>CP136069.1:76293171-76893171 GCA_032622095.1 Siphonodentalium dalli
ACAGGGATTTGTCAGTCTCTTTGGGTAATACCTTCACGAAATCTCGACAGATTTGGTCCATACTATATAAAATTTCTTTTTACATCATACCTGGATTTTTTGGAGTTTTTTATGCTGTGATAAAGCGTTTTTTATGCTGTATTATGCTTTTTATATGCCCATTTTTTTTAACGGGACATATTGTGTCATTATCCTGCCCATCCATTCGTTTGTGGTTTCCGGATAATAACTTGAGATAGTCTCAACTGAATGGAATGAAATTTGGTATGTGGGTATTACCACAGATGTATTTTGCCACGCCCTAGTGATGATCTTGTCTCTTCTGTTCTGTTCAATATTAATTTTTTCAGGAATGGCATTTATTGGTATATTTAGAGTTGCCCTTTCTGGTGGTATTAATAATTTACTGCAGGAAAGACCGAACTATGACCCAGTAGAATTCGACACAAAGATTTTAGGTGGTGTTTAAATCGAAAATACCGCTGCCAAAAATGGACTTAGTCAACCGCTTCCGCTGTGTGTCTATTCCCGTTCCTTGTGCTTGTGATCACCGGTGCATGGAAACCATACATTTTTATACGCCCATTTACAAAAAAACGGGATGTATTATGTTATTGGTCCTGGGCCTGTCCATTCGCTTTTGGTTTCCGGATGATAACTTTATATAATCTCAACTGAATGGAATGAAATTTGGTATGTGGGTTTACTAGTACATGTACAATATACAGGTCAAGTTTGAATTTGGGATTCCGCCCACCAATTTTCACCAGAGTTATGGCCCTAGCGATGCTCTTGTTTTAATTTGCTTAGCTGATCATTTGTCTCATTGCCAAAGACATATTTGGAATTCAGCGACTTCAGAAAATGAATATGTTTTAATAACAAAAGTCACTTTTAAGTTTTACGAGGGATACGAAGAGTGCTGTAGTCATATCTTGATTAACTTGTTCTGTGTCCTGTTCTTGATTTCTTGATTTCTCAGTGAGAGCTTTCTGATGAATGGCAGCAAGCCATATTTCCAACTAAATTCTGAAAATTACCCATAATTCTGCTTTGGTTAAGGAGTCGATTAATTAGGGCATTACTGTATACACGCTTCGTTTCTTTTCACAGGCACAGAAGACCCCAAAAGAAATCGCTACAAGTTATTTTTGGAGTGTACCCTTATACTGACCTCAGTGGTACCACCAGAGTTGCCGATTGAGCTATCCCTGGCTGTAAATACTTCACTGCTGGCGCTTACAAAACTATGTGAGTGCTCTGATAGTTTTCCAGGGTATATAGAAATGGTTCTGTCCATGAGTCCATCCATCTCTCTGGGCGTTCCGTCATCCAACCGTAACAACTTCAGAACTCCCTATCTCAGTCATGATAGGTCTGATTTCAATGATCTTTGGTTTGTTGATAAACCACCAGGGCGATATCCACATATCATCCATTCATTTCTTGCAGAGTTATTGCACATGTTACAGGTTTTATCATTCATTTCCACTGAAGTTGTGTAAAATACAATCATCCTGGGTCTGTTGATATGGCATTTGTGCCATCGCGGAAGAATAGAACTTGAGGCTGCATCTCTCGTTCTATCCTTCCATGCCTAACACTTGTGGCATATCAACAGTCCCATTAACACACATTCAATGAGTTAACTTAAACTCCTAAAAATATCCTCCAAAATCATTAAACCATTGGATCTCACAGTAAGAGGTCCTTGGATGATGTGAATAGGGATATGAGTTATGAGATTTAAAACTACACCCACCCACCCCAAATACTTTAATCCCTTCTTAAGACATATTATTTGAGCTTTTGAATTCAAGTTGGATACTGAATATGGATTCCTCTGATCTTATCTTTGATAAATGATCAGTTATAGATGTAACAGCTGTTACACTATTATTTATATACAGTAATGCCCTAAGTAATCGACTTCTTAACCACAACAGAATTATGGGTAACTTTTCAGGATTTAGTCGGGGAGAGCTTTCCGAGGAATGGCAACAAGCCATATTTCCGACTAAATCCTGAAAAGTTACCCATAATTCTGCTGTGGTTAAGAAGTCGATTACTTAGGGCATTACTGTATATAGGCTGTTAACTCTTTTTTGTCTATGTTAATGAGGTGTAGATCTGTTATGTTGATAATTTCAAGGAAAAGTTTCAGTTGTGCCAGCATGGGGGATAACCCTTCCCTAAATGTTGTAACTTCTTTTGAGGAAAATTAATTCACTTCAACTCTTAAAATATGCCGTTTGAAAATTACTAGATGAATAGATCTCATAGATTGGTATTTACATTGGTTCAAATAGGGGCAGAATAAGATATTTGTTTCTCACCACCCTACCTGTATATATGCTGTTGAATTCAAGTTTAGTACTGGTATAATAATATATAGATTCCTCGTGATTTCTAAGTTGGCAGGGGGGGGGGGGGGGGGGGGGGGGGGTTAGGTGGTGGCAATGTCAGGGGGCAATGGGAAGGGAGTGTAAAAGGGGGTGGGTTGATTTTTGCGAAGTTGGAGAGCTTGAAGTACAATTCCAACCTAAGAGGGACGTGCAAAAGGAATTTTGTAAACTTAGGACTGTGGTCTGGTTGTCTTTTTTAAAAAGTGTAGGGGAGGGGTTGGAGATTTGTCAGAGGTGTGCAATTAGAAATTTCAAGGTGAAAACCCCTGCTCAATGGAGAACCTCCAGCTATGTCCCTATTTAGAACTACCTGTTCTAAATTAAAAGAGTCATTTTGACTCTTGTTGTCTTTATTCCCAATCTTCTCAGTCTTTGCAGTCAGGTGAGCAACCCGACCCCAGTCATTGACTGTCTTGTTTATTGCTGATGTAGCATAAAAAGATTTTTATCAAGAAAAAATTATTTTTAATTTTTCTGAAATCACCTTGGATTTATCTGTAGCAAACTTTCAAGTAAAAGGAAATTGATGTTTATATTTTATTACCATGTCAGTAACATGCTGTCATAATTTTGTTATAATTTTTTGTATCCACTCAACCCTTTCATGACTGGAGCTTCCTGAAATTTTGCGAAAACCCTGTGCCAATGCATTCTCTCATATATGTGAGTCACCCCTACTAGCACAGTCTTTAATGCTACACCAGCACAGCTCCCATCAAGAACGGGTTAAAATTTATGTAATATCTCTTTTAAAAAAAGGTCTGCTCTAAAATACTGCAATGATTTTTGACCTTCTTTTATTGCTGATGTAGCACAAACAGATTTTATCAAGAAAAAAAAATATTTATTTTTTGCTGAAATCACCTTGGAATTATCTGTAACAAACTTTCAAGTTAATTAATATTTGAAAATATTATAAAAGGCCCAGAAATAGTAAATTTATGTAGAATACAGGAAATTTATATTTATATTTTATTACCGTGTCAGTAACATGCTGTCGTAATTGTTTTATAATTTTCTGTATCGTCTCATAATTTTTTATATCCCTTATGTATTCTTCAGTTGTTTACTGTACGGAGCCGTTCAGGATACCATTTGCTGGCAAGATTGACATCTGCTGTTTCGACAAAACTGGAACTCTGACAAGTGACAATCTAGTGGTTGAAGGCATAACTGGGCTGAAGTAATTCCTAATTATTTATAATCTTATATTTATTAAAAGCAATGTAGTTGTCGAAGTCATAACTGGGCTGCAGTAATTCATAAAATTTTTGTGGCTTATAGATGCGCTTGTGCATATTTACAATTTAAAATTTATAATAATTGATAGAAGCTTTTCCGGACAGATGTCCTTGGTACATATCTATTATTTAATCCTCCGGTATCTGTATAAAACTTATTGGGAAGAAACAGAGTATCTTTAAATACGAGTGAGTTAATTTCTTCATATTCTTTTATTTACTGCGGGTAACCTGTCAATTTTAGTGGTCAGGAGTTAATACCTGCTGCAAGCGCCCCTGTTGAGACCATACATGTTCTTGCTACATGTCACTCCCTCGTTCAGTTGGAGGATGATCTCGTTGGTGACCCACTGGAGAAGGCCACACTGAATGCTGTTGAATGGAATCTCACAAAAGGTATGCAAATCTGTTTGAAATAAATAAGACCTACTTTCACTTAAATGCAGGCATCTGATTGGTCAAGGCACTTGAATACACTTCAGGATTCCTACCGACCCTGAGATTGTTGATGATAATGGATGTTCTAGTATCATTTTATTTGTGCAAATTTTACACCGTCTGCTATAGTTTTCATGTCTAGTTTCTTAGTTATATCACTGGATATAGAAATCGTAGTGTATTTATTTTCTGAAATTTTGATTAATTAGTTTTAGCAGCAATTCAAATTAGATGCTAAAAATTAAATTTTGTTTGCGTAATTATAAATCATTTGATGCATCTTTTGGCATATAGAAGGGTTAGATCCTGACTAATTATAATATAATTATACAGTATGTTGATTATCAGCTGACACTTTTATACTTCAGAGCAGACACAGTTAACTACAGACCCATACAGGCCTGAAAATTTGGTGCTGGACATCTGCAGATTGAGGTCCCCAGAGGGTGAATTTAGTGATTCTACCCCGCACAGTGGGCTATCATCACCAAGTTCATCCTCTGTGGACATCATTCTGTATGGGAGACCTCGACACAAATATAACTTCCCAGATGGTGAAAATAGTGATGTGCATCCATTAGGCACCTCAATTTTGCATTGTGTCTTCTGCCAATTTTGGGGTATAGAGAAACTTACACTAACAAAGAAACTGAAAACACTTTGATAATAAAGAGAAGATGAGGCCTGCGCAGAATGAGGTCCACAGAAGGTGAATTAGTGACGCTAGTCCACTTTGGGGTAGCGTCACTAAATTCACCTTCTGGGGACCTCATTGTGTAAATGTCTGGCACCATATATAAATAGTGGGTCTCATTACCTGCTGTAGACTTTCTATTTTCTGAACCGCGGGATTCCATGTCAATAGTGCCAGTTAATACTCAACTATTAGTAGCTCCAAGATATTAATAGCGTCCAATCAAACAGTTAACATAACGCGATATAACGTAATTTGGGGAAGCCTGCAATGCCCTACATGCGTCTGAGAAATGACATTACAACGAGATTACAGTACACTCAGTATGTATGTATGACTCTTGAGTGTATTTTTATAAATATTTTTTTTCTATTCCGAAACATGTCATCTAATTCTAAGGTATGAATTATCTCTTTTTGAAATCCAATAATACCTATAGTTGAGAAAAATGACTAGCTTACTTTATATACAGATTAGTAGATTCAAGCCTTTCAAATTTGTAGCTGTGGGCAACTGATATTTATGTTGATTTTGGAAAAATATTAGGCAACTCAACATTGTGTGAATATAAGTGTTTAATCTGCAAGTAACATTTATGTTTTATATGAGTGTGTTGTTCTGCAGAAACACCCCATCGCTGTGTGAATATAAGTGTTTAATCCGATAGTAACATTTACTTTTTAGATGAGTGTGTTGCTCTGCAGAAACACCCCAGCGCTGGTGAATATAAATGTTTAATCTGCCGCATCGCTGTGTGCATATAAATGTTTAATCTGCGAGTAACATTTATTTTTTTGATGAGCTGTTGTTCTTCAGAAAACACCCCCCATCGCTGTATGAATATAAATGTTTAATCTGCGAGTAACATTTATTTTTCCAATGAGTGTGTTGTTCTGCAGAAACACCCCATCGCTGTGTGAACATAAATGTTTAATCTGTGACTATCATTTAATTTTCAGATGAGTGTGTTGTTCTGCAGAAACACCCCATCGCTGTATGAATATAAATGTTTAATCTGAGAGTAACAATTATTTTTCAGGTGAATGTGTTGTTCCTCAGAAGAAGAAAATGCATGGAATGAAGATCTATCATCGTTACCATTTCTCCAGCGCCCTGAAGAGGATGTCCGTCATCGCTGGTCACAGCTCTCAAGGCAGTACGGAAACAGAATATGTGGCATCCGTGAAAGGTGCTCCCGAAACACTCAAATCTATGGTAAATTATTTCTCAACTTATTCTTTAATGTTAAAGTTTTTATTCAACTTCCTCGATGTTATTTCCTAAATTGTGTAAAGAACCAAGCAATAGGTGTCTCACTGCAAAAATAACCTATGCACAAGCCCAAGCCTTGAAATAGTGTGTCATTTGCAGAATGAGGCCCCCAGAGGGTGAATTTAGTGACGATATCCCGCATGGCAGGCTAGCATTACCAAATTCACCCTCTTGAACCTCATTCTGCTGAGGCCTCAACAACTATGGGAGACCTAGGATCCCCAATTGGTGATGTTCCCCCATTAGTCACCTTGATTATGCAATTTATCTTCTGCAAATTAGGGGATATAGAAACTGAACAGAAAGGAAAAAGTAATGAAAAACAATGTTAATTTGAGACTATAGATACTTCCCAGAAGATGATGCCTAAGCAGAAAGATCCCCAGAGGGTGAATTTAGTGATGTTAGCCTTCTGTGTGGGATAGCATCACTAAATTCACCCTCTTGGACCTAAATATTCACATAGGTTCATATTTGACTTAATGTATTCTGAAATAAGCCCAGCCCATAGTGGACTTATACCCATTATTCTGTTGGATGGTGCGAGCCACAGTGAAAACACATAATATTAAGAGCGTACATCTGGTGCTGAAATAGGTTCGTATTGAACCTAAATATTCACATTTATTTGATTATGAAATAGGCCCATAATGAGCTTATTTTAATTTGTGTGTTTGTTTATTTATTTAATTAATTTTTTTTTTAAACTAATGTCGTTGTAACCTCTGCCAGGGTACCCCGAGTCACCACACCAAATTTGGTTGAAATCGGTCTACGGGTCTTGGAGAAAAGTCCGAACAGACCTGTAGGACAGACAGATCCTACCCTTTTATATATATAGATTACTATCCGACGTTTAAAAGCCATATCAAACTCTAATCGATTATCTAGGTTGATTCGAATAATAAAACAAATATAGAATATTCACAGGGCCCTAAGAAAAATACAAATTACTTCTAATATTCCAGATTTTCATAATTTGGTCAGTTATGCAACTTTGAACAATAAATGTGAATAATGACTTCCCTATAGATTTATTTAGCTATATTCATGATAAGGGTACATATAAATTATCTCAGGTAACCAAGATAATACTTCATATAAAGGGGTACTGTACACCAATTTCAATAAATTCCTGTAATAACAATGATCTAATATCGATAATATATTGAAAACTACGTAATTTGAGTGGAAGATGTATTCTGTAAACATTCTTAAAATCAAAGGTAACAATTTGATATAAATTTAATTTATGGCTCCAGCCCAGGGACCAGCCTAGACCCGATTTTCAGGGCGAAATGACTTCGCCCTACTATAAAAATAAGGCGAAGTGGCCGTTCTATAGGGCGAAGTGAGTCTACAAAATTTAAATTGATCATTACTACGACAGGAGTCGCTATAGCCTATAGAACGAAAATAGGAGAGATGAAATATGTCAATTAAACTTATGAAACAATGGTTGAAATATGGAGTCATTATGTTCACTTCATGACCCTAATAACTATTAATAATACCCAAACATAATTGTGAGAGGATAGCAGCATTTTATATCGTAATTGTGGGAGAAATTCCGGAGAATGACAGGATTTTATTTCATATTTTTCGGGTTTTAAAAAATGCCAAAAATATTTATCAAACCGAAACGAAACGAAATCATGAACACTTTTACTGCGCTCTGTTAGTAATCCCGTTTGAAATTTTAATATGCTTCACAAAGAATTTGTTTTAAAATTTCTTTAACCAAACTCCATAGATGGAGTGATGAATTGACACATTGTGAGAGGTGTGAGTTTTAATTTTCATTGCAAGGTGTGGTTTAATTAGGGCAATTTATTGTCTGAAGTCATAAAGTTATCAAAAGAATTCACTGTCATTAATCCGCTAAAATAACAAAGCAAGTGCACAAAGCAGATACAGACAATGAGACATTGTGGCAAGAGATTAGGAGGTTCCAACGGGGGGGAAATATGCTCGTTTGTTTTCATGTCGTCACGACACTGTGATAAAGAATGCGTGGGGCTCATCGTGGGTGTTTTAAAACCACGTGCTATATTGTTGATAAACAGATTGTAGAAAAATACGTTTTATCGACGTAATGACTGGGGCTCAAAATGGGTGTTTAAATTGAAGCCACGTGTTTCATATAATCGATGCGTGTTTAAAACCACGTGCCATACTGTTGATGAACATTAGAAAGTAGAAAATACGTATTATCGACGTATTAATAAAGAATGACTGGGGCTCAAAATGGGTGTTTAAATTGAAGCCACGTGTTTCATATAATACGCCGCGTGCCAATGATCATATGTGAGTGGTGCGTTGTGATTGATGTTAGAGGTGTTGGTACTTCAAACGGACACCACTGAGATACTACTGCAGACAGTGTTTGCTAGTAACTTAGCCATTTTTGTTAGGTGACTTCTCAAAATTGAAAAATTAAAAAAAAAAAATTTAAAAAAAAAAAAAACTCAAAATTGGAGGGCGACTTAAACTTCGCCCGACTGCAAAAATAAGGCGAAGTGGACGGCAATAGGGCGACTTCTTCGCCCACGTCGCCCTCTCGGCTGGTCCCTGCTCCAGCCATAAATTAAATTATGAATTTCTGTGTACAAGACGTAATCAAATTAATTGTCAGAAAGTGGATTGGGCAATGCATGGCACACATGACCGTGTAAAAAATTTTGATAAGGGGCATAAACTCAAGCCACTCACTGACTAGTGACTATGCAATAACTTAAATGAGTATATGGGACTGCTATGCATATAATATAACATTTATATGATATATTTACTTGAAAACTGTACAAAAATTACTCTACGATGATGTAGTTCTATTTTCGCATTCCGGCTAATCTGCCATCCGTAACATTACTTCGTACTCAACAGACTTTCAAATAATGGAAATCTGGTTACCTTATTCTACGAAGCAGAGACTATAGAAACCAACAACAACATTTGAGTTCAGTATCCCTTTAATAT
This sequence comes from Siphonodentalium dalli, assembly GCA_032622095.1. Taxonomy (NCBI): domain Eukaryota; kingdom Metazoa; phylum Mollusca; class Scaphopoda; order Gadilida; family Siphonodentaliidae; genus Siphonodentalium; species Siphonodentalium dalli. The sequence continues at coordinate 76,302,201 of CP136069.1, forward strand.
CACCATATTCCAACAAAATTTAATGAACTAAAAATAAATTAATTAAGAAATAGGCAATATATTGGTTGAAGTATATATTTTGGCCTTATTTTAAATCAAAACGGAATAAAATTGTAAAAGGAAACAAGCGGCCCAATTTTGTAAAATTAATTATTTATTTTTTTATTCAGAAAGGTTGGTTCTCAGTAAAAGCTTATTTTGTTTTGGTAAATTTTCTGTTCTCAGCAAATTTTCATAGACTTGATGCCAATATGTATTCATGTTATTATACTAATTCTAGTCTATCCATTTTAGTATAAACATGTCCCCAGTGATTATGACGACGTTTATCTGGCAATGGCTCGTAAAGGTGCCCGAGTTCTGGCCCTTGGTTACAGGAAGCTTGGTACTCTGTCCCATCAACAGGTGAGTAATTTCAGGAATCATTATATGCAGAGTTGGAACAGGTGAGTACTGATGAATCATTACATGCCGGGTTTGCGCTGTCGGTGGCCAAAACCAATTGAACTCTTGCTGTAGATGTCTTGTCTCTAAGCAACCGTAAGCTCCTCTCACTAATCAATATGTGTAGAAAGTTCCATTAATCTTTCTCCAATAGTTAACCAGTAGTTGTTCTCCGGTGTATGTTTGAAGAACCATTTACCAGAAGTCGCACATGCTTTATACTTATCAAAGTTTAGACCAAGTCTTCTCGTCTACAACAGCTTTGGATATCGGTTCATTCGGTTGGGTTGATGCTGTTTTGAACCGAGTCCCGTCCTGTTACTCTTCTATAACAGACTTTACACCCAGAATCATGGGCGTGAGTTATCTTGCTTGTATGTCATCATATTAGGCCAAATGGATGCTTTGCATTTACAAACATAAAAGGGGGCAGCCTTTCCCCAAGCATGGTGATATCAAACATATCAGAGTTCTGTTGAATGTCAAAGCAACAAGATTTATAAGTAAACAAAGCCTTATTTCCCAGAGAATTTTGGTTTTTCGCGCTATCAGAAAATGTATGTAAAAATGTAATAAACGATCATATCATCACTTTACATTTTCTATCACGGTAAATGATATATCATTTTGAAGACAGATTAATTGCAGACATATTCAGATGATTAATCACATTCAGTGGTTCACGTGAATGTCTGGGTTCCACTTGCAAATGTAGTACATCTTGTCAATAAAAGTCTGTTATAGAAGAGTAACGGGGCCAGACTCTGTCCCGAACAGTATCAAGCAAACTGAGATAACAAGCTGTTGTGGACCGAGAAGACTTGGTCATATCAAAACTATGATTGATTTTCCTAGTCAGACTAGGGCCCTACGAATCAAGCATTTTCATATCGAATTGAATCAGCCAAATTATTCCAAATCGCATTGCATCTTGAATCGAATCATTGCAAAAGGCATATCAATAGTGAAGATGTAGATATCACTGGACTGAGTTGTCATCCCGGTATCAATTTGCTCACATCATAACGATGATAATGATCATCCATATACATGTTAAATATTATTTATAATTTTGGATCAAATGCGAATCTAACCAATTAACCAATTCTTTGTGGCCTTCTCTGCCATAAAATAGTGAAACATTATCAGAAGCAATATGAAGCCAGTAGATGTTCACATTCACGCAGCTGAAGTTCGACATATCAAATTTTGGAAGATCAGTTACATCAGTCTTACAATGTTTTGGTGGTCCATAGTATAGGTCAGTCGATGACAGTGTTATTTGCATGTGTGGTCTTTTCTAGGTATCATAATATATCTTTGCAAAAAAGCAGTGTGGTCTGTTGAAGTAATGAGAATGCAACTGGTGCCAACGATTCGATACAATTTGAATCAGGACAGCCGAATATCGACTCAAATGGAATCAGATAAAAGATTCCAAATCGCGTCAAATCGATTCGGAGGAAGGCAGGCCTGAAAATATGGTATCAGACATTTACAGAATGAGGTCCCCAGAAGGTGAATTTACTGACGGCATGCCGCACAGTGGGCTAGCATCAATAAATTCATCTTCTGGGAACATCATTCTGCTTAGGCCTCATCTTCTCTGGAAAGTTTCTTTATTTTCAAATTGACAAGTTTTTTAGTTTCTTTAGAAAGTTCCTTTCTCTTTTTATGTTTACCCATACCATAGTATGGTAAACATAGTGTCGTTGCCCGGATTGACCACTCGTCGTTAGTCCGTCCGTTCGTCTGTCTGTCTGTCTGTCTGTCTGTAGACACTTTACGCATGGTGCGATAACTGAAATATTTTCTATCTGATCGGAACCAAATTTTGTATATGAATTTCTCAGCACCAAATACAGATCGAGTTCGAATATGGGTTTGATCCGAGTTTTTTTTACGGAGTTATGGCCCTTTTTCAACTTTATGCATTTATGCATGCTGCCATAACTCAAAAAGAAATTATCTGACCATAACCAAATTTGGTATGTGAGTTGCTCAACCCAAAATACATATCGAGTTCGAATATGGGTTTGATTCGATATTTTTAATGGAGTTATGGCCCTTTGACATAGAATTCATGAATGCTTCGATAAATCAACAATTTTTCAACTAATAGGAACAAAAAAATTTATGTGAGTTTCTCAACTCAAAATACAGATCGAGTTCGAATATGGGTTTGATCCGGTACTTTTTACTGGAGTTATGGCCCTTTGATTATTTTATTCATCGCTAAAATATATCAAAGATACACAGGTGGCACTGTCTAGATAGTATCTAATAAATCAGGTTCAGGATGCTGTGAAGTTGTCTCTCTCTTGTGTCTTCTCACACAGAGATGGTATCCAGTTACAATACCATGAAGTTGTCTCTCTCTTGTGTCTTCTCGCACAGAGATAGTATACAGTTACAATACCATGAAGTTGGTTATCTTGTATTGAGTTAATTGACTGCTAGGAGATGTGTTGGCTGTATCAGATATACTTTATACTCTATAAGTATCTCTGGCCATATCATAGGTGGAATGTTTATACTAATAAATTTTATACGCATGGTTATTTAAATTTCATCTTAAAGGCATAATCTGGTTTCATTGTTTAATAGCATTACCATTGGAATTTTGTTGGTTTCATGGGAAGACAACTTTGGTTTTCAAAGTTTTAAAAACTTGAGAGCTCTGTATCAGTCTATGGGAACAAAATAATTGTTAATAACACTTTTAGTACTGTAGGTCTAGTTTGTTTTATCTATATATTAATGGAAAGCTTTTTCGACATTGATTTCAATTGATTACATATGTCAATTGAAAAATTAAAGGGGCACACCAGGTTTGATGTATTTTTCCTGTACTCTGTATGAGATAAAACTTTTTATGTGTACCTATACCATAGTATGGTACACATAGCGTCAATTTCCGGATTGACCACTCGTCTGTCCGTCCATCTATATCTGTCTGTCTGTCAGACACTTTAGGTATAATGCGATAACTCTAACGTTTTCTATTTGATCGGAACCAAATTTTGTATATAGCTTTCTCATCCCAAAATACAGTTCGAGTTGAAAATGGGTTTGATCCGATTTATTTTAAAGGAGTCATGACCCTTCTTTTTTTTTTAAATTTGAAATTTTGATTTTTCATATTTTTTTAGATTGAATTTCTTCGCTCAATTTAACATAAACAAATATTAAAAAACTTTTATAATAAGGCCAAAAAAAAAAAAGGGTTTTGATTCTCGGGCATAGCCGCGTCTCGAAAAAAGGCCCGCGTTGAGTCATTTTATTACGATTTTCAAATTTGACCACGCTGTCAAATGATAACACGAAAATAGGAAACTAGAAAACAGAAATTAGTTATGTTTCAAACACCGAATATGATAGACATACAATGGTGTATGTGATGGTATTCAAAAACAGACACTAGGCAACGATAACTACCAGGTATATTGTCACCACAAGGTGCCCAAACCCTAAGTTTATTGAGTCAAATGTGTTCAAATATTTCGGTATTTTATCAATTCGAAAAGGTAAACGGGAAACAATTCTGTGATATACCATTTCGGGAACGCAAACCGGAAAGAAATATGGTGCGTATTGGCCATGTGTATGCTGGTTTAATCATCGATCTACACAATATACGTCGATGGTTTAATATTTGAAGTTGTTATGGCTGGCATGTGGTTGTATGAAGGTAAAGATGAACAACCTGCTGGCTGGATAATTGTTTATCCTATCTGTCAAATTTATTAATGGCTAAACAATTGGATCTCACAGTGAGAGGTCCTTGTGTGAATAGGGACAGAGTTATGAGATTTAAAACGACTCCTCCCCCACCCCAATTACTTTAACCCCTTCTTAAGACAAATTATTTGACCTTTTGATTTTAAGTTAGGTACTGATATGTATTACTGTGATCATATCTTTGACCAATTATCAGTTATAGCTAATCGCTATCGCCAAGGTATGGGTTAAACATCTGCCGATCGTGATCGGCCTCTCATTTAATTAAGTTTCTCTATATTCCCAAATTGGTGAAACAATGCATAATATGTGCACATCACCATCTTCATCATCTGGGAACTTAAATCTGTGCCTAGTTCTCCCATAGCAAATGAGACCATGCATAATGAGGTCCCCAGAGGAGGAATTTGGTGACGCTAGCACATTGTGGGATATTGTCACTAAATTGATCTGGGGACCTCATTCTGCAAATTTCCAGCCTTCAGTGTTCCCCATTTTCAGACCATGTGAGAAGTACTATTTGATGATAAAGTTTCCAGCTTAATTGTTTCGTATTTTCAAAAGCACGTATCTCTACATGAAGAGATATCAAATATGTGTAATAAATGATTTTTACATATTTATGGGCGTTCTTTGAATCAGAAAATATCTTTTTCCAGTTTCTCGATAACTCCATCCATAGGCTATCCTACATTTCCCCATGGCATTATGGGAGACAATTAGTCAAGCAGCCTTTTATATTGAAATGATGATTAGGTCATAATGTGTAGATTTTGCCGCAGATACTTTCATGTTTTGCTTTATCCCTTTCTTACTAAGTACTCATTTATGAGTAGTTTCCTTCAAAAATGTTCAGACAATATGTTCAGTAAACGACCACAGGTCGTTTGTTGAACTTATTATCTGAACATTTGCCTCCAATAAATAGGACTCCTTCTGTATTTGTAATATCTATTGTCTGCTTATTTTTCCTAAAAATCCCTCCAGATGAATAATAGACCATTTCAATGTATACTTTTATAAGGCCAAATAATTAAGAATTCCATGTTTTCAGGCACCTCCCTCATCACTGAAATTTCTTTTAAAAAGCCTTGTCAAACATTTTTTTTTCAATATTTTCTGTTAGAAAATGAATTTTTGTTTGTTTCTAGAGTATGTTTTCAAAATTTTGAGAAAACAAAATAATTATAAATAAATGGCTTCCCTCCCTCATCTTAAAATTGAGATCTGAGAACACAGATATTTGATTTTAACCCTTTCATGATGGGAGCTGAGCTGGTGCAGCATTAAAGACCCTGTGCCAGTGCATTCTCTTATATATGTGAGTCTCCCATAAAGAGTCTTGCATATATAAGAGAATGCATTGGCTTACAAGGTAAATATTGTTAGGCCAATGTATTCTCTTATATATGTGAGGCTCCCTATGGGAGACTCGCATATATCAAAGAATGCATTGGCACAGGGTTTTTGCAAAATTTCAAGAATATCCAGTCATGGAAGGGTTACTGATATAAGCGAATGTGAGAATAGAAAGGATTAATTCCTCTCTTTACAGGTCAGAGATTTATCGAGAGTTGATGTAGAAAAGGAGCTTGATTTCGCTGGATTTGTTACCATCTCGTGCCCTCTTAAAGCAGATTCCAAGAGCGTCATCAAAGAGATACAACATGCTTCTCACTATGTAAGATGCCATCCTCTTATCATTTGTTTATAGATATAGTGCTAGTGAACTATTTCATTTGTTTTACAGAATTCACAAAAATAATTCGCGCATAGTTATACTTGGTTATTTAATAGCTCAATTTAACAAAGTTAAGTTTGAGCTTTTGTCATGGCTTGGCGTCAATTGTCTGTCTGTTATTGTGTCTGTCAACATGTTCCATCAGCACACCCTACAAGCCACATCCCTCATCAGATCATCACCAAACAGATTATTTTTGGTATAAAACACCTTGGTGATGAATCGGGGGTTTACAGACAAATCAATTTTTAAATCAAATCAGAGGTGAGATTCATGAATCGTAAGAATATAGAATCAAATATATACATAAACCAAACCTGGGATATCAAAATAGCAGTTTCAGCGAACCTGGATAACATAATACCAGTTTTTATACCCCCCCCCCGCAACGAAGTTAGGGGGGGTATACTGGAGTCAGCTTGTCCGTCCGTCCGTCGTCCGTCCGTTGTCCGTCCGTGGACACAAATTTGTCCGGAGTTTTTCTCAGTCGTTTTTGGATCAATTTCTGTGAAACTTGGCACAGACATCAACCACCATGGGAACCTGTGCACCTGCGATTACGACGTCTGTCCGACATTTTGTGGTGGAGTTATCCCCCTTTTTCAACTTAGAAACTTTTTTTGCAACATGCATAATTTTGTCCGAGCTTTTATTCCTACATTTTTCGGTCAATGTTTTTTAATCTTGGCACTGATATTTAGTACCATGGGAACCTGTGCACCTGCGATTATGACGTCTGTCCGACATATTTTGTGTGGAGTTTTTCCCCTTTTTCGACTTAGAATTTTTTTCGCAACATACATAATTTTGTCCAAGCTTTTATTCCTACATTTTTTGGTCAATAGGTTTAAGATTAGGGTTATGGTTGTACACCTGCAATGGGAACTGTTATTTTATTATTTTAACTAAATGTTTACTGACATGTGAAACATCTTAGTATTTTAAAAACAGGGGGGTATCCGTAGTCCCATTGGGACAGTCACACCTCTAGTTGGAACCTGGAAAATTTAATGCTCAAAACCATGGGATAAAGACCAATTCAGCAGTATATATGTGTACTGGGGAAAAATGGGGTATGCAAATTACAATGGTGTCAAATGGGTGTTGGAGCATGATACAATGTATATGACCAACTGGCGAACCGCTGGACATTCAGTTGCAAAAAAAAAACTTCTCATCTTCAAATTATAGAAGTTTGTACAGTTTGTATTTCGAAAATCATGAACATTTGTAACTGCAAGTCCATTCAATAATGCCTGGACGCACATATCTCTGAGTCTGATTAATCACGATTGTTTGCATTTGCAAAATGTTTTCATTCTTTCCAATGACTCCCTACATTTACGTGATCGGGTGAGAAATAAACTGTATTGTTGTTACATCATTGGGAGGCAAGACAAAAACAGCAAGAAAGGATAAAATTTCAGGCTTTATTCTAATAGACCTATGTAGTTAAATTTGAAATTTAGAACAAAGCATTTTCAACTGTGTTCTTTATAATAACATTTTTACCACAATAATGACATGCAGGGTGATTAGAAAATTATTTTAATCCTATGATCGAATCAGTAGTCTAATTCACGAATCGATTTGTATCTCAAAGCTTCTCAGGGCCCTAAATAATAGTTCATGACATGACCATACCATCATTGTTGATCAGTGATATGGGTTGTTATCTTCAAAACATTCCTGCAAACTGTGACTATGCCATGACTTCAGTGTACAGATTAAAAACAAAATTGACGGTAATGGTGACAGTATTGAAATTTTTTACCTATCATAATCGGTATACCAAAATACCGCCCAGCACTAAACAAATTTTATTGTAACTGAGAGACCTCGACCTTTACAAACTCTCAATATTTTGAAATGTATTTAGGAGTGCATAGTCTCATATTGAACTGGATTTTATTTTTCTCATCTTTGTAGGTTTCTATGATAACGGGTGATAATCCTTTAACAGCCTGTCATGTTGCCAAGGACCTGCGCTTCACACAGAGAAAGTTCACGTTGATTCTACAACCTGCTAATGACTTCGGTGTGTTCATATAATAACAATATACAATCATGTCCAAGTCTGAATTTAGTGTGTCTGACATTTGCAGAATCAGGTCCCCAGAGGGTGAATTTAGTGACGTTATCCTGCACGGTGGGCTAGAATCACCCAATTCACCCTCTGGGAACCTCATTCTGCTTAGGCCTCAACTGCTATGGGAGACCTAGTCCCCCAGTCGAAGTTGGTGATATTCCCACATTAATCACATCGATTATGCAATATATCTTCTGCAAATTAGGGGATATAGAAACTGAACAGGAGGGAAAAAGTAACTTAAAACAATGTGTTAATTTGAGACTACAGATACTTCCCCGAAGACGAGACCTAAGCTGCATAATGAGATTTCCAGAGGGTGAATTTGGTGATGCTATTCTACTGTGCGAGGTAGCATCACTAAATTCACCTTCTGGGGACCTCATTCTGCAAATCTAGACTTGATGCAAACTGACAGTAAAATTCAATGGTGCTTCAAACAAACTAAGGCCATGCAAAGTCAATTTCCCGTTTCTCAGTTTTTTAAAGCATGCGCGCATATTTATATTTCATTATTCATACCTGGGGCATGCCAACAAAGCATTCCACCTCCACATCAGCGAGCTCCGAGCTCCGGGTCTAATTTAAGTTCGAAACAGATGTTCGGAAAAGTTAATTGATCGATTCCATGTGTGATTTTTTTTGTTTAATCACCTAATCAAGTATGGCGACAAATTTTTTATTGAGATAGCACTTGCAATCCATCACATGTTTAACAAATGTTTGAACACAGTTACCAATTACAGTCATGAACTGAGAAACCTGTCTGTTCGAACTGAATTACGCGCGTGATTGTATAAAAAGTGTACTGCAATTATTTTATGCTGATTAAAACTTTCCCCAACAGATTGAACGCGAATGGTTTCTGGACCATCCTGAGAAATGGGAATGGTCTAAATGATTTTTGTTATTATTTTAGATTCAGAATGGCACTGGCAGTCAATAGATGATAGCATATTACTACCGCTCGAGCCTTCTAATGTTCGTCAGGAGCTTGTCAATAAATACGACCTCTGTCTAACTGGGCAGGTAATTATTATTATCGGTTTCCATTGTTCAATGTAGGGACACAATTACCCATTTATATTGGGAATAATAGTGGTCATAATAATAGTTCTCATAATGATAACATTCCAAATAATAACGCTCATAATAATAGCACTCATTCATGCAAAGTTTTCAGCCTGAGACATTTTTCAGTGCAAACAAATGAAGTTTATATTTACATATCACTATTGACTGATCTATATATATATAAAAGAGTAGGATATGTCTGTCTTATGGGAATAATAGCGCTCATAATAATAATGCTCATAATAATAGCGCTCATTCACACACATATTTCAGCCTCAGACTGTCTTCAGTGCAAACAAATGAATTTTATATTTACATATTACTATTGACTGTTCTATATATATATAAAAGAGTAGGATATGTCTGTCTTATGGGAATAATAGCGCTCATAATAATAATGCTCATAATAATAGCGCTCATTCACACACATATTTCAGCCTCAGACTGTCTTCAGTGCAAACAAATGAATTTTATATTTACATATTACTATTGACTGTTCTATATATATATAAAAGAGTAGGATATGTCTGTCTTATGGGAATAATAGCGCTCATAATAATAATGCTCATAATAATAGCGCTCATTCACACACATATTTCAGCCTCAGACTGTCTTCAGTGCAAACAAATGAATTTTATATTTACATATTACTATTGACTGTTCTATATATATAAAAGAGTAGGATCTGTCTGTCTTCTCCCAGATCCTTGAACCGATTTCAACCAAATTTGGTGTGGTGACTCGGGTACCCTGGCAGATGTTATAATGGCGATAGTTTTTCAAAATTTTGATTTGTGAAAATTTTATTTAAAGAAAAATAAGAATTTCTTTAATTGAACAAGGAGTTCAATCAGAAAAAAAATGCTTAAAATGATCAAATTGAGCAGGCCACATGCCCCTCCGACGCTGAATAAAGGCTTCGAAATGGAGCCTGTTTCACTTAGTTAATTCATTAAGTGAATGAGTATTATTATTCCCAATATTTTAATTATAAGCTTGTTTGTGATTACATCATCTCACTGGACAGGTGGTAAACGACCCTTTTGTGTGATTAGCTCAACACAACTGAGTTTAAAGCTTCCCGTAGCCGAGGTTGTAAGGTTGTGTATAAGATCATGGCAGTCTGGGGAAGACAAGGTTGGCACGTGTTCAAACCCCTACATGGGCGTAAATCAGGACGGACCGATTTTCAACCTTGATAATACATGGCCATTTTCGATAAGAAATGAGAATTTGTTCATGCTCCTCGAATAAAGCACATTTGAACCACTGAACACTTATACTGAGTCTGTGTATAATCTTTATTAATATTTTTCAGGCACTGTCTTATCTACAAGCTGAAAAACCAAAGATGCTCAATATTCTTCTGCCTAATGTTAGAGTATACGCCAGAGTCGCTCCGAAACAAAAGGTGAGGTCAAAGTTGCTCAATATTCAATGTAATGGTCTAATCTTCATCTGTATGGATGTTCAGATCAGTTTCTTCATATTCGTTATGTGGTTCACATTTGAGAAAACAAAGATCATATTTGAAGTCATTTTCTGATGAATTTTGGCAGATTTATGCCCCTTTTTTTACTTAGAAATAATTAATTTTTGGTTTGTCCAGGTGATAACTTGAACAATATTTAACAGAATTTCATGATATTTGGTAAGTGATTTACAGTTCTGAGAACACAAGTCAAGTTCAAAATTGGTCCAATGATTTTTGACAGACATATTGCTTCTTTTTTCGACTTCGAAACATAATTTTTAGGTTGTTCAAATTCAGAATTGTAATATAAAAATACAATTGTCTACTGGCAAACAAACCGACACAAGTTAGAAGGTTATGCAGTGCATAATTGTGTATTTACCAAACAATACATTAGGCCTATTTACCAAAAAATACATTAGGCCATTAAAATAAAATATCTGTTCTCAGGCAATTATAATCTCAATCACAAAATCTGAAAAACTTACTCCAGAAGCAAAAAATAAAAAATTCTTTTTCATTGTTCAAATCCAATATTTCTAATAGAAATATTGTTAGAAATATTTCAGTGACAAGGGAGGTGCCTGAGAAAACATAATTTTTAATTAATTGTTTACACTTATACCGGTATATGTATTTGCTCTGGATCTTGAATGCAGGATGTCTATTCAGCCGGTTTAAATGATGTGATTTGCACCTAGACCCCAACATGTCTCCATATTGTGTGGAATCAACTTGGAAGATGTGTCTGAGATAGGCTGAAATTTCATTAATTAGACTGAATTAGATGCTAAATTGATGGATGGATGGATGGATGGTTATTTTATTGTATCCCTTTCGCCCAAAAAATAGTCAACACATGTTTTTTCCATTATATTGTATCTGGAGAGGGGCCTCAAAATTTGCGAAAAACTTGTGCCCCAATCCCTTTTATATATTATGCAAATAACAAGTGAAAAGATAGTCAATCAATGGATACTAACTTGAACGCTAAATACTAAATTGCCAGTTGATATTTTAATCAATATTTAATTTGGATGCAAGTTGTGATAATTACAATGTTTGTTTACAGGAGTATGTAATCACGTCACTGAAGGACCTTGGCTTTATTACGCTGATGTGCGGTGATGGGACAAACGATGTCGGTGCTCTCAAGCATGCTCATGTTGGTTAGTATACTTTCTATATTTGCCTATATATAACATGAATTTTTTTTGTTTCTTTACGCGAAGATATTATAACATTTAGTTATTTCATAAAAGATCAATCTATTAAAGAAATTACTTATAACTGATAAACTTATTCTGAACTAGATTTGTTTCTTATAAGTTAATCCCAGTATTGGTAAAAACATCTAGTTTTTCATCATTTTCATTTTTCATTGGTCTGTCAAATGAAATCAACAATGCTGCCATATTTTCATTACATGGAAATGGTATATTATTCATTTGGAGTGGTGTTCATGATAAATTATCAGACAGCAGTCAGACGAAAAGATAATGCAAGTGCTCTGAATAATTCATATTCATTGGTTGGAAATGTTATAAAGATAATAATAATCAAATAATAAGTTTAACAAACGACATAAGGGAACTACTAATCATTGAGTATTTTGTATAGCAAGGGTTAAGGTTATTGTTGTATAACCTAATGACTAATGAAGCATCAACCAGTATTCCATTTTGGAAATCCTTGAACTTGTGTCCAATCATTTGGCAGCATTGCCAATATACTAAATGTGATGCAATAGAATGATTTGTTACTATTCTTACTTTAATAGGGGTGGCCTTGTTGGCCCATGCTCCAGAAAGAGCGCCAGACAAGAAGAAATCAAAAGAGGTAATTAACCCTTCCATGACAGGAGCTTTCTGATATTTTGCAAAACCCCTGTGCCAATGCATTCTCTTATATAGAGAGCCTCGCATATATAAGAGAATACATTGGCCCAACAATATTTACTTTGACCTGGCATGCCAGTGCATTCTCTTATATATGCAAGGCTCCCTGTGAGAGAATAGCATATATAAGAGAAGCACTGGTGCATGATCTATAATGCTGCACAGCGAAGCTCCCATCATAAAAGGATTAACCATTCTATTATTGAAAGGATTTTCCATTCATTTATAACAGTATATATTGGAGTGGCCCATTCTTTATATGGAGGGATGTTCTGGAGATATAAGCATTGGTGGGAAATGTTAAGATAATAAGTTCAACAAACAACCAAGGCTTGTTTGTCAAACTTATTATCTGAGCATTTTCTAAAGGAACTACTCGCCAATGAGTATATAGAAAAGAAAGGGTTGAACCTTTCATTACTAAATTCAGTTATAACATTATACTTTGGAATGGTCTACTCTTCCTTTGGAGACGTGTTTCGTTATTACAATTGCTGAGAACATAGGAATCCCATTCATTTATTTGCAAGGAATGTTCAGTTAATAAGTTCAACAAACGGTCTACTTTGAGTTGACATTGTCGCCAAAAATTGTGACGTAAATTACATCAATCATCTGTTCTTCAATGAGTATTTAGTATGGAAGGGTTAAACTCTGTCAGTATCAAGCACAGCTGATATGTGTTATCGTAAGGGTCTATTTCTATCTGAACGAACTTGCAATTAGCCTCAGGGACTTTCAAGGTGGGCTTTAGCTTCCCGGCAAACTATTTGTCACCAATTGTATTTAAACCCGTCCTCGCAATAGTCTTGAGTGACTGGCCGTTTGTGTGACATACCAGTCAATCAACAGACAATTATTGTTATTTGCATTATCGACATAGACCGACCTTAAATGGCACAACACTAATATATACTAGATACATGGCACAGTAGCATCTTATATATACTTGTCTCCGCGACATGCCAAGCATTTCCATTTGAACATGCCTGGGACTATATAACACAAATTTTTAGAAGATGCGAATGTTTTTGAGACAGTGCAAATGTTTTTTGGGATTGGGTGGGATTCGAACCCTGGCCCATGATGGCGAGCACGCATTGCAACTCTATGTCACTTCGGTGATCGTGTGGTTGACTTTGAGTCTCAAGGTGCCCTCGCCATCATGGGCCATGGTTCAAATCCCACCCAATCCCCCAAAAAATTGTACTGTCTCAAAAACACAATCAGATTGTAATTTTTAAGGTTGAATTCTAAATCTAGTGCTTACTGTACCAGTATTTGAACCCACATCAAAACATTTTTGTTGCAAATTCATGCATTATCATTGGCTACGCATTAGTAAACAGTTGATAGTGGACCAACTACCCTCAAGGAAGAAATGACAACCACCAGATGAGAGAGAAGCAATTGAACTGAGTCATTATTATGGAGCTGTTCAACCTTAAAAGTCGCCGTGACTAAACACACAAACAAACGTAGATGGGAACAGAACCTAAGCTGGCGTTGATTTAGGAAAAGATGTTTCTTTTCCTTTTCAGTCAAGTGTTGATGGAGATACTAATGATAAGATGCCGCCAAACAAGGCCAGACAGGGAGGTCGAATGGCAAATAAAAGAGCTGTTGCCAGGGGCGAGAACATTGCTGGGAGGGGAGACAACCTCCCTCCCAACCATCCTAATGTGAGGAATAATTCTATGTTACCGTACTGTGGCCAGTGCTCATTTCATGTCAGGTTTACAGTAATGCTCTAAATAATTGACCCCTTAACCACAGCAGAATTATGGGGAGAGCTTTCTGATTAATGGCAACAAGCCATATTTCCGACTAAATCCTGAAAAGTTACCCATAATTCTGCTGTGGTTAAGGGGTCGATTACTTAGTGCATTACTGTATCTTTATTACCTACTGGTTCACAAATTACTATGACTTCCAAAGACTGACCAAGCAAGCCTGAATTTTGTGTGTCTGCACCTTCTGGGGACCTCATTATGCAAATGTCAGACACACTAAATTCAGGCTTGTTACCAGAGTATGTGCGCTTGCAATAACCCTTTCTATACTTAATGGATTCTCCCATTCAGTAATATAAGTACACCTTGGAATGGTTTATTATTCACATGAAAATACAGGTCAAGTTTGAGTTTTAGTGCGGTCTGCCCATTTTTTAGTGAAGTTATGACCCTTGTTGACTTAGAATTTCTCGGGTTATTTAGTTTCCGGATGATAACTTCATTCATCTTAAAATTCACCTGACTTGATAACATTTTTATGGGTAAACAAACAGGGGTATTCAGCCACACCCCAGAAGTGTGTTTGTTCAATTCATATGTTTTCACATATTTGACTGATGATATTATTTGCAGAAAAAATTAGCTAACATGATGAAGGAAATGGAGGACGAAGACAAGGCCCAGGTGGTCAGACTCGGCGACGCAAGCATTGCCTCTCCGTTCACCTCAAAACTCTCCACAGCCCAAAGCGGTGAGTTGATTAGAACAGTATGTTTTGTCAATATGTAGGCTGCTATGTTGGGGGGGGGGGGGGAGATATTCATACCTGGATATTTCCTTCACCCACCCCCTCCATGCTCTTCCAAACCCTGACTCAAAAAACTTCTTCTTGAAAAAAAAAGTGAATTTCTCACCATTTTATGCCTATAAAGCAAAAGAAGCTGTAAAATCATAATGTGATATTTTGTTACATGTTCACTACTGTGTTCACTACATGTTCACTATTGTGTTGTGAGGGGTTAATAAGTTAAACTAAAAACAAAAAATTCTAAAAGACGTTTTCTAATCGTAATATCAGGTAAGAGAGAAAACAATATTATGGTGAGGGATTGGTGGGGGGTGGGGAGAGATAACCATGGCGGGGGTACACCACCCAAGATAAACTTTTACACTGGGACAGGTCTGTTCGATCTCATTTCTGCACAAAGACATATTTTGTAGCGATTAAAAATGTCCCATCGACATACTAAATGGGAATATAAAGGTTACAAGCACAGGTTTCAGAACTATGAACGCGGGCCTGATAAATGAGAAATTAACTTTGTGTGGCCTAAGTGATACAGATAATATATATACGTTGTTTTCCTTTCAGTTTGTCATATTATAAAACAGGGACGGTGTACTTTGGTCACCACGCTACAGATGTTCAAGATCCTCGCTCTGAATGCCCTGATTCTCGCTTATAGTCAGAGTGTGCTATATCTGGACGGCATCAAATTCAGTGATGGCCAGGCCACCATGCAGGGATTATTACTAGCTGGCTGCTTCCTATTTATATCAAGGTCAAAGGTCAGTTTAACCTATTCACTCCTGAATGGATTCTCCCGTTCGGTTCTAAAAGTATACATTGGAATAGTCATTATTGTGCCCCCATTTTTCGAGAAAAAAATATTGAGGTATACTGTTTTGACTTTGTTTTGTTTGTCTGTCGGTCCGTCCATCCTGGCCTATATCTCAGCAATTGGTTATCGGCTACGGAAGATCGCCATCATGACTGCTTTCAAAAGAGGAACTAATGACTATATCATTTTCCATCTAGAGTTATCCTTCTTTGTTTATCAATAAATCTTGATTATTTTTTATTCCATCCACCTGAGTACCTTAGCCTCGGGTTATCAGATATCAATGAAATTTGGTATGGGGGTTAACCACTGTGAATGCTTTCAGAAGAGTGCCCAATGGTCATTTTTCCGCTAAAGGAAGGCCTCACACTGAACTATATGGATAGATGTCCTGCGTTTGTAAACCATAGTAGAAAAGGGGTTAACTTTTTGGTCGCCTACGATCACTCACGGTCTTCACTCTTCAGTGGCTTGCCTTGGAATCAGTCACGCATGCGCAGTCCCAATATAATTCACTGTACAGATTGAATTAGCCAGTTTATGTTCTGCTACCAAACCGAACGGAAGTCTAAGGGAGTATTTTTCCGAATTTGTCGTTTAACAATAGCGACAAATTCAATTTATCGATACAATAATTACTGGTCGCCTACGCGTTCGTTTTTATAATTATCGTTTCGAATTCACGGACCGTTTCGTTTCAAACATATAATTGTTCGTGTTTTTCGAACAGGCGGCGAACTTAAAAAATTTATCGAATATGAAAATCAACATTTCGCCATAATTAGCCGCCATTTCAAGGCCTTACGAGGCGCACAGATTATTGTGAGAAATACATCTATGGAATTATTATAGCACCTATAAGGTATGATAGAATTTGTCAGATATCAAAAATGCCACGTGATTCGCCGCCGGAAGTATCCTAATTTTGTGGGAATTATTTTGACGTTTTAATGCGTGGAAATTTATTTAGCAATAATTCCATCGCTACTGACGCTATCTCTCGTCATGTTATGAACAACGTGCTTTCACATAATACTATGTTGTTTTATGTTTCAATACAAATGATCCAGATGTGTTAATCACGTTTGACCTTGAAGTTGATTACAATCTACAGGGGAGGTATTTACTCACACATACTTGTTCGCGTTAACAAGCGGTATCAGTACCGCGGTATTGGAGGATACCGCGGTATAGTACCGCCATATTAACGGGGTGACACCACGTTATTGGTGGTTAATTACTTTAAGTATAGCGGTAGGTCTAATGAACAATAGCTGCGATTATACACCAGCCGGTTCAGCAAGCCGATCTGAACCGGTGGGCTTGTAAATTTCTGAGAAGGATCCAGGGATGTTTTTCTACCTGTTACAGGTTTGGGCGCTCAAACTCTGGAGACCCTGGGGATAGTAATTATTCAAGTTGGTTCTCCATTATTTCAACGAATTTTTCTATAATTCAACAACTAAACATGAAAATCGGATGAGATAGTCTACTAGTATGATATAGAGCCTTTATTTGCACCATCTCTGGATCCTTCCCAGGTAGTATTTCTCGGTCGGATCTCTTCTCGGGCAGGAACAGTTCACGCTCCCCCGATTATGCCTCGGCATTCAATCAATTAGTGGGGAGGCGACCGGTGGCGATGCCGGGGGACCCCCAGGACATTTGGTCCCACACCGGCGCGAGCGGTTCTGTGTGCTGAAGTTGCCAAATCACGTGCAAACGTAACGACACCGGCTGGGCGGCCTACGGCGACTTCGGCATAGGGCAGTGGCCCTACCCATTCGGTAGCAAGCCCGGACCCCTTGGTCACGCTCTATATAAAGACACGGCCTTGCCTGCCTCTCAGCCGTCTTGGGGTTTCTGCTGCAATGGCCTCTACCCATCGTTCTGCTTGGACAGGACATTCAGCTTGGTCGGGACCACCTGCATTTGGGGGGGCTCACCCTGGTCCGATGGCTCCACCTCCTCCCGGTTATCAGAAGAAACCAGTTTTGGCTAAGGGATTCTTCATTTCGACACTGGACTCCAAAATTGGAACTCAGTTTATCAGCCTTTTGCTCAAGCAGTTGGCCGTAGCTTAAAATTCCATGGGAGGTATTTACACCTCGATTGAGCCATCGCCGGAATGGGCCTCCCTCTAGTGTTTTGTCGTCCATTATGGACATTGCAGGTCGTTCCGACGCTAGGGCAGGGAGCGACATGCTATCCTTACACCCCAAGGCGTCTGAGGCTTTCGATGACGACCTGTCTGCGCACAATACGTCAGACTGTGGGTCTTTTCGGTCGTCACAGTCTGGCATCGGTAAGGCAGAAGCTGCGGATCGTGATTTCCTATCCACGGATTATCTCATCTATAGGCTTCTTCCTACTGAACTATGAACTCTCAAGCCCTCTTGGCACGCCCTGCACACTCGTACCACCGTCTTCAAAATGCATCGAGAACTCGATCTATCTTACCTGTGATATACATTTCATAGGTAAGGTTCACGACCCGCGACTGACACACTGGTCAATAGACTTCACACATGAATGAAGCACATTTACATGGAAAGCATTTCTCTTGTCACGTGCCACAACGACCCTGCCAATGGCTTGGCCGACAGAGTACATCTCATGGCTCTTCATACTCCTATTACCAATATCAATTTGATTATCTGGCACATGGTAATAAAATTAACAGGGCACTGCACGCCTATAGACAATAGACAATAACGCGGGCAAAGACGTTTGCACTGTCCAGCTCAGCTTTCTAGGAAGCTCATTGACTAGCGTTATAGACCTTTCCTTGCAGGCAGGGGACCACCCAGTCCGAGTGGATCCCAACCCCATGGCACCAGACACCCGATCATAAGGGCCTGAAACCATGCTGCCAACTCTGCGCGCTTCGGTATATGCCGGATTTGTCCTATCAACATTCGACAATAAAACAGGCAAAGACGTTTGCGCTGTCCAGCTCAGCTTTCGAGGAAGCTCATTGACTAGCCATCAGACCTTTCCTTGCAGGCAGGGACCAACCCATATGAGGGGATCCCAACCACATGGCACCAGCCGCCCAATCATAAGGGCCTGAAACCATGCTGACAACTCTGCTCGCTTCGGTCTATGCTGGATTTGTCCTATTTTCCTTAAACATGCCTTCAACAGGACCACTTAGGTCGGGGGAGCTCCTCTCTATCATGGCTCTTAAAATTCAATAAGTAACAACATTATAAAGGGATGTGTGTCCTTTACTAGGAGGATGATAATTTCATTTGTTTCCTTCATCAGCGAGCCATTTTAGAGGGGGTCTTCCCCTAGTTTGCTGCATGCCTCACACTAACATACCTATCACACACCTAGGTCGTTCTGCTGCATGTTTGGGGGGGAAAGTGACATGATGTTCTGGGCAGAGGCTCAGAACTGAATATTCCGTATGGTGACAATTTACCCGTGGTTATCATCTGATTACATTGTACATCATTTGAACTGATTTCAGTTGTCAAAGAGCCAAAGGGCCTTCTGAAATGATCTCATTGCTGACTTATAGATCACCTTGATATATATATTTTATATCATTTTATATATTTATATACGCGTAAGATTTGTATCACAGGGTTTCTGTCGGATATCTTGTGATGCATAGGTACCTCAGAGACATGTGATCAGTAGAAGAAAAACAAGGAAGCTGTTCTAAGAACGACAGGGGGCATGACCACCTTGCAAGATGTGGTGGTGGGGGGCTCCCTCTGTTCAGATGGCTTGACTCCATTATCGTTGTACAACATGTTTGGCCTAATGGGTTCTCAACTCAATCCCTGTGCCACAAATTTGGCATCAGGTTCTCTGGCTTTTTCTTTGGCGAATAGCAGTTAGTTAACTTTGGTTGTCTCGCCATCGTCGGAGTGGGCCTCCGTCTGTGCAGGTCGTTCTGTCGCTAATGCGGAGAGTGAGTTAGTCTCCTTCCTTCATGATCCTGCATCATGGGACCTTGACGGGTGGGACCTTAGAACAGACAGCTGAAGAAGACGACACAGAGAAGAACGAAGAGTTTCTTCTTCCGTTATACTTGCTCGGTTCGCTCGCAACTATGCATTGGATGGCACCTCATGGGATGTTTGTTTCAAAACAAGGGGGGCGGTACACATTTGAGCAATATAGCACTCTAACTATATGAGTTATTTCACGTAAATAATCCTAACAGATTCATTAAAGTGTTCATATATGGTACAATCTGTTTTAGAAGAGTACCTTTACTAAAAATTTGTTGGGTAATATTTTAAAATGATAATCCATCATCTACACATTCCTAGTGATGCTTTTCTTTAGTCATCTGAATTTGTAAGATCATTAAACTATTGAAAAACCACCTGCCAATCGTATGATGACATAAATGTCATTCCACCCGCCAATCGTATGATGACATAAATGTTGTTCCACCCGCCAATCGTATGATGACATAAATGTTGTTCCACCTGCCAATCGTATGATGACATAAATGTCATTCCACCCGCCAATCGTATGATGACATAAATGTTGTTCCACCCGCCAATCGTATGATGACATAAATGTCGTTCCACCCACCAATCGTATGATGACATAAATGTCGTTCCACCTGCCAATCGTATGATGACATAAATGCCGTTCCACCGGCCAATCGTATGATGACATAAATGTCGTTCCACCTGTCAATCGTATGATGACATAAATGTTGTTCCACCTGCCAATCGTATGATGACATAAATGTCGTTCCACCTGCCAATCGTATGATGACATAAATGTCGTTCCACCTGCCAATCATATGATGACATAAATGTCGTTCCACCCATCAATCATATGATGGCATAAATGTCGTTCCACCCACCAATCGTATGATGACATAAATGTCATTCCACCTGCCAATCATATGATGACATAAATGTTGTTCCACCCATCAATAATATGATGACATAAATGTCGTTCCACCCACCAATCGTATGATGACATAAATGTTGTTCCACCCGCCAATCGTATGATGACATAAATGTCGTTCCACCCACCAATCGTATGATGACATAAATGTTGTTCCACCCGCCAATCATATGATGACATAAATGTCGTTCCACCCATCAATCATATGATGACATAAATGTTGTTCCACCCGCCAATCGTATGATGACATAAATGTTGTTCCACCCGCCAATCGTATGATGACATAAATGTTGTTCCACCCGCCAATCGTATGATGACATAAATGTCGTTCCACCCACCAATCGTATGATGACATAAATGTCGTTCCATCTGCCAATCGTATGATGACATAAATGTCGTTCCACCGGCCAATCGTATGATGACATAAATGTCGTTCCACCTGCCAATCGTATGATGACATAAATGTTGTTCCACCCACCAATCGTATGATGACATAAATGTTGTTCCACCCGCCAATCATATGATGACATAAATGTCGTTCCACCCATCAATCATATGATGACATAAATGTTGTTCCACCCGCCAATCGTATGATGACATAAATGTTGTTCCACCCGCCAATCATATGATGACATAAATGTCGTTCCACCCATCAATCATATGATGACATAAATGTTGTTCCACCCGCCAATCGTATGATGACAAATGTTGTTCCACCCGCCAATCGTATGATGACATAAATGTTGTTCCACCCGCCAATCATATGATGACATAAATGTCGTTCCACCCATCAATCATATGATGACATAAATGTTGTTCCACCCGCCAATCGTATGATGACATAAATGTTGTTCCACCCGCCAATCATATGATGACATAAATGTCGTTCCACCCATCAATAATATGATGACATAAATGTCGTTCCACCCACCAATCGTATGATGACATACATGTTGTTCCACCCGCCAATCATATGATGACATAAATGTCGTTCCACCCATCAATCATATGATGACATAAATGTTGTTCCACCCGCCAATCGTATGATGACATAAATGTTGTTCCACCCGCCAATCGTATGATGACATAAATGTTGTTCCACCCGCCAATCATATGATGACATAAATGTCGTTCCACCCATCAATAATATGATGACATAAATGTCGTTCCACCCACCAATCGTATGATGACATAAATGTTGTTCCACCCGCCAATCATATGATGACATAAATGTCGTTCCACCCATCAATCATATGATGACATAAATGTTGTTCCACCCGCCAATCGTATGATGACATAAATGTTGTTCCACCCGCCAATCGTATGATGACATAAATGTTGTTCCACCCGCCAATCGTATGATGACATAAATGTCGTTCCACCCACCAATCGTATGATGACATAAATGTCGTTCCACCTGCCAATCGTATGATGACATAAATGTCGTTCCACCGGCCAATCGTATGATGACATAAATGTCGTTCCACCTGCCAATCGTATGATGACATAAATGTTGTTCCACCCACCAATCGTATGATGACATAAATGTTGTTCCACCCGCCAATCATATGATGACATAAATGTCGTTCCACCGGCCAATCGTATGATGACATAAATGTCGTTCCACCGGCCAATCGTATGATGACATAAATGTCGTTCCACCTGCCAATCGTATGATGACATAAATGTCGTTCCACCCACCAATCGTATGATGACATAAATGTCATTCCACCTGCCAATCATATGATGACATAAATGTTGTTCCACCCGCCAATCATATGATGACATAAATGTCGTTCCACCCATCAATAATATGATGACATAAATGTCGTTCCACCCACCAATCGTATGATGACATAAATGTTGTTCCACCCATCAATCATATGATGATATAAATGTTGTTCCACCCGCCAATCATATGACGACATAAAATGTCGTTCCACCCATCAATCATATGATGGCATAAATGTCGTTCCACCCACCAATCGTACGATGACATAAATGTCGTTCCACCCGCCAATCATATGATGACATAAATGTCGTTCTACCGAAATAAACTTGTTAGCAATGATGTTTCTATTTTTTTTTGTAGCCTCTGAAGACCTTATCTAAAGAGCGGCCGATTCCTAATATATTTAACTTCTACACAATCATCACAGTCATACTGCAGTTTGCTGTTCATTTTAGTGCTCTGTTTTATCTAGTGGGAGAATCAAAGATTGTTGATCCTCCGTGAGTACTATATGTCATCCCTATGATTACCGAATGGATATGTCTATCTTTAATACTCATATTTAAATTCATGCAGTACTGTTTTTCGAGTTCCCATATATGTGGTAATTTAAAACTGAGTAAAATATAGTATGACTCAAAACCAAGCCTTGAAGTAGTGTGTCTGTCATTTGCAGAATGAGGTCCCCATATGGTGAATTTAGTGACGCTATCCAGCATAATCACCAAATTCACCCTCTGGGAACCTCATTCTGCTTAAACCTCAACTGCTATGGGAGAGCTATGATCACATTGAAATTCCCCAGATGAAGTTGGTGATGTTCACCCATTAGTAACCTCAATTATGCATTTCATCTTCTGCAAATTAGGGAACATAGAAACTGAACAGAAGGGAAAAAGTAACTAAAAACAATGTTAATTTGAGACTCTAGTTAATTCCCAGAAGATGATGTCTAAGCAGAATGCAGTCCACAGAGGGCGTATTTGGTGATGCTCGCCCTCTGTGTGGGGTTGCGTCAATATATTCACCCTCCGGGGACCTCATTCTGCAAATGACAGACACATTTTTATCTTGGTCATCGTCAGTCAGAGTTTTTAATGATCTATTCAATGATAAACCAACAATGGGGAAAGAGCAGGTTTCATCCATTGATTTTTTCCCCAGAGTTACTGCCCTTTTTGAGTAATGGAACTTTGTGTGAAAATTGATTTTACTCTTTGCACCAGCATCCCTCATCCAATCGTCACCATATGGATTTTTGGGGTGGTCTCTTGATGGGAGCTAATGGTTATAGGATCTAAATAAAATTTGGTATGGAGGATCATCATCATCACTGCTTTCAAAAGATGGCCAAATGATGTTCATGTTTTCTATTTAAGAGTTAACTGTCTCTATTTATCTGGAAATAATTCCATTTTGTCTGTTCATGCAGATAGCTCAGCCACAGCTTTTCTGATCTGAATGAAATTTTGTATGGAGGTTTTCCATCAAGAATGCTTTCAAAAGATTGCCCAATGACTTTGTTTGCATTTCAAATTTGTTTGAGTTTTTAACCTTAGTTTGTAATTGTTCGCGATTTTGGTCTGTCCGGATTGACAACTCAAACAAATATGATTAAATTTAAATAATTTTGGGTATCCATGCAGGTTTTAACCTCAGCGGAAAGCTACCTTGGCTGGTGATACTTGCACCTGTTTATTATGTACAAAGAGTAGTTTAACCCTTTACCCAACAGAAGGGCCCTGTGCCAATGCATTCTCTTATATATGCGAGTCGACCATAGGTCGCCTCGCATATATAAGAGAATGCATTGGCTTAACACATTAAAAATTATAAAATTGTTAAAGAATTTAAGAAAAAATGGTAAAAAGTGTTAAAAAAAGATTTTTTTTAGGCCAATGCATTCTCTTATATATGCGAGGCGACCTATGGCCGACTCGCATATATAAGAGAATGCATTGGCATAGGGCATAACTGTAACTATCACAATGTGGTCAAGGAGCCGGTTCCAGTGATATCCATATTTGTATGGTTCTATTGAGACAGACCGAAGATATTTTAGGCTGTTGAAGCTTTATTTGGCCGGTTTGTTGGGTAAAGGGTTAAGTGCTTGAATTTAAAACCGAGCGGAAAAAAATACTTTACAAATTTAAATATAATAAAGCTACTAAATTCTGTAATTATACATTGGAATAGTCTATTCTTCATTTGTAGGGATTTTCAGACAACATATACAACAGGCAGAGAAACACACTATGGATTCATTTGCATACAAGTTCTGGTATGAAGTACAACAAAGTTTGTTGAATTATTAGGTGAAAATCCCTACAAATGAATAAATGGGAGTCAAGGGAGGAACATAAGGTTATAAATAATGTAAATAACACTGATCGGTGCAAAGCTTTCTTGATCTTGAAAAGAATCAACAGATTTTGTGACATTAGGTTGAATTTTACATTTCAACACAATGTACTAGTGGATAAGCACTATAGCTAAAACTGAAGAGCACTGTTTTCACTATTTGTCATCAACTTTGATTCATTGTGAATTTGTCTCCCTTTTCAGGAAGGAGAAGTTTGTAGATCTGGAGGCAGAGTTTAAGCCGACAATACTCAACACAACCGTGTATATAATCTCAATGGCACTCCAAGTGTCAACATTCGCAGTCAATTATAGGGTGAGTACTTTGTAGGCAGATTTTAACCCTTTCTAAACTAAATGGATTCTCCCATTCAGGTAGAAACGTATACATTGGAATTGTCTATTATTCATTTAGAGGAATGTTCCAGTTCTAAGCAGATGACAGGTAGTCAAATAGATAGTGCAGATTCAGAAGGATTCCCAATCCTTGGTGGGGAAATATTCAGATTATAACTGAAAACAGAATTTCATTGATATCATCTTGTCAGATCAAATATTTAGTCAATTCAGTAGCTAAATTGGTCTAATAATCACCAGACCAAATACTGTTATTGACGTGTTCATTCGACGAAATATGGTTTTTTCCGCCATTTTTTTTAATTTAAAAATTATATGTCAGTAGGGTTAGTGATGTTCAAGTCTGGATATAGTGTGTCTGACATTTGCAGAATGAGGTCCTCGGAGGGTGAATATAGTGATTCTATCCCGCATGGTGAGCTAGTGTCATCAAATATACCCTCTGCGAACCTCATTCTTCTTAGCCCTCAATGCTATGGGTATCTATGATCAGATTGAAATTCCCCAGTTGAAGTTGGTGAAGCTCACCCATTAGTCGCCTCGATTATGCATTTTATCTTCTGCAAATTAGGGGATATAGAAACTAAACAGAAGGGAAAAAGTAACTAAACAATGTTAGTTTAAGACTATAGATACTTCCCATAAAATGAGGCCAAAGCAGAATGAGGTCTCTAGAGGGTGAATTTTGTTGTGCTGGATAGCATCCCCATATTCACCCTCTGTGAATCTCATTCTGCAAATGCCAGACACACTATATCCAGGTTAGTGACGTCACCACCACCTGTACTGTGTCCACAGCAGCGGTGGCTTATTCCTTATGTTGAAAAATGCTTTACCCTTTGGCGAGTAGAACGACATATATGTCGTCTATCGGTTGAGGAGTAGAACGACATATATGTCGTTTCAGGAAGTGTTATTTTATGTAGACATAACTTCAATAAATCATCTGATTTATAAATGATTTGTATAGGAGTTATTTTGATTAATATAATGTCCCAAATGTATAAGTGCAATCGATTATGATAACACACGTTAACAAAAAATGCACATAAATTAAAACGAATTATTGGTCTCTTTTGACCCGAACTTGTTAATACTTATTGCTATGACGTTGACGTTAAATTTACTCTCCAAAGGGTTAATAGTGAACTGGGGATTATATGTGGTGTCTAATGCTATGTAGAGAACAAAACTCTTCATAATCATATTCTCAAATCAGTCTGTTTAACCCTTCCATGACTGGAGCTTCCTGATATTTTGTTAAACCCTGTGCCAATGCATTCTCTTTTATATATATATACATTGGCCCAACAATATTAACCTTGACCTTGTAAGCCAGTGCATTCTCTTATATATTCAATGCATGTGAAAATACTAATGGCCCTAACGCCAATGCAAATATAAGAGATTGCACTGGCATAGGACCTTTAATGCTTCACCAGCGCAGTTCCCGTCATGAAAGGGTTATAGAGTTGGTTAATTGCATATATATAAATTTCCAAATGTATTTGTCTACTGTAACCTGGAATTTATCATGAAGAATTCATTACCTTATCATAGGTTTAGCACGCTTTACTGCCGGAGTTCTCAGCCAATCACAGAGAGAGGCCATTAGTATTTTCACATGCATTGACTAACTTCTGAACTGAATGGAATTAATTTTATGTGAGTTTACTAGCCCAATATACAGGTCAAGTTCGAATTTGGGTTCCCTCGCCAATTTTTCAGTTATGGCCCTTTGTTGGAATTACCATGGCCTGATTTTTCCATGCCCTAGGAATTCTTTTGTTTAAATATGAGATGTGTTACATATTTCAGGGCAATTCATATATGGAGAGTCTGAGAAATAATGTTGTTTTATACCATAATAGCCTTATGCTATTATGTGTATAACACATATTTTGTAAATTTCATATTTATACTCTACTGTGGGTATAAACTTCCACTGTGTGTGTAAATTTTCATGGGTTAAACGTTTATACCCATAGTAAAATTACATCACAGTTAGCAAAATAGTTCTTCTGGTAGATTCATTTAAAAGTTGAAGTTGTTATGATATCAAATAAATATGAGGAAAATTTCCTGCATTTCAATCAAATGTATAAATAGGAAAGCCAAAGTGACTGATTGATGGCTTAGAAACAGGTGGATGTCACGACGTAAAAATATGGATCACTACCCATGACAAACTTTCCTTATAGCATCGTGTTTGGGTCTCTTTGTGAAGTTACACATTAAAAGTAAACAGCGGAGTTGTTGAATTCGTGGAACAAATAAAAAATAATAATTTTGGCATAATAAAATACACCCATTGTAGCTGAGGCTACCAAATATTCACCGCTCGTGGTATTGTGGTTTTAACCACTCGCCAAAAGGCTTGTGGTTAAAACCACAATTCCACTCATGGTGAAAATTTTATACTCGAGGCTACAATGGTGTAATCTATAATATCAGGCCTGGCAGTCTAGAAAATCCAGGATGGCTATTAATAGCCCTCCTAGATGTGCCTAAGAGGGCTATAGCCCTCCTCAACTTTTACAAATATGACAACAACCCCTTCTGCAAACCCCGCGAACGTTATGCATAGGTAAAGTACTTCAAACATGACCCATTATGATATATCTTGGCATGTTTACATGCGTCGATCATGTCCATTATAGAATGTCCAACGCAATTAAGAGTTTGGAAGCTTGCCAATAGTTTAACACATCGTGGTTGATGTTATCACTTCCGATTAAGTGTTTCAACTTGACACAATGTCCTATTTGCGATCAAAGCATATTTTGTCAATGAGGGGCTATAAAAAGGCCATCTTGGAAAATTCTAGGCGGGCTGTAGATGGGCAGCCTGCCTTGAGATTTCTAGGCCTGCTATATGTACAGTTTCTAGTATCAGACAGATCTATTATTCTGGCTATTCCTTTTTAATATTTATTGATGAGTTTGTTCTATATTTCAGGGTGAGCCTTTCATGGAGAGTCTGAGAAATAATAAGACGCTGTTGTACAGTCTGCTATTCTCAGGCGGGTCCATCGTCGTTCTCGCCAGCGGAACTGTTCCAGAGCTAACTGATCAGTTCCAGTTAGTCCTTCTTCCAACCGAGGTTTGTAATTTTAGTCGGGTTTTTTCAGAATTATTTGACAAGGGACGGTTGACAGGGGTCTGAGGGGAGTCAGGTGGGCAGCATTCACTCTTTAACACTGAGTGACGTGATTTGACATATCTATTGAATAACTGTAACATTGCCCCGGCGAACAACTATGATAATGTCAAAATGCCAGTTAATAGGAAGTTTATAAAACTTTTATAAGGCCAAAAAAAAAAAGTGTTTTGGTTCTCGGGCAATTTTTTTTTCAAATCAATGAGGGAGGGAGGGTTTTATTTTTATTTTTTATTTTTTTCTGCGCATAGTAAGCATGGACAAAGATACCTTCCTCTGTCTAGTAATAACCAGAAAGGTAGAGGGAACTGTTATGCATATAAACTCATTTAGTCTTATATAAAAATGACATTGTACTACCAGTGTATGACTGGGATTACCTAACAATATATAATGCCCCTGACATTAACTACTGTTATTGTTGTCTAAAAACTGATAACTCCCATTCTAATATGTGATCCTGAATTTAGTCCTGTGCCTTTCAATTGTATAAAGTTACAATTAGTGTAAGTTGTTCACAATGACTAATTGTAAGAAGAGCATGAGGATCAGCTAATCATTTTCTTAATTGTAGTCATCTACTTTATGTTGTAAGCCTGCAAGTCACTTTTTAACACATTACATGTTAGAGCTCAATGCACACTAATATTCAACACATATCTGCTATGGACATGTTGATTAAATCCCCAAAAAAAAAAAAAAAATTCAAATTTTTTTTTCAAATTTTTTTTTTTTTTATTTTTTTGTCGTAACATCGGGCATTGCAATAAAAAGGCCTAATGCGGCCCTTTTTATTCAATGCGGCGGTGCCTGAGAACCAAAACCTTTTTTTTTTTTGGCCTAATCTATATGACTGATATGTTCAACTGAACAAGAAATAATTTGATTTATATTTAGAAACAATACTTAAAATATTATGAGACATCAAAGTGATGTACATGTATATACACTTTCAAAGGTAAATATCATGTTTGTTGTCACCATAATAGCCAATTAATCACATCAGGTAAGTATCAAAGCAACGAAAAACCCAGGTATAACACTAGCAAGAACGCATGTGCAAGCCTTGAAATAGTGTGTCTGTCATTTGCAGAATGAGGTCCCCAGAGGGTGAATTTAGTGATGCTACCCTGCATAGTGGGCTACCATCACCAAATTCACCCTCTGGGAACATCATTCTGCAGAGGTGTAAGCAGAATGAGGTGCCCAGAGGGTAAATTTGGTGATGCTAGCCTGCTATGCGGGGTAGCATCACTAAATTCACCCTCTGGGGACCTCATTCTGCAAATGACAGACACACTATTTCAAGGCTTGTGCATGTGTTCAGAGCTGACAACTGAACTGTGAATGCTGTAGTTTGTAATTGTCCCACTGTGCAATTCACAATTTGAATTTACATACCGGTGATTGTTTTAATTAAAACATTTGGGAATTTATATATGCAATCAACATCTTTTTTCTTGCATTTAGGTAGCAATACATGATTTCATCGGTTTGTAGGAGGGCTGAAAAATAGGATTTTAAGCATATAAGGGCTATAACTGTCAGTTTGGCCTATGTTATTCATGGGGGTAATGGTTTGATGGTTTAATTATTTTATAAAGGTACCATAGTATACAAAATGGGATGATGTTTGAATACAAAGTATGTTTTTGGAATATGTTGTGGGCCAGCTCTGTATTACACTCCACCAGAAAAGAGCCTGATTTATCTCCCTTGAAATCAGTCATCTGCACTTCCAAGACAAAATTTCTAAATTGATACGATAACTTTTCTTTATTTTTTAATATATCTTACATATATCTAGCTTCTATGAGATCATAAGGTGATTATAGACTTACATTCGCTCTGTCGTGGTTACCTATGGGGCCGAAGATGGCCAATTTCGGCCAAAAATGGTTAAAATGAAGAGGGTCAGTCTAAGGGAGATAATTATACCCCCTTTTTGTCCCCCGAAAAAAAAAATTCGGGGGACTATTAAAATGGCCGGTGTCCGTCCGTCCGTCCGTCCATGTGTGCGTCCGTCCGGAAATGGTTTCCGGATGATAACTTTTGTTTCGGTTATTAGATCAAAAGCAAATTTCATAAGTCAGTTTATCAAACCAAAATACAGGTCAAGTTCGAATATGGGTTTCCCCCGCCAATTTTTGCGAGAGTTGTGGCCCTTTTTCGACTTGTTTGCAAATACCGTTTTTATGTGGATCAGTCATGTCAAGATACAGGTTGAGTTCTAATTTGACTTAGAAAATTCAATTTTTTCCTTTTTTCTTTGGTTTCCGGATGATAACTCAAGTTTGGACTGTTCAATTGAAAATTCTATATTTTTTTTGTGAGTCATTGATATCAAAATACAGGTCAAGTTCGAATTTGAGTTTGATCCGATGATTTTTCTCAGAGTTATGGGCTTTTCGACTTTGCCAATTTGAGGTTATATTTTAACTTTAAGAGGTTTTTTTAAGATTTGGTTATTTGTATGCATGTCAGTGAAGTATCCATATAGTATACTTCTACAAAGCCTCCACTCCAAATGAAGCCACCTGTTCAGGGGACACTGTGGCCGAGCGGCCTTTTATTAAAAACAAAGGGGGGTATACTGTTTTGCACCTGTCCGTCCGTCCGTCGTGCCGGGCATGCGTCCGTACGTCCGCCCGATGTCTGTTCATGTCATAACTTGAACAGTAGTGTTCAGATCTCAATAAAATAAGGTATGGATGTTCACTACTATGAGGACATTAGATAGAGGGTTCCATCGTTTTGTTCGGATTTTCCATTCTAGAGTTATTCATCTTTGTTTATCTGGAAATGTTGGCTTTTTGGTCAGTCTGGTGTCTGTTCATGTCATAACTTGAACAGTTGTGCTGGGATCTCAATGAAATTTGGTATGGATGTTCACTACTATGAGGACATTAAATAGAGGGTTTCATCGTTTTGTTCGGATTTTCCATTCTAGAGTTATTCATCTTTGTTTATCTGGAAATGTTGGCTTTTTGGTCAGTCTGGTGTCTGTTCATGTCATAACTTGAACAGTAGTGCTCGGATCTCAATAACATTAGGTATGGATGTTCACTACTATGAGGACATTAATAGAGTGTTCCATCGTTTTGTTCGGATTTTCCATTCTAGAGTTATTCATCTTTGTTTATCTGGAAATGTTGGCTTTTTGGTCAGTCTGGTGTCTGTTCATGTCATAACTTCAACAGTTGTGCTGGGATCTCAATGAAATTTGGTATCGATGTTCACTACTATGAGGACATTAAATAGAGGGTTTCATTGTTTTGTTCGGATTTTCCATTCTTGAGTTATTCATCTTTGTTTATCTGGAAATGTTGGCTTTTTGGTCAGTCTGGTGTCTGTTCATGTCATAACTTGAACAGTTGTGCTGGGATCTCAATGAAATTTGGTATGGATGTTCACTACTATGAGGACATTAAATAGAGGGTTTCATCGTTTTGTTCGGATTTTCCATTCTAGAGTTATTCATCTTTGTTTATCTGGAAATGTTGGCTTTTTGGTCAGTCCGGTGTCTGTTCATGTCATAACTTGAACAGTAGTGCTCGGATCTCATTAAAATTAGGTATGGATGTTCACTACTATGAGGACATTAAATAGAGTGTTCCATCGTTTTGTTCGGATTTTCCATTCTAGAGTTATTCATCTTTGTTTATCTAGAAATGTTGGCTTTTTGGTCAGTCTGGTGTCTGTTCATGTCATAACTTGAACAGTTGTGCTGGGATCTCAATGAAATTTGTTATCGATGTTCACTACTATGAGGACATTAAAAAGAGGGTTTCATCGTTTTGTTCGGATTTTCCATTCTAGAGTTATTCATTTTTGTTTATCTGGAAATGTTGGCTTTTTGGTCAGTCTGGTGTCTGTTCATGTCATAACTTGAACAGTTGTGCTGGGATCTCAATAAAATTAGGTATGGATGTTCACTACTATGAGGACATTAAATAGAGGGTTTCAACATTTTACTCCGATTTTCCATTCTAGAGTTATTCATCTTTGTTTATCTGGAAATGTTGGCTTTTTGGTCAGTCTGGTGTGCATCCGATGTATGTTCAGGCTATAACTTGAACAGTAATGCTCGGATCTCAATGAAATTTGGAAGTTCACCACTATGACATACAGTCTGTATGTCTGAGTATATCAGTCACAGGTTATAGATATGCCCACACTAGGCGGTATGCCACAAGGGGGTATGTACCGGACGACAGTCCATCTCTTGTTCAACTTGTGATGTGACAATTCCTGTCAAAATAAAGGAAGATAATGCTCTGACAATTTCTGTTTCTTGTAATCAAGCATTCATGTGCTTTTATCAATGAGCATGGCGCAGCAGAAGGTTGTAGTACAGTACCCCCCTCAAAATGGTGAATATGGCCAGAAATTGTGTATTGCTACCTTATGGGCGTATAAACTGTAAGCGGCCTAACAACATACTCTATAATTACCTTCGATAAAAGAAGTTTAACACAGCTCAAGTAAATATCAAACATATGTAAAATGAAACTGACACAGAGCAAACCACGAATTATCATGTCATAAAAATTACTTTCTGAATTTGAAAATACAAATTAGATAATATATGAATTTGACATGATTCATTTGCATTCTGCTATTTGACGTATAATATCAAATTTGAAATTACTCCTTTGAAAATTTAACTTGAAGTTTGCCGATTCGCAGTAGGCTATCAAAATCTGATTTTTACAGATGAAACCCGTTATTACCACAGACATGTTATTTCGGCAACAATTTGGAGATAAATTATTGTTTGCCATCTTTTAGTTGCTTTTTCCGTTCTGTTAAGTTTCTATATCCCCTAATTTGCAGAACATATAATGCATAATCAAGGTGACTAATTGGTGAACATCACCAACTTCAACTGGGAAACTTCAATCTGACCCTAGGTCTCCCATAGCAGTTGAGGCCTAAGCAGAATGAGGTTCCCAGAGGGTGAATTTTTTAACGCTAGCCCACTGTAAATTCACCCGCTGGGGACCTCATTCTGCAAATGACAGACACTATTGCAGACTTGTTTACAGTTATTCCCTTTGTTTATTTTGACTCCATATTGCCACTTATTAACCAATTTCTCTTCTCTTTTTTTTCAGTTTCGTAACACAGTCTTACTAACAGTTGCAGCAGATATAGGAATGGCGTTCGTCGTCGATAGAATATGTAAATTTATATTCGGAGGTGGAAGTCTACGGAAGGCTTAAATCTCCTAGTCTCTTTGCCATATATAGAATATCAGATGAATAATATATTGTTCAATTTCAGCTTGGGCTAATATGGAAAGTCTGTTTGACAGTACACATATTGTTTGGTAATTTATTTTAACAGCAGGTTCGATAAGTCTTTGTCACTCAGGATAAGGAAAATACAACCTCAGGCCATGCCTCTTCAAAACAATCCAATCAGAACTATCCTACCAGGAACGGATTCAAAAATAGGAGATTCAACATTTTAGAATTAATGCCAAAATTAAGCGGGTAACTCTGATACGACAAATTCGAACATGAATTTCCCTGGTAAACTGGCAAGTTCTCTGAGGATCTTATGTAATCGGAACATGCTGTGATTCTAAATATGTAAAAATATGCAAAAAAAGTGCTTTCGGGCCAAAACGACAGATACAACAGTTTCAAAACCCAGTAACGTTATGTGGACCCTGAGCTCACGATAGGAGGGTATCTACCCCCCCCCCCCCCCCCCCCCCCCCTTCCCCGGGAATCCGCCATCCAGCTTAACCTTATTCCCTTCAAAGATACGTTACACACTGAACTACATGGTATATTCATCTTTATTCACAAGAAAGGATTCTATGAGATCCGTTTAAAATTTATTATTTTGGTACGAAATAGCTTAAGTACCTTTTTGAATCATTATTTATATTACGTAGCAGGTCAAGGTCATTTGTTCACTTGTTATGTATATAAGCAAGTGGGGACACAGTCAAGATCTCTTTTTCATCTTGTGACTCGAAGGGAAGTACACGCTATGAGCAAATTGAAAACCACATATTATTGTCGGCTTCATTTAACAATTCCGTTCCAATTTGTTGTGACATTGTTTCATTTTTGGGAAACGACACAATAATTATTAAAATAATATCAGAGTGACAATTTCATTCAATTTCACTTGTTTTATTTTACGCAAAAAATAAAATTAAAACTATTTTATTATGTTGAAAATTGTGGGTAATTCCCCAACTTCCGGTTTCGGAGCACGTGGTTTAGAATTCCGAATTGAATTCGAAATTGAATTCGTCTATATATATGCAGCCGTTCACGTGTTGAACTCTCTTTGGGAATGCCTATACAGCACAGTTGCTATGTTATCTCTGTTCTTGTGGTTTTAGAATGTAAGTATTAGAACATTCAACCAGTGAGACAACATTGCGGTTATAACTTTGTTTATGTGGAAATTGCCACGTAACAACATTCGTTTTGTTTATGTCGAAATTCTGAAATTGTCACTCACACATCTGTTTCATGTTGACATATGTAGCAAAATTAGGGATCAGGTTTGGGTCCTTTTTTCAGTTTATCTAGGAATTAACTCACTTGTGTGGTTTTGCTTGGCTCATAGTTCACTATGAATTCGTTTACAATACAATACACATTGAAATTGTTTGCCAACACTGACACAATTTCACACGTAATAATGTGACATATCAGTCACCTAATTTCCTGGAATAATTTTAGGTCACTTTCCTGATCCTTATAACTGGTCATAAAACAAGCAATTTTCTTCCTCGTATGGCCTCGGTTTCAGTCACCCCATTGTCAAGCAGGTTCAGGCTAATCAAATTCCTCGTTCCATGCAGACCTTGAGGGGCCCCGCCGCATACTTCACCAATGTCACTGTAGGCAAGGCGCCATACTGTTCCGAGGGTGGGTTCCAGTATGCACGGATCCGACCATGCTCGCCAGCTGCTGCTGGATCCTACCTCAGATTTTCGTCCTCCCATCTCCCTTTCACAAGCAGGTGGGACGTACAAAGATCTGTCAGCCCCCTAGGGAGCAACTTAACTGGTATCCCATCACGTCACAATTTGCCATCCAAACTTGGATAATAGCCATGCAATTTAGTATGAATTTTATGTGACTTTGAGATTGAGAACAAAATACTTTCATCATGTCAATGTGAGGCTCTTTATTGGATAATCAAAATTTCCAAAGTAAGTTGCTCCCTGGCGTCTACCCTCGGGTGGAATTGCTGTTAAGACCATTTCCCGGGACTCTGCATGGCCGTAAAATGCTTGCTCTTTGACGGGAGGTGAGTTGTAGCCAGTGTAGCCACTGGGGCTGTGGCAATTCATTCTATGTATATTTGACTTATCTGCCCATTCAACATGTAGTTCAATGCGGATTGTGTTCATTTAGAAGCATTAAGTGTGGTGTCTTCATGTTGGTGAGGTATCTGGATTTGTGTCGTGACCAAGTATGTCGCCACCCGCCCTACTGGCTGCACGGTATGATTCAGCTTCACGTCAAGGTTTAAGCTGGCTCCAGTTAGGGGGGGAAACAGTCTGAACATTAATCATACCTCGATGTCTCTTCCCAGGCTTTACGCAGCCCTGTTTATTCAATTTTTAAATTTAAAGATAACAAAATCCATGGTTTGGATCTGCCGATCCCACATTTAGATTACAATTCTAATTAACAGGGCTACTTGCCATCCAATGCGAATCATGATTCTCACTTTGGTTTTCGGAGAGCTCTTGCTGTTTTTTCTTGTGGCTCTAAAAAATAACTAGAGTTAATTGCAAGGCATCGAGGTGTGGCAGACGCAGTTTCTCGCCTCCGATTTGGGTCCTGGGAGGTTCGAGGGGAGACCGAGCATTGGGCCACCAGACAGCGCGCCGGCTGATGCCGGATAATCTCGGGGGCTGTCCATAACAGTGTACATAGCACAGTCATCGGCCGGGGCGGAGACTTTTAACAAACACTCAATTTGTTCTACAACCATGAGGTTTTACCAGGGCTCAAACTTATTACCTTTCCACTTGTCACTGATTAGCTTTGTCCTTTGTTTATGGGTGACCGTTCGATTTTTCTGGTGATAAATTTACACAGATCATCTTTCGCTCTTACTACGGTTCCATGGGGCAAAACACCAAGCCTTGGATTCCTTGCGAGTGTCAATCTGGCTTTCTGCAGTTATAGGCTCTTTTTTCTGCGAACCAAGTTGTGACTCACGTTTCTCTGTGCGTAGAACATTCATCAGCTTTTGACTCTACAGTCTTAGGACAATCCCAATGGGCTTTTTACCTGTAGTACCAGGATTAGATCTATTCTCGCTCAATATCATGGCTTTACAGTTTGGGTTAGCTTATCAGGTTACGATATAGACAATTGAACTCACGCAATCTTCTGGGGTGGCGGTACGGTAGGTAATAACCTGTTCCATGTGAACAGGTGCATTTCAGAACTTTGACCCTTGCATCATGCCAACAACACATGTTGATGCCCTGCTTGAAGGAGTCCTTTGTAGGGGTGCCATGATTAGTCGTATAATCGATGAACCGTTGATAAAGCCAATCATCGATTACCATTTACATCGTCAATTAATATGCATTATTTAATTTGACATCAGGACATGTCCAGTATTATTGAATACCGTGTTTGGTTTACACAATTTAATCTACAACCGATGGGTTAACAACCTGTGATCGCATATCAACGAGATTCCGTCAACAGGAGTACTACTAACCTATGTTGCAAACAGTCTGCAGTTCATTTGATGATGCACCATGGTTACTCTTCATGTTGTTGTTAATTCTACAAATTGGCAGCCCTGCAGCTTTGAAATTATGGCGATGTCATTGTATATTTCTACTTGTAAGGCGGAACTACATCTTTGATATATGCCGACTGTCACTGTCTTCAATGAGCTGAATGCACTTGCCCTTGAATCTGATTGAACCAATGGGAGTTGATTGAAATTCTCTAGAAACTAGGGAACCTATGGCATTTTAATCAGCAATGTTCTCCATGATGTCATTTGAGTATTCTGTGCTTGAATAAGTATCCTTAGAGGTTAATTGTATAGGCTATTGCATATCATGCAGTGAATGCTGAATGAACCTCGATATTATCAAATACAAACCGTCGGCCATTCATTATGCATTCCTACTTTTATATGGTTTGCATGTTTGGCTATTCGGACACTGAAATTCATATTTACGTTCGTTCTAATGAACTCACAAATTCTATTATCACCATAACATGGCCGATAATTGTGCAGGTATAGAATACATTCTGTTCATTGGTCAATAAAAGTGGTTTGTGATGCACTTCATTAATGTAAACATGTCCTGAGCCGATTCCTCAAACAACAGCAACATTGTAGTTACCCAGCACCAAGCCAATAGGCCATATTACAGAATACTTCCACTGATGGTGTTAGGTACGATTAATCGATTATAGTCTATTGTTGCCGACCGATTGTCGATTATCAAAATAAATAGTCGTGGCACCTCTGGAATCGGGCATTATTGTACTCGGTGCTCCTTTTTTGACATGCTGTCTTGCATTACTCAAACAGACGGGCAATTCGTCTAACGGCGCACATGAGACAATCATTGTTGGCGACAGAGAGTCTCTGCCCGCGGGGAAGACCTAGGGTCCGGGTCCTCGCTGTATGAGCGACAGACAACCGTCCGACCATACACACATGTGACTGGTCTTCGGTAAATTTTGCCTTCTGTTCACACCTCTGGCATACCTCCTCGACCTCATGTCGACCGAGTATATGCTTTCTCCTTGGTCGTTGTGGTGGGCTAAAAACAATAACTGCTCATGGACCCGGGCCCTTCGGCTGTTAAGAACAATCAGTGAATAACAAGCAGACACAATCTTCTTGTTATCAACAGTCTGGTTGTTTTTGGGACCTTAATCATCCATGGCCTGTTCCTTCTTTCAGACTGTTTGAAGTAGTTCCATCACGATGGGTCTCCTCCTTCTACACATTTTCTAATATGTTACATGCAGACTGCAAAGTATTCCTTTGAATCAAGTGTACGTGTAACTGCATACACTATTGGATTGACAGGCTGTGGAGGTAGTTACAACTCAGGACTCTCCGAACTTTTTCTTCTCGATTGTTTCGATACCAGAAAACATTTTGGGAATTTCCAAGTCCTATAACGCTCTTCATGGACTTAGTTACCTGGGGTTTTTGTTACCAGTTTCCAGACTTAAAGTAACTACCAATCATGGGCATTGTCGGACGGAATATGGCCTCTGTCCGGTGTCATTTTGATGGTCAGTCCGAAAATAATTCTTTTGCGCCTTTATCAGTTGGTCGAGTTAGACACCGTTACTGCCAGTAGGTCGCAAACCTTACAATCATGATGCGGTGGCTATTTAATTCTGGGTTTTCTTCACCATACATGACTTGGTGGTATGTTTCTAATCGTATTTACAGTTGCCACTTCCTCGTTTTGCATCCATATTGACCATTCAGGTAACAATAGATTTCCTTCCTCTGGTTTCGAAACGTTGGGATATCTTGGTTCGTTCAGTCACATACCATGGAGCAGGGTGGTCTATGCTTTCTGCAAATGACCAGCTTACTCCAGGGAGGAGGTGGCACATGCATGTACCTGCATATGACCTTGGGGAGATTTCACAATTACAGGTTTGTCTGACTTCAGAACCAAAAGGGGGGGGGGGGGTGCAGAGATTCAGCCAATGGGCTCATTCTTCCACTTTCTCCAATCTACCTTGTACCATCAATAAAATTTGCAAATCGGTACCTTTTGGATCCATTTGTTGCTACTCAGCAGGTTCAAATTAATTACTCTTAACTACAATACAATAGTTTCTCATTCCTCGCAGCCTCCTCCTATGAGTTGATTCTACCATGTAGTTCAGTGTGTAACGTATCTTTGACGGGAATATAACATTTTCAATAGAAAATACATATTCCCTATAAGATACTTACACACTGAACTCACAGGTCCCTCCCAAATTGGGATTTTCCCTCCCCGCTGCTCGGTCACACCCCTCGAATCTTGTAATAGGATGAAAAAGAGATCTTGACTGTGTCCCCACTTGCTTATATACATAACAAGTGAACAAATGACCTTGACCTGTTAGGTCATATAAATAATGATTCAAAAAGGTACTTAAGCTATTTCGTACCAAAATAATAAATTTTAAACGGATCTCATAGAATCCTTTCTTGTGAATAAAGATGAATATACCATGTAGTTCAGTGTGTAAGTATCTTATAGGGAATATGTATTTTCTATTGAAAATGTTATTTCTATACTAAATGGATTCTGCCATTCAGTTAAAAAGTGTTCATCGGAATGGTCTTTTATTCATTTGGAGGGATGTTAAGGTGGTAAAAGCAGATGACAAATAAATAAAAGTGCAGAAGGAGCCCTATTGAGGGAAATGTTTAGATAATAAGTTCAACAAATGACCTATCCAGAATAATGTTGCTATGGTTATTGAAAATAAAATAACGAATATAGTCGAACAGGACATTATATCAAAACTAGACCCCATTGGACAGTAATAATTTAGGTGGTATTAGTATTGACGAATACTCTATGACATCAATGATCGCATCCAAATTCTGTACTACTACCTCGACTGCGTCCAGATTGTAACAAATAAATCATACAGACAACATTAAAGGCAGGGATCAATGTAAATAATAAAAATAATATTTTCCACATTATATTCATGAAAAGTTTCATTTTAGGAGATGAGTTTTTAAAGTTATGAGACAGAAACATAATATTACGCTAAACTATCATAAACAACATTTTTGTCATTCCACCCGCCAACTGTAAAACTATATAAATGTTGTTCTACCCGCCAATGGGGTAAATCAATAACAGGAATATTTTTCTTCCCAATATTTAGTGTAATTCACAGAGCTCATTATTTATTATATTATTATTATGTGAGATCGCCTTCCAACAACATGGTGCCATAACATCAGTGATGTTTTATAGTGAGCTTATTAAATAGTATCTAAGTATTTACTCAAATTGGAAACAAGTCTGAGTTTAGTGTGCCTGTCATTTGCAGAATGAGGTCCCCAGAGGGTGAATAATAAATCGACTGCTTGAGAAATAGTTGTACTGGGAAACGGTTATTAGTCACTACACCTCTTCCCGATGTGGTGTAGTTGCACATTGCTCGTCATAATGTGACATAAAGTTTATGTTATGAAAAAATTAAACTTGTTTTTAATATTTTGTCTTGATCATATATATGATTAAGAAATGTATTATTCATTTGAAAGAGAGTTGATAATTTATCTAATTTTAGGTGCCTAATGTCAAGGAATGGTGTCATTCATTTTGTTCTCTTAGGAATGGTGTCATTGTTTCTATTTCTACATGTATTGCCAATATACAGTATGTGTGTTCTTGCGAAAAATTATCTTGTGTGATGAATGTATTGACGTGAATCATTGTGACTGATTAGGTGGGTTTTCTACCTATTTGTGGATACATAAATGCAAGCCTGGAAATAATGTGTCTTACCTTTGTAGAATGAGGTCCCCAGAGGGTGAATTTAGTGATGCTACCCCACACAGCTGGCTAGCATCATCAAATTAACCCTCTGGGAATCTCTTTCTGCTTAAGCCTCATCTTCTGGGAAGTACATGTACTATAGTCTCAAGTTAACTTTGTTTTTTGTTAATTTTTTGTTAATTTCTTCTGTTCAGTTGCTGTATCCCCTAATTTGCAGAAGATAAAATGCATAATCAAGGTGACTAATG
Source organism: Siphonodentalium dalli (assembly GCA_032622095.1). Classification (NCBI taxonomy): domain Eukaryota; kingdom Metazoa; phylum Mollusca; class Scaphopoda; order Gadilida; family Siphonodentaliidae; genus Siphonodentalium; species Siphonodentalium dalli. Next base: position 76,343,278 of record CP136069.1, read on the forward strand.
GGTGAACATCACCAACTTCAACTGGGGAACTTCAATCTGATCCTAGGTCTGCCTTAGCAGTTAAGGCCTAAGCAGAATGAGGTCACCAGAGGGTGAATTCGGTGAGGCTAGCCTGTTGTGTGGGATAGGATCACTAAATTCACACCCTGGGGACCTCATTCTACAAATGTCCGACCATTTTCAGGCTTGCATACATGGTTAGAACAGTGATGGGTCCATTCACTTTGAGTTCATGATTATAAAACAGTTAAACAGGGATTTATTTGGGAACTATTTTCTGTAACATTGCATAATTTGATCTACGGATAGGATTCCCAGAATCTGTTAGGCGGAATCTTACTTTCACTTTCAGTTGAAACTGGAACTGTAACAATTGTGCAGCTGTTTACTTGCATTTGTGTTTTTATGAAGCAGACACAATTCAACAAATAAATCAATATTCAAATTTTAAGAAATCATGCAATTCACAAAGAAATAAGGAAACATGCAGGAAATGTGTATGAACAGAAGCATGTTAGAAGATATAGCAAAGCATGTCGTGGTCGATAGTCACTGACAACAATGTTGTTTTATGTTAGCACTAAATTTTATTTATAATTGTTATCAATTCGGTGGAACCATGGGATGGTATTTTACCCCTTCTCAGCAACGGAATAAAGTGTGACCTTCATGCAATTACCTGGTAAAGGATTAAAAAATTGTCTTTTTTGAGAAAATGGTTTGGTGCATGCATATTTTATGCAAATATCTGAATTATGCATTTAAGCGATATGCAATTAACTGAAATTGACTACTATTACTTGCAATTATTTTGCATACTGTAGAGACTGTTTAATCTCTTTACTGCTGAATGACGTCATGACATCGCGTGATGGGTCATTGATGTTATGGTCATTTTACAGTGCAGAAATATAACAGGAATGTCACATAACCCATGAAACTAACTCGGTTCAAAGGCTATTGTCATTCACAATCCTGAAATATACACTTTTTCAAACATTGAGGTACATTTCCGATGCATTAATTTCTGAGTTTCACTAGACTGTTGTGCTGAAGTAGGTCATGGTCATACAGCGCACAACTACAAAAATGTTAGCCAAATGAAATTTTATTTGGTCATTTTTTTTTTAAATTGGCTACCGATAGAAATGTTTCGATAATAATTTCATAAAACGGCCATGTTCGTTTGTTGGACTTACTATCTGAACATTTCCTAAGCAATAAACACTTATCATTGGGTGTTTAGGATAGAAACAGGCCTTCGATTATGAGGCGTGCGCTCGCGCACCATAGCACGCCTGAAATTAAATCTTGGCGAGTAATTAATCACACTCCTCGGCGATATTTGGCGCACGATTGAAAAAGGGTTTATAATAACGATCAACCTTGTTTGCTGGAGAAGACTGACAGACATGCCGTATACGACGGAAGTAATTGTTTTAAGTTTTGCGCATGCGCTAGAACATTATTATAGTCAGGTGCGTTTAGCGATGTCGTCGCATTCGTATGTAGGTCTGAGTAATTCTCGGCAAGATATTGTTACCAACATGACATATTTAAATTAATCCCACCGTGCACCCCATCACCAATGCAACGTAATTTTGGTACCATGATTGTGTTGCGTTCTAAATGGGCGGTGAATATGAATAGAAATTGAAACTTGAGTTCGGGGCAATCAAACATTATTTTTTTAAATATCGATAGTATTCACACAACAGGAAACTCTCACGTGGTTACATGGTCTCTGACCGCATTTCATAACAACTTACATCCAACGGAAGCATTACGACGCAATTCGAGAATGGAGTTTTAATTACTTCAATGTGGAGAATACATGTGTACTAGATGAATCACAATGGTGATAAAATTGATTTAATTTTGAGTCTTCGTTTGTCATTTTATACCCCCGAAATATCCACCAAAATCACACGCCTGGGTTTCAGGTTAGGCGAGTGACCAACCACACTCCTGCATTTTACAGAATCGAAGGCCTGTAGAAAGGGTTAAAGGATACAATGGGTTTGTTGTGATTGACAGTTGAAACAAAAGTAGTTTTCCTTCTGTAGTTGTGTGTGTGTGTATGTGACTCTGCATTAATATTGGTGTTAAAATGTTGGTTTGTTTGGGATGCATGGGTAGGAGGACATTGGATCTGATATATGTGTGTTTTTATTTTTAATGTTCACCATTATATGGAATACATTGGACAAGATATTGAGACTATTCAATTTTTATTCCAAATGAGATAATTACCATTAGTCTAGATTTCCTCTTTAAATCCACGGATGGCCTCATTGTAGGCTCTAATTTAGAAATAAAAGTTACCAAATAATGAAAATTTCCTCAGGAATATACTAATAGTATAGTGTAATGATAGTACGAAATTATCCACAAAACACACTTTGTGTGAGTGGAGCATTTGTTTATATAATTTTATATCTATAGTTTAATGTTATTTTTGGGAGAGTGATTCATGGTCACCCATTTAACACAAAAAGTTTGAGTGTTGAAGATTAGCGAGCGCTATACCGGTAACAACATTGTGGCAGTTTTAGTTTATTGCACACTCTTTACATACGGTATTGTAACATAATTTGGCTTTCGTTGACTAACACGGTGTACGATCTTGACAATAACATGCTATTTATGCGATATTTATGATTGGTATAAGAACAAATTCTGTCTTTTGTTTAATATTCTTTCTGTTTATGAAAGTTATAATGGATGTGACTATTTTAACAACAATACCCATCACGAAGGCCATCCATATCCTTAGTGCATATTTTGTTCAAGCCTGATTATAATTTTATGAATGGATTACGTCATGTAAGTAAAAATAGTGTGATATCCTTAGAATTCTTAACAAAAAAACATTGGTATCCCCAGTATCCCAGATCAACCTCCTAAAATTATGCTTTAGGTTTAACCCTATCATGACAGGAGCCACATTGGTGCAGCATTAAAGATCCTGTGCCAGTGTAATCTCTTATGTATGCGAGTTTACCATAGGGAGTCTCATATATATAAGAGAATGCACTGGCTTACAAGGTCAAGGTAAATCTTGTTAGGCCAGTGTATTCTCTTATATATGCGAGGCTCCTTATGGGAGAATCGCATATATAAGAGAATGCATTGGCATATGGTTTTTGGAAAATTTCAGAAAACTCCAGTCATGGAAGGGTTAACAGAAATTTAAAGATCAAGTTAAATCTTATTAGGCCAATGTATTCACTTAAATATGCGAGGCTCCCTATGGGAGACTCGCATATATAAGAGAATGCATTGGCACAGGGTTTTCACAAAATTTCAGGAAGCCCGAGTCATGGAAGGGTTAATAATAGGTCTGGTCATTATCAGTATAGGCACCCCACATTTGGCTGTCATAGACAAACCTGAAAAAAGTTTGTCTGACATTTGCAGAATGAGGTCCACAGAGGATGAACTTGGTGACACTAGCCTACTCTGTGGAATAGCGTCACTAAATTTACCCTCTAGGGACCTCATTCTGCAAATGTCAGACACACTATTCAGGCCTGGGCATAGAGAAATAAGTGACAATTGTTTGCTTAAAGTATTGTTAATTGGTGATTTACAATTTCTGAGAATTTCATACTATTTTGATCTACTTGTTTTTGACCTAAAGCATTTATAAAATTAAAATCAGGCCTGTATAAAAGCTTATTATTCAGATGGGAATGGTTTGAGCCCCGGTCTCCCTGTGTTCTGTCTATATAAAGTACAATCATGTGTTGAATAATTCTCATGATATATTTATTTGTCTGAATAAATGTTCAATCATCTTACTATTAGTTGGACTTCACATTTATTTAAGATACTCGGATCTGGTTCATCCTAAATTCAACAATTATAGTTAAAGGTACTCAATCCGATTAAGCGCCCCTCAATTACTATTTATTTGGCTTCGGGGGTAAAAAATAGTTGATTCAAAGCTCAGAGTGATGAGATATCAATTTTTTAAATCTATTATTTTTCACCACTTGGAATATTTTGTGGTGCAGTAAATGTCGATGAGAAAACCAAATTACAGATGAAGATGGATAACTCTAAAATCAAGTGGCTTTTTTGTGTCAGATATTTGACAAATCGGCCAAATTTCGTAGAACAAAGTGTGATAAATAACAGGTTTTGAGCAATTTTATACTATAGTTGACTGTGGTTAGCATTTTTTTTTGGCGATTAATCGATTGTGATCACTGAAGCGGCATTTCAAAAATATTGTTCTTGTTGGAAGCTGATGATATGGGGACCATCGAATCGGATTGATTACCTTTAAATATGACGATACAAAACCATAATTTTCGTGTTTTATGAATAAACCATGAGATTACACATTCCATTGCACTGCCACATTGAAATGGTTGCAATGAACAGGCTATAGTTGAACAAAATTATTTGCAACATCTTGTTCAACATTATTTTATTTAACAACATCAGTATGCCTTTCTGAATGTAACATTTGTTGTTAATTTAATAAGTCATAGCATCCTCTATACATACCATGATAAAATATTCATTATTCGATATTCGCTCTCCTATTTCATTATAAATAATCCAGAAGAAAATCTAGGAGTTAGTAGAAATTCGCAGTTATTTTTTTTCTCTGCAGATTTTGATTCTGGATGGTATGACAGTGCTTCAAATTCAGGGTGGCTGTGAAGTTTTCAACCTTCAGTATTTCCTATAATCCAAGATAACGTCCAAATTGGCTGTCGTGTTACAAAATATGCACTAACTTTGTTTTGTTTGAGAAATCCACCCCTGTTACCACGTCCCTGCATGTTGTTTTTCGACCGAAACTAGGAGATAGGAGAATTCAACCTTGGAGTTTGCACACTGTATCTGTCTTTGTGGTGCAAGTTGATAAATGACAGTATGCTCTTTGGAAAAAAAATTTCATAAGGAAAGTTGCTATCAGCTAACCACACGGGCGGATAAGCACTTCAGTTTGATTTCTAGTGAATTCTCAATCTCCTTGGAAATATGGGAGAAAGAGGACCTCTCGTCTTCATAAACATTTCTTCTCAGTATTTCCAAAGAAGTTTCTCCAAATCTGTTCCTGATATCCGCATGGGAACCAATTTCCAATAGATATCTCACAATATCCAAGGGAATAGATTTTCTATAAAATATGCTATGTTTGCAGAAATTGTCATCAGACAACTATTTCCATTGACATCTCGCCAGTTAATGTCGAACCCACTTCGAACCAGCAGTTTTGTAAGCTCGAGATGCGGCAATAGCCATCGCAATGGTAATCTTATTTGGCATTTAGTATTGAAATTACACCGGTTAATACTTATATGAAGTAGGCTAGAGTTGTACCTGTCTAATGGGTTAATGTTGGCCATTCTTATGCAGAATTCTCGCAATTCCTTCATTAGGTCTCGACCAATAGTATACGCCTCCGAATTGTCGCTGATGTCACAGCCATTGTCACGACCTTCTTCGTCAAGGACAAAAACCATAAGAAGAATTATATTAGTCATAATTTCAAAGCTGAATGAACTCAGTTTTGTATTTAGTTGGTTTCCAGGTGTTAGTGCATTACTCAGCACATAAAGAAATTCAAATGTTTTTTCACTGCATTTGAAATTTTGTATATAGAATATAGTCATCTCACCAAGAAGGGACATAACTCGGGGACCAGATATCTCATGTTTTCGACAGAGGGTAAATGCATAGTTCAGAAACTTTTGGCGATTATCTGTATAATTTAAAGTTTGTCTCAAGTCAAAAACTTCATTTTTCAAGATTTCTATGTACTCTGGCCTATCCTCTCCTACAACTCTCTCAAGTATCAACAGAGAGTGGACAGTAAAGAAAACATACTGCTCGGATATTATTTCTTTGTCCTGCGTTTCTGCATTCCCTGATTTGTTGTTAGTGTAACGCCACAAAACATCCTGTAGTTCCTGCATGGTCTGAGGTTCCCTCTCATTCTGAAAAATTTCCTTTCTCTCATTTGGAAGAGTTTTCAGACTTGGGTTTTCCTTGTTCCGATATCTAATTCTCATGGCATCTTCCCATAGAATTGTTATCCTAGCTAGTAGGGAATGTCTATTCCTGTGGTATTTGTTCATTAGAAAAATACTTGCTCCTAACACTTCATAAGCATTGGCAATATCTATATCTGGTTGTTTGGTGTTATTCATTAAGAACTTCATTGTGTCTTCGCGATCAAACATGGCAGTGTATGGCAGAACATCAACACAGTCATCCCAGAAATACTCAGCACCATTGTTAAGCAAAACCTTTATAGCTTTATGGTTACCATTTCTTGCAGCGTAATGGAGAGCCGTTAGCCCTTCGTGATTTCGCAAGTTGACGTTTGCTTTATTCTTTATAAGAAATTTAATAAGATAACAAGCATCTGTCCAGTGCGGCGAGGATTGGCAGGCGTGAATCAGCGACGGGTTCACATTGTCTCCGAGCTGATCAACACGAGCATTGACATCAGCACCGTGTTTCACAAGCACTTCAACGTTAACAGAACATCCAGTGCATATTGCATGTAATAGAGGGGTTCTGCCAATTTCCAATATTCTTGATGAGTAGTGATCTTGAGGGTCGTCGGTAGTATCATTGCATTGTGTGTATCTACTTCAGCTCCACATTTATCCAGTAGATATTCCAACAACTTACTGCTTCCATTATTCCCTGCTATTTTCCATATAAGCTGTTTATCTTTCATGATTATCATTTCTTTTCTTTCGTCTGTGGTGAAGTGGTGCAACAAACTGTCCAAGGTTTGAACGCCATCATATAAACGACAACACGCCAATACATATGGTAGAATATCAATTGAACATTGACAGTAATACCGAGAGCCATGTTTGAGTAAAACCTTAATAACTTCATGATTGGTATTTCGCACAGCATAATGCAAAGCAGTGAGTCCTTCGTGATTTTGTAAATTCAATTCACTTTGGCTCCATTGTCTATAAGTAACTTAACGAAACGTGAATGAACGCCATTCGTCCTCAAGGATTTTTTTTGACAGGCGTGAATCAGAGATGGGTTCAAACACCCTCCAAACTTATCAACAGAAGAATCTACATCGGCGCCATGTTCCACAAGTACTTTCACGTTTTCATAACTTCCCTTTGATATCGCATGAAGAAGAGGGGTTCGTCCGAGTTCGGAAATTGTCAGTGAATCATCTTTGAGCATGTCTGGAGTATTATTGGGAGCATCTACATCAACTCTGCATTCATTTAGGAGATATTCCAACATGCGTGCATTTCCTTTTTCCCCTGCTTTCCTCCATAGAATATGCGAATCTTCTTTGAATATTATTTCTCTCCTTTGATTTATGGTGAGGTGTTGCAATAACTTTTTCAATTTTTTTACATCATTGTTTGCTACATACATGTGTGCATTTCTTTCCACGACATCAGTCATCTTGTTTACTTTGGAAACAGCCTATTAAACATCGTCTGCAATTAAATGATCAAATATGGTAATTCAACATATTATTAGTATTTCAGGGACATAATGCATACGTAGTGGGCTGGTTTGAGAAATTATAGAAGACTGTAAATTTATAATCACGAAGACGAATATTGGAAAATATTTTTATGTTTTATGCCAATTATGACAAAGTGGATGTCGGATCTAGTAACTTAAAACGGGGTGCACAGACGCCACACTGGCTCACCGGACTGGCAGATAAAAAACCAGTATGATAAGTCAACTGACAACCGGAAGGTGTTAACCCATGGCTATCTACAAGTCAACAAAGGAATACAGAATAGTAAAATAGCTAATTGTTCTGTTGTCTGTCATACATATAATTGTTCACATGATAAGAGTATAAAATATGTGTATCCATATCATGATGGAAAAGGAAGGTAGCTGTATGACATTAAAGAGATGGGGGTGTTTAAGGTTCTGGTGCCCAATTTGTACAGTTAAACTGGTTTCCTTGTCCATCAATGATAAAAGTTGTGAGACATGATCCAGGTGCGCTTTATATAAATTTGGAAGAGATTTTGAACGTATATACCAACTAAAGTTAAATAGCTAAAATGGACAATGTTGAACAGTTAAAAAAGGTTACCACATTTTGAATAGGTCGAAATGATACCGGAGAGCGTCACCAGTTGATAGCGCTTGATTTATGGCTCCCTAAACAGTTGCCATATTATTCCTTTTCGGCACTTAACTAATATGTTAATTCAACATATTAGTATTTCAGGGACATAATGCATTCGTAGTGGGCAGGTGTCAGAAATAGAATACTCTAAATGTATAATCACTAAGAGGAATGTGGGAAAATAAATTGACTTTGTTAACACTCTTATTGACTATCATTAATTCTCCAATAACGATCTTGCCCATGTTGAAACCATCATTTATGTAAACTTTACTGTTACAGGGATTTGTTAACAAACATCACTGATCACAAAGGTAATTCAAATATTTAAAGGTACTCAACCCGATAAAACTCCTCTCAATTACTATTTCAATGGCTTCGGGGGTCAAAAATATTTGATTCGAGTCGAGGAAGTCACCCATCAAAGCTCAGATTTGTTAGATATCGATTTTAGAAATCTATTATTTTTCATTATCGGGAATACTATCTGGCCCAGAACTCAGTAAAAATTGCGTTAAAATTACCACTTGATTTTAGAGTTATTCATCCTTGTCTGTTTGAATAGATTTTGAGTACACATCCAGAGCAGATTACGGCAGTTATTAGTACTAATCTCGAGAACATAACAAATTTGAAAAATCAATATCTAATAACTCTGAGCTTTGTTTGATGGGTTCCTCGACTCGAATCAAATATTTTTTACCCCCAAAGCCAAAGAAATAGTAATATAGGACCCTCTGATCGGATTGTTGTTGTTGGAATCTGTTGAGATGGGGACCCTCTTTACGGGTTGAGTACCTTTAAGTCTAAATCTGTTTTCAGAATATTTTTCAATACTTTTGACATTTTCCAATGTTGTTTACCCCTTTAAGTTTTTATTGGACTATCGGTATACTATTGGACAAATCGGATATTGATCGGTAATTTATCTGTAACAGTAATGTTTGCATAACAATGGTTTTGATTTGTGAAATCTCATTAATTATTGGAGAATTATTCATAGGATAATAATAACAAAACTGTTTTTTTATATGTACTTGTTGAAGATAGTTGTTTTACAAACATTCATGACTTTTCACATACATGTATGCCCATTGCAAAGGCCTTGGGTCCCTTTAAATATGTACATTAAAGATGGTCTATCTCTTCTGGGCCACAATTACAACATAACTTTTATAAAGCCCGATTTCAAGACTACCACTGGCAATTTTGCGAATAAAAAATAGATAAGATCTGGTATGTTATCTCTATGTATAAAAGAGTAGGATTTGTCCGTCTATCTGTCGTCTGTCCGGATTTTTCTCCCAGACAGTTGATCTGATTTCAACCAAATTTGGTGTGGTGACTGGGTAGTGGGTACCCTAGCAGAGGTTATAATGGCGTTAGTTTTTCAAAATTTTTATCTAGATAAGTTTAATTAAATAAATAAAAAAACAAAACAAATAAGCTCACTATGGGCCTATTCCAGCACCAGATGTTTGCTCTTTATATATGTGTTTTCACTGTGGCCCGCACCATCCATCTGAATAACTGGTATAAGTCCACTATGGGCTTATTCCAGAATCAAATAAGTCCTATATGAACCAATGTCAATATTTAGGTCCAATATGAACCTATTTGCACGAGGATATATTGAAGTAGCATAACAAATATTATCTATATCTCATATATATTTTGAAGACCTCTGTTTGTCTGTCTGTCTGTATGTATGTTTGTTTGTCATTTATACAAATCTACGATTCTCGACCGATCGGGACGAAACTTGGTACGTGTGTGTAGTTTGACCAGGCGGTGGACGTTGTCGTATTGGCGAGCCCGTGCGGCGCCCGCTTCGCGCATGCGCAGACGAGATCTCGGAAACGGGTGGAGCTATCGACTTGAAATTTGCTATGTGAATGTATCTTGCCCCGGATACGAATTTTATCGGGTCGCCGAGCCCGTGCGACGCCAGCTTCGCGCATGCGCAGACGAGATCTCGGAAACGGGTGGAGCTATCGACTTGAAATTTGGTATGTGAATGTATCTTGGCCCGGATACGAATTTTATCGGGTCGCCGAGCCCGTGCGACGCCAGCTTCGCGCATGCGCAGACGAGATCTCGGAAACGGGTGGAGCTATCGACTTGAAATTTGGTATGTGAATGTATCTTGCCACGGATACGAATTTTATCGGGTCGCCGAGCCCGTGTGACGCCAGCTTCGCGCATGCGCAGACCAGATCTCGGAAACGGGTAGAGCTATCGACTTGAAATTTGGTTTTTGAATGTCGGGCTCATCGGCTAGTCTACTATATATTTTGAGAACTACGTATATATATAAATATATATATTATTCCTTTATAGACTCGAAAACGGCTGCACCGATTGAACTCAAACTTCCTATATAAGGGTAAAAAGTCACGGGAAATGTCATCGGATCATTCGCGAGCCCGTGCGACGACTCCTTCACCCCTAATCCACTCCCCAGTCATCGTCATTGGCGGGGAGTGCTTAACGCAATAACGCTAAACGCTCCTTATATCTTCCATATTTGGGTTCGTTAACCGGTTAACGCTCTTTATTGCCTTCGGCTTTCGCATACGGCTTTTGTTTACGTTATCGGGGGACATTTTCATCGGCTCAGTTTTTCCGCCCGAGGTGATCTTCACCTTGAAACGGGTACCCACAAATGATATATATGTGTGTGTCCTTTATAGACTCGAACCGATTGAGCTCAAACTTGCTACCTATGGGAAGTGTCATGGACGGGTTAAATTGTGACCCCGACCTGACCTTGACCTTGAAAATGATCAATTCAAGGTCAAATCGGGTCAAATTGAAAATCAAAAAATTAAATTAAAAAATTAAAAAGGCACAATTAACTCATTGGAAAAAAAAATTTAATTAAAAAATTTATTAAAAAAATTTATTCAAAAAGCCAGTAAATTAAAAAGGCACAATTAACTCATTGAAAAAAAAAAAAATCGGGTAAAATTGAAAAACAAAAAATTGTGATGTTTCTGACGATTGCCGCCAGTGGCGGTCTAACCTGCTAGTATATACAGAAAAGAGTAGGGTCTGTCTGTCATGTGAGCTAGTTTGTCTATAAAGCATTAATATTTGTCTATAAAGCATTAATAAAGTGTGTTATTTCAATCGTAATTTGCTGTAGATATCTTAGCTGATCTGCAATTTTCCATGATTGAGGCTGCTAAAAAGATAGAGTTCTCCTGGATATGCTCTTGGTACACTCCAGACATCTACACTCAGATTTCTTTTCTAAAAATAGCCTCTAAGACACCCAGGAATGTCATAAGAAATTCTAAATAAAATTCATATTAATCTGTAGCAGCTTTTCCAGACAGTTGTCCTCGATTGATATACAACCAAAATAAAGTTTAGACAAACTATGGGCTCTAACTCAGGTAAAAATGATCGGACAAATCTGTTTATTGAACTTGTTCAAGATATTGTTGTGAAAGATACATATACCAAATATGGATGAAAATGGTTTACAGTTGTTCGAGTTACCGTGCTAACTGTGACGGACATAACATTTCCTGAAAAAAAATAGACAAGGGCTGTAACTCAGGTAAAAAGGATCAGAAAAATCTGGTTTTCGAACTCTTCGAGATATTGTTGTAAAAGTCCATATACCAAATATGAATGAAATTGGTTGACGTTTGTTCAAGTTATCGCGCTACGGACATTAAATTTATATAAATAGAAACAAGTGGTATAACTCTGGTTAGAAAGTCGGAGCGGACCCGATATCCTGTGTACAGCCATCACACATGACGATTAACTCACATACCAACGAGAGGCCGATCACAATCAGCAGATGTTTAACCCATCCCTTGGCAAAAAAGCTATGATGATAATGAATGGAATCATAATCTAGAGTTTTTATTCTGAATTATAAAGTATACTGGTATGTACTAAAGAAATACATGTCCAGAAAAATGTACATAATAATACAAATTCTCAATTTATTGGAATTTATGGGTCGTATTGCCAATGCTGCATTAGTAGTGTCACTTTGACATTGGTAGGCATATAATTACATTGGAATACCCTGGGACCCCTAACCTGAGATAAATGATCACGGTCCATACCATGGTGGTCAGTATAGCTATCTAGAAAGTGTTATCTATATAATGTTTATATAGCCATAATATAATGAGGATGTTGGCCCCTATGACCCCTAACTCAAAACAGATTACCACAATTCTTATAAAAGACAGTAAGTACCCCTCAATAAAATGGTTTCACACATTACAATGTTTTACAAGTAGCTTGGATGCTGAAATAATATGCAGAATGAGACGATGAATTTATTTGAAGTTGAAGTTGGTGATGTTCACCATTAGTCACCTCGATTGTGCATTTTATCTTCTGAAAATTACTAGTAGGGGATATAGAAACTCAACAGAAGGGAAAATTTAACAAAAACAATGTTAATTTGAGACTATAGATACTTCACAGAAGATGAGGCCTAATCAGAATGAGGTCCGCAGAGGGTGAGTTTTGTGATACTGACCTGCTGTGCAGGGTAGCGTCACTAAATTCACCCTATGGGGACCTCATTCTGCAAATGACAGACAAACTATTTCAAGGCTTGACCTTCAATGTTAATCTTCTAAGAACTATATGATTCTTAAAATGCAATCAACCATGACAATATGAACTAATTGAAAACGATATTTCCTGGCAATAATCCAACATCTGCCATCTTGGACTGTAGCAAAAGATTTTTGAAGTACTTATTTGATTTAGTGTTATCTGACCCGTTTGTTGTCTCCTGTCTTGGACCCCCTGAAGCCCCTGACATGATAAACTGATAACAGTCTAAATTATTAATCTTCTGACCCCTCGGTTGCCCCTAAAATTCACTCATCCATGACCCTAGGAAATATTATAGACTAGTTCTTATAGTAATGCTCCTGCCACCTATCTTTTACAGCTTATAATGCATATTAGCCAAAAATTGCTTAATTTCAATAAATCAGATATTTCTCTAGGTGATAAAGCTGTCTTTCATCTCTCACAAGTGGGAGCCTGGCTGAGTTGCTGTTATCAAGAAACCTCAATTCTGGATGATTCCAAGTACATACCAAATTTGGTTCCGATTGGATAAAACAATTTGATATATCTCAGCATGTGTGAATTCTAAGTCGAAAAAGGGCCATAACTCCGTAAAAAAAAACATCGGATCAAACACATATTCGATCTTCATCTGTATTTTGGATTAAAAGAAACTCATACAAAATTTGGTTCCGATCGGATAGAAAATGTTTGAGTTAACTTATGGTGTCTAGGGACAGACTGACGAACGGCGAGAGGTCAATCCGGACGTCGACACTATGTGTAACATACTATGGTATGAGTACACATAAAAATTGTCAAAATCTATCAATAAACGGCTATGTTATATAAGGTTTGTTGCCGTAAGATCGCCCGCCGCCAACCTTCCCTTGATCGCCATACCATCTTGATCGCCATACCATAAGTCGAGTTTTGATATAAAAAAAAATAATAAACTCGACTAAATACTCACGTAAACAGCGTAAAAGTCAATTTTGATCACCTTGTGCAGAAAACTGATTGGTTTTGTTTCACCTTAAAGGCGCTGTCCAGTTATAGTCAAGTGGCATTATTTTGCCAAATATTAGAGTAAAGTGACTTTCACTATACTAATACTGTGCACCATCGTCAAATGTAATTGAGAGAATGAACGCATATACAGGTGTTGCATATAAGTCCAGTATGTATTCCTAGTCTGCGACGCGACTGAACTGTTTTGCCAGTTTTATTTCTTTTACCATGCAGGTCGTCATCTCTATATTTAGAACGTGCATGCATGGTTCGATTGATGAAATTGGAAATTCAGCCAAGATTAATTCCAAAGTCACTCTATAAGTGAATGTCTCTATGGAATTTGGAAAAGTTTGTGTCACATGACAACAACAAGACTATATGCCTTTAATTAAAGAAATAGAAAATCAACGAGATGAATGTTGGTGTTTTTTGTGAAAAATATTGATTGCATCGAGTGTACAGCGCAGGTAAATATATAGTAAGGCGACATGAATGCTCCTTCTCTAAATGTTATTTGGTGTGCATGCACCAACTACAACCCGATATAAGAGGAACAATATGTAAGCATCGATCACCACATTGTCTACGGTTTACGCACGCAGGGACATGATCACAGGGGAAGTACAATAGAACCGTAACATTTATGCAACTGCATGCACAGTAGCATGAGCGTTGTGATTGTGAGGAATGGTTTTATTGACCTCCGTCAGAGGAGAGTACATATACAGCTTTTCAATAAGAAAATAATAACAAAGGTATACATAACATTCGCTATAGCTTTTACCTTGAATTTCCACGGTTTTGACACACAAGATACACTCTTAACATTGAGAGGCTGAACATTTGGTGATGCAACTATTACTTCTGTAACAAGTACATTATTTGTCCTACTTTTTAGAATCTCGGACTAAATTGTTCAGATGGAACAGGCGATGACTTAGAGATCTTTACAGTAAATACAGGGCGGTCACCGGACCTCATAAATAACTTCCATTGGCCACGGGCTGATTGGCGTGTTATAAATATCCCAACATAACGAGTAAAAAACTAGAGCTTATGCCTTTTTAACATGTCAAAATCTTTTTTTTTTTACTTTAAAATGCACACATATACATTGTTGGCTGCGATGCTTTATGTACAACCGTATTGCGCGCTTGGAAAATGTAGTCCCCTAATTTGTCACTTTGTTTTTTGTGTCTATTTTCGTTGATCAATGCAACGAAGTTGCAATGCACAAGAATTTAATTTTAATGAACAAAGCAATCATTTTTGCATTGTCTGGTGTTGTTGGCTGCGGCTTTACGAAATAGTATTAATCCGCCTGATTAAATGTAAATTCATTTTGTTGGTGCGATGCCAAGTTGGCGGGAAGCACGCGCCTATTCATCACGAGTGAGAGATAGGAAATATGTAAACGCTTTTTTTTAACTCATTCAGTGTCAGCGACGTGTATATATACGTCGCCCAGAACATCTCGTTTAAAACATGCTCTACTGGGCGAAAAGCTCACAATTTCAATCTTGCTTAAAAACTACGGATTACAAGTCACATCTTGGGAGAATTTTCATCGGGGTGGGGTGGTCTGTTTATACGCACATGCGCAGATTCAACTTGTAAACCATGGCGTAGCC
This sequence comes from Siphonodentalium dalli, assembly GCA_032622095.1. Taxonomy (NCBI): domain Eukaryota; kingdom Metazoa; phylum Mollusca; class Scaphopoda; order Gadilida; family Siphonodentaliidae; genus Siphonodentalium; species Siphonodentalium dalli. The sequence continues at coordinate 76,358,599 of CP136069.1, forward strand.
GAAGATATCTCTGTTCAAACAACGTATCGGGCAGCTCCATGCGTTGAGACATTCGGGATATAGAGCTGTCTGAATAGATAGGTGGTGGAACATGATGTGCTTTGTTGGCGTGACTAACGTCTTCGAAGAGTTCAAACTCTCTGAGAGGTCACTGTGTGGGAACTGTTACATCAGTAGTCATTCTATCGCCGTAGTAGAGCGGACAAACTCAAAAAGCTCACTAGAAGTAGGAGTTTAGTCCATCGGCACCACACACGGGCTTGTGATACATCATTTTGAAGGTTATGACATTCCGCATCGGATAGGACCCGGTGTGAAATATACAAATGATGCAAAAGATGATTTTTAGCTTATTAAGTGCCAAAATTCAGCAAAAATCCCTGTTTTTGTAAAATGAGAAATAAAAACGCGAACATTTTGCGCTAAAATATTGTAGTCTATATACCTGTAGATATTTACTATTATAGTGGTACGATTTCTCTGATATAACGAAGATTTATTTTAGATTTATTGTAAAAATAGACAAAACAGCGCAATTTTTCAATTCTTTTGCCTCACTTAATGGGCGATAGATCAATATTGTTTTGACCAGGGATATCGTATATAGTCTAGAAAAGTGCGGATATATATACCGCATACGACAGTATGCTGAATATGTCATCATATTTAACACGTGATGTGTTATGTAAGATTATTTCACCCCTCACCCCAAAATTCAGCAAAAAGTCACTGTTTTAGGGAAATTCGGCACAAATAAATACAAAAGCACAGGTATTCGGGATAAGTTTGTGCTACGATATAGCAGGTTACACACTTATAAATACAAAGTCATGAAATGTCATGATTGCGGTGATAGATGTAAAAATTTCTTAAATTTACGTGGAAAATAGACAAAAAATCATTCATTTTCAGTTGTTTCGCCCCTCTTAATAGGCGTTTATCCAGTATTGCATTGAATGGAGATCCCGTATATAATATAGAAACTTGTGGAAATATGCACTGCATATGTTTGTAGGATAAGGATGTCATTCTTTGCCATATATGATATGTGGTGGTAGATTGTGTCACCCCCACCCCAAAATTCAGAAGAAACAAAATCAGTTTTAGAAATTTCGTTATGGCAGAATACAAAAGCACAACTCCGATTATTTTGTTCTATTATATTGAAGTCTACCCACTTCGATATATACATTATGATAACGCCATGGTATCATTTACAGATGGCAACATTTCGGAGTTTTCTGATGAAAGTAGACCGAAAATCGTGAAATATAAACTTGTTTGCCCCTCTACATGGGTGATAATTCAATTCCATTTTGAACAATAATCCAGGACAAACTTTCAAGAGTTGACGAGACACATAATGCATATGAATTTTTTCGGATTGTCACATTTGTTTGGTTACGTTATTGCACCCATCGCCCCAACAATACAATACATTGCAAGATTAGACAAACACGGAATATTCCTATACACATTTATGCATTATACACATACCTTATCAAGCTGAGGCGTTTTGATAGTTACTTGAGTTGAAGAAATTACATCATTGTATATGTTTACTTCGCATAATAGAGCTTCACAGTTGTATAACATTATACGTATTTGGAGGTTTAGTGATTGTTAATAACCAGGTTCATCCACAGTACTTGTAACTTGTAACGTGTGTTGCCATTACCAACGAAACCACCTGACTCACATGACCATTCCGCTTACACGTACACCATCAAACAACCGTTTAGAGGTTTTGTGTCAAATGTGCAGCATTGCGAAATGTGTATCAGAGGGGTGTCCAATTTTTATATCAATCGACGAACCTGTGCTTAGTGAACTTTTGTTAAATTCTTCAGCAGCGGTGACCACGCCGTTACTTTTCCCAAATGGGTTGTTGGTACGAACTACTATTATAGTAGTACTATACATATAAGAATTACAAGTATAGCTTATAGTAGGCGTATGTGTTTCGTGCGGTCTAAACACATTTTTTACAGAAGTGACGACTGCGAGTCCATTTGGGAGAAAATAGTGCCGTTCATTGCATTCAATCTTCTTGCCACACACAGTATTGTGATATAGTTATGTATGTATTTAATTATGTTGTTTACATGATAAATATTGTTAGTTGTACACTAGATGAATGCGTGCAAAACTCGCATGCCCATATATTTGGGTTTCTCGAATCCGTAATCGTAACTACATCTATTGAAAATCGACAACTGATAGAAAGAACAAATATTCTAGTGATGTACCTGTAGCACCATATGCGTAATTCATGCAATAGGTTATTATGCGTAAGCTGTCAAGTGCCAACACAGCAAATAATAATTTACGGTAGGCATGCATTGTAATGCATTGCACTAAATACCACCCGAACCGAATTTTTTCTGGAAAACATTTGTGACACATGGGCCTTTATCTATGCGCATCCTTGTGATGCTTGGCACAAGGAACACTCGGTGACCTACTCCCAGGACGAGAGGAAGACTACAGAGTTCTTGTTGGTGCGATAGAAGGCCGATTTGCTGCCAACAAACCAGACTGACCAGATCGTACAATTGCACGCACGACGACAAAGGGCAGGGGGAAAGTTACCGACGTCTGACCAATATGTTATATCATACTGCAACACATGAATTGAGAGACACATTGGCAAAGGACCAATTCATTGGTGGGTTGTATGATCCAGATATACGGCTCATGGTACAACAAGCACGACTGGGCTCTATTGGTGCGAGCATAAGACATGCAGTTGAATTAGAGGCTTTTGCCAAGTCTGAAAAACATAGGGCTAAACACCATGCTAGGGCAGTAAATGAAGCAGACCCAACACAAAAGCAAAAATATAGAGTTTGAAGAATTCAAAAAGATAAGAGATGAACTGAAGCCCCAAACTGGTTCTAATGGGAAAACTCAAAATAGCTCACAACCGTCCCAGACATCACAGTCCATCTCTGAGATGAAGGAGATAAAACAAATATTGACTGATGTGAAGAGGTGTAAAGGGGAGATTAACAAAGAATGACAAACTTGGAGAACCAAAACAAGGAGAAAAAGAGTAACACTAATGAGTCCTGGAGGGACGGCCGTGACGTTAGACAGTGGAGACATAATTATAATGATAATCCTGATTATAACACAAACGAATACAAAGAACGCACCAGATGCAGAACTTCTCACAATCCACGCGACATGTGTCATAATGCCTATCGCGGTAGGGGATACGAGCATAACACAAGTGGACATCGTAACTCCAATGAGTTTGTTAGATACAGCTCTTCTGAAGAGGGGGCTGGGTTTAGATTGCAACCTCTATGGGCAGCCAGTGAGGTTTCTGATTGGTACTGGAGCAACAGTTTCCATGCTCTCAAAGAAATTGTATGACTACTTATCGGAAGGTAAACACAATATGTTACATAAATGATGTAGCACACGACCTGCTGATCATTGAGTCCAACGAAACGAATAAGGCATACCGAGTTGTATCATCTAACTCATCGGAAACTCTGCCAGATATAATATCTTCTCCTCACTTGTCAGAGCATATCAACACAAATTCCCCAGAAGGAATTGGAACTATTGAAACCGAGGATCACTTATACCGCGATAAGCAGCACGGATCGGGTACCAGCTATGGTAGAGAACACAGATATTGGCAGAATATGCCATATGTGACTCCTGGAAGGTCTGGAAATTCACAAATGCTCAGAAAGCTTAACGAACCTATTATGGGTCTCTATGATCACATGGCAATACAGCAGTGCTACCATAAACAATGGGGATGAGTTTCAAAGAGCTGAACCAAAACCACCCTATCCTGAAGTGAAACCAAATGCACAGGAGAAATATATTCTTCCTGACACATTGGTAGACATACATGGTCAGAGAAATTCGACATGTAATGACCAAGGCCTTGGATATATTACGGCATCTGTTCCTCATCATATTCCAAGAGATATGGCCCAACCCAGAAACGGCGCCATGGTACCCCAAGGGGGGTTCAAGGACGATAGATAGAATTAAAGAACATCGCAAGGTTGATGACAATGTTTGGTGATTTGATGGCTGTGACCAAGAAGGTCGTGACGCATTAAAACCCCAAATACTGTGGGAAGGTCCCCATAGGGCAAAGTCGTGGATGATGACTACCAGATAGGAGAGCCACAGAAATACAGTTTATATACTGTTTGTACAGTACTGTTGATGTAAAACAAATATTCTATTGTATGATTAAAGGGAAGTGTCAGCCATGAGGGGAACATCAAGTCCCTTGTGGCTGCGGGTTCATTCCAAACACGGCCACTTGGCTCAACTTGCAGGGTTGAGCCACGAATAGATGTAGTGAGATCGCGAGCTCACCTTAATGGCTGTGCCGTCTCGTGTGTAGTTCATGCACATTGGTCGCTAAAAACATTTCTGCACCCATATACAAACAAACTTTGGCTTCCATCGGTTCCAGGGTGCAGACGACCTACGGTATGTAAAGGAAGTCGTACCAACAACCCATTTGGGAAAAGTAACGGCGTGGTCACCGCTGCTGAAGAATTTAACAAAAGTTCACTAAGCACAGGTTCGTCGATTGATATAAAGATTGGACACCCCTCTGATACACATTTCGCTGCACATTTGACACAAAACGTCTAAACGGTTGTTTGATGGTGTACGTGCAAGTGGAATGGTCATGTGAGTCAGATGATTTCGTTGCTAATGTCAACACACGTTACAAGTTACATGTACTGTGGCTGAACCTGGTTATTAACAATCACTAAACCTCCCAATACGTATAATGTTATACAACTGTGAAGCTATATTATGCGAAGTAAACATATACAATGATGTAATTTCTTCAACTCAAGTAACTATCAAACGCCTCAGCTTGATACGGTATGTGTATAATGCATAAATGTGTATAGGAATATTCCGTGTTTGTCTCATCTTTTAATGTATTGTATTGTTGGGCGATGGGTGCAATAACGTAACCAAACAAAAATGCGACAGAAGATGATACAATCCGAAAACATTCATATGCGTTATGTGTCTCGTCAACTCTTGAGAGTTTGTCCTGGATTATTGTTCAAAATGGAATTGAATTATCACCCATGTAGAGGGGCAAAACAAGTTTATATTTCACGATTTTCGGTCTACTTTCATCAGAAAACTCCGAAATGTTGCCATCTGTAAATGATACCGTGACGTTATCATAATGTATATCTCGAAGTGGGTAGACTTCAATATAATAGCACAAAATAATCGGAGTTGTGCTTTTGTATTCTGCCATAACGAAATTTCTAAGACTGATTTTTTTCTTCTGAAGTTTGGGGTGGGGTGACACAATCTACCACCACATATCATATATGGCAAAGAATGACATCCTCGTCTTACAGTCATATGCAGTATATATTTCCACAAGTTTCTATATTATATACGGGATCTCCATTCAATGCAATACTGAATAATCGCCTATTAAGAGGGGCGAAATAACTGAAAATGAATTATTTTTTGTCTATTTTCCACGTAAATTTAAGAAATTTTTACATCTATCACCGCAATCATTAACTTTCATGACTTTGTATTTATAAATGTGTAACCTGCTATATCGTAGCACAAACTTATCCCGAATACCTGTGCTTTTGTATTTATTTGTGCCGAATTTCCCTAAAACATTGACTTTTTGCTGAATTTTGGGGTGAGGGGTGAAATAATCTTACATAACACATCACGTGTTAAATATGATGACATATTCAGCATACTGTCGTATGCGGTATATATATCCGCACTTTTCTAGACTATATACGATATCCCTGGTCAAAACAATATTGATCTATCGCCCATTAAGTGAGGCAAAAAAATTGAAAAATTGCGCTGTTTTGTCTATTTTTACAATAAATCTAAAAAAATAATCTTCGTTATATCAGAGAAATCGTACCACTATCATAGTAAATATCTACAGGTATGTAGACTACAATATTTTAGCGCAAAATGTTCGCGTTTCTATACTTTTATTTCTCATTTTGCTGAATTTTACAAAAACAGGAATTTTTGCTGAATTTTGGCACTTAATCAGCTAAAAATCATCTTTTGCATGATCTGTATATTTCACACCGGGTCCTACCCGATGCGAAATGTCATAATCTTCAAAATGATGTATTACAAGCTTGTGTGTGGTCCCGATGGACTAAACTTTCTGAAATCGGTTCCGTCCGCTCCACTACCGGTATTGTGATGGTTCTTGACTGATTTGTTACGGTTCCTTATGATTAAAAATAATAATTTCGGGACAAAATCACGCATAATTATAGATATCTTGAATGTATTATACTTTCATGAATGAACAGAGGCCGCAGAAGTGCCGTATTATCGAAACATGAAATCTAGATCACCATTAACTCGGAATTAGCGAGTTAACGCGTAGATATCACTGAAAATCAAGCCACGTAAACGCAATTCCTTTGTTTTTGGTGGCGTATAAAATATGAAACGCATTCTGAACACGAACACTGAGTGTAAAGTATACCCGTGTTATTCTTCTGTAAAATAGCTGAGAAAATATCCCGATAGCGGTTGATAATTTGGAACAGCAGCCTCGTAATCAACACGTGTACGTGTTACGGTTCTATTTCAAGCCAATCGTGCATGGTTGCATGTGACGATTCTATATATGAGATTTATTCGAACGAATTCTTCACTTTGGGCCGAATATTGTCTTGTGTATCTGACATTTTAAACCAGATAATGACTATACCTTATGCCATTTACATAATACAACAGGTATATTAAGAAATAATACAATAAATACGTAATAATAATAGTAAGTGACATTAATTGGCAGAAACCAAATATTGAAAGTCCCGAGGGGTATAATATCATAATCATGTCTGCCTATATAAATAAATCTCAGGAGATTATGAGATGTTACTCATTTAATGTTATTCATTTAATTAATACAGAGCCATGATTGAAAGATCCAGGTGGGACAACGTTTCGATGCCAACACCAACATATTTCTTCCTCGAAAGTCCCGCCTAAGGGACATTTACGCATGTTTGTCGCCCAGACATGAACATATCTTAAGAAATCACGTTCAACTGAATCATTGAAATGTTATGGCGTGGCCGGGTGATATGGGTGGTGGGGAGGGGCGGCGGGACTTGGACAGGGATGGTGCTTGTAACTTTGGTCAAATTTGTCAACAGTTACAAATTTCATACCTTACACTAGATTGGTTGGGAATTTCACACCAGCAATATGTTGAAATTGTTCCCTTAGTTTGATTTTACAACAATGGCTGAGGAAAGTCCCCCCTTGTGTACATACACACATTGTCATAATAATTAATAATGTGTTCGTTTAAAGTGTAATTGTCCGCCGCGCTCATTTAAAATAATAGTAACAATATTCAATTCCTATCTAATCATCGGGGCCGACTTCTCTCAGGTCGACTTCGCGTCGGGTCTTCTTCATATTGGGCCATCTTCATATGAGGTCGACTTCACATGGGCCCGACTTCAGTTGTACTCTTTAGACCAATAGTCACATGCTTTTGTAAAACTGATTGAGTAATTTTATAGGTTTAGTATTGGTACCCGTACTTACATTCCAGAATACCCCTGAGGATGCGTGACTATACTCATGCCCAAGACCATGCAGTTGCCGCGGTGGTGATCTTGCATGTTCGGGGCGACTGCTATAGTAAGTCAAAGGCGGGTGACCAAATAATGCTTTCACTTCATCCAATTTTTATTTTATTTTATTTTACAAAAGATAGCCTTTACTAGTATAAAACAATTATTCCCTCTTATAGGTGGGTGGATACAATTGATTGCGTGATTGGTTGTAATCAGGTATCTCTTAACAGGAATCTGAGTGGCATAGCTTCACTGTCTAGATGCTTATAGAAGTTAGAACAAACCCTGAGTGATTGCCAGTCAAATATCCTGAACAAGTGCGACAAAGAAATAACGAATTCTAGCACCTAACCTATATAATCAGCATCCAGCAAGCGGATGCCCAACATAAACTTCATACATTTCGTAATCAGAACAATGTATGGGTGTCAACGAACAGTTAAGGGTCAGACGCACGTTTTGCCAAAATTTCCTGGTATTTCAAAATGTATTTTCTCTAAATCTATCAGGAATATCTTTGTGAAATTTTGTACAAGAGATTATTGTGGTACCATACATAAGAACCATTGGACATTTGGTTATTATAATCTCATTTACTTTACTTTTATGGCATGAAAAATCTTTAAAATTTCACTGTGTTCAGGTACCGAGAACTACTGTAAAACAGATTTTTTTCGAAAGTGCATTTCATATATGCATGATATCATATCTGAAGATCATGAGAGGAGACTTAATTTTTCTTGATTCATAAAATTAAATGACTATTTTCATTCAGAAAGACAACTACCATAAATAATTTTTTATTATTGAGAATTTTCATGCCATGCTTGTTGGTCATTGAAAAATTGGGCTCAGTTGAGTTCTGGGTCATGGGTTCATAACCAAGTTAAATCTGACCACCATATCTCTTAACACTGTGGCCTAATTTCTGTTGATTGCTCCCTGCTTGAGTGGACAGCACCACATTTGAACATTTGTTTTCATTGGGCTGGCATATTTGTGACTGCTTTATTCTTCATTATAATACACGGGGTGTGATGATATAATATGCAATTAAAAAGCTAACTCAACATTATGATACAAATGAAGCCTCCTCTCATGGAGTCAAGACAATAAGCTATTTGATGGTTGACATGTTGTTTGAAATTATAAATTTTTCTGGCAGTTCTCGGTACCTAAAGGGACAGAAACGAAACAAATATTTTCAACCTCTCAAATGTATTAAAATCCATTATTGTTATTGTCTCTTTATAATTGCTCTGATTCTATATATAATGAAAATTATCATATGTAAAATTCAAGATTTTTTGCTGATTAAAATGCGTCTACGAAAATAGACAACATAAAATACAAGACAGATAACTCTACATATCCCGTCTTTCCGAAGTCCAGTGCTATTAAATTCCACTATAATTGTAAGGAAATCGAACTTTGATTGTGTAAACCGCGCCAATTTTACAAAAAAAAACAGCTTTATTGTGATACAATAGAAATATAGGAGTCATTGGACATCCTATTATCTCCCAGCGGTCCTTTAACCCACATACGCCGTTTTAAAATGAACCAATATTTTTGGGTAAGAAATAACACCGATAATCGCATTCTGATAACTCTGGACAGGCAATTCTTCAAGGATTGTCCACTTATAAACGGACAATCCTTACCTAAAATGGTCATTAATAAATGGATAATCCAACCACGCGTGGCACGCGAGCTTGGGATTGTCCACTAAATGAAGACATGTATAGCTAACCCTGCACGTTAGCTTCATATTAAATATGAAGGGCAATAACTCTATAAAGAATGTTAATTTACTAAATAACGGTGATTTGTATGAGAAGAAGTGTTTTTGACGAAATAACGGAGATATTTGAAGAAGAGTTTTTGACGAAATAACGGAAATATTCGAAGAAGTGTTTTTAATGATAGGCGGATGTCCCTTTAAATTTCAGTACTTTTATGAGTTTGAGTCGAATTCCTATTAGAGAAACTTCTATCACATCGATCGTGCTATTTTGAACATTAAAGGTCCACCCATATGGACAAAATTGATAATTTTCAGAAAATTACGCCTCCGGAAAAAGTTGAAATTCTGGCGACAGAGGGTTAATAATTGTCTCGCATAGGCCTAATCTGAAAATAGGTCTGTATGGCGTAAAAATACAATAGCTCAACAAAACAACACAGACTGTGTTTATCACTGCTTTCAAATTCGCTGCCCTGAACGATATTTGAAAAATGTGAATTTTCTGCCTATAGGTTACAAACAACTAATTATTTTCCATAGGCGACAGTGTTAACTATGAGTCCCACCGGCCGTGGGTTAAGCCTATTCGAACTTTAAGTGGTCAATTTCCCCTTAGAACGTCATCCGCTGCACCAGTCTGTGACAACAAACGCGCCCTTTTCGGTAATTTTTTCAAACGATAATCTTGCATTTCCACAACTACCCCATTTACTGCACAAAAATCTGCTGACGGAAAATCTTCAAAATCCAAATAAGCCTATATCTTCATACATTCCCCATATTGCCATCAAAATACTCGGCTCAGCTCGCCATATGACCTACATCCCATCCTTGATATCTGTCTACTCACTTTATACCTCACCCTCATTCTCGACCCTCCTCGTTTTAGGTACTACATTCCAACTATAAGCTAACATTGAGTCCTACATAATTCCATATACAATTAATAATTTGCGTTTCAATATTGTTAAGGGAGAGGAGCAATATTCTAAGTTGCATAACTTGTGCTCCCATCCCTTTTGATTAACTCATTTCTTATTCCAGACTCTAATTTGTTAAATGTATTATGTAATGAGGGTCAAATAAAATATGTTCAAACAAAAAAAACTGCACAAAAATCAGCAGCATAAAAATACCCAGACCCCTTCTATAACTTCGGGACCGCACCAGACTCTTCCTGGAAATCTAAACATACATGATCGCCATATTTACGTAAGCTATGATTTTCTGTCCCCGCTTAGCGAAATTTCCCTCAATGATAGACAACCAATCAGCAGCCAGATTTGTTTTATGCTGACTCGAGTTTCCCTACACAAATTCAAGAAGCGTAACTCTATATAATTAGTTGCTTGTAACCTATATATAACCGGCTATTGACTCATGGAAATGTTGGGCTTGCAAAACTCGTTATTTTTCAAACTAGCTGGCGACTTGGTGAATTTTGATAGGCGTAACACAGGTTATTGAATAAGCATAGGAAGTCAGTGTAATTCATATAAATCGATGACAAGTGGTCCAAATTTCAACTTAATGCATATTTTTTGGTGTTTATCTTTGGTCAATTTCACGACATGGTCAGTTTGAACCATTATCCTGCCAAATATTAGCCATAGTATTAACCGTATAAAACCGATTAAATGGGGAAAGAACCGACTCGATCAGGATCGAGAACCCAAACAAATATCAAATTTCGCGGTTTTCGTCGTTATTACTCGCACAATTTTCGTTATTATTACGCTCGTTGGGCCCACCGATTGTGAGAGGAATGGAAAAATTAATCGAATTATCAGCTAGATGGCTCCAAATTTGCGTTTTTACTGTCAAAAAGTCGCGAAAATGTATAATTTCGATCATAAGGAACCGTCACAAATCAGTCAAGAACCATCACAACCCGGCGATAGAACGACTTCCGATGTAACAGTTCCTACACAGTGTGTGAGGTCAACCTATACAGCGTACAAATCAGTTAATTGGAAACCGATTTGGATTGCGTAAAGGGCATGCCCTGATACATCGAACACGCCAAAACGATCGAGGAACGCCGATTTGGACAACGTGCACATCATGTCAAAAAGGGGTTCGCAAAATTACAATGCTAAATTACTGTAGAAAACATTGTCAATAGATTGCTCTTACATGTTTTAAGGTATCGAATATGTGTCATTGACGCCGTACGTATAGATATATATATATATATATGAGTGTCACACGAACGGGAAGTGTACGCTGCACAGCGATAGTATGATTGTTGTAGGTCTATGGAACGGAAACAATTGATTTTCAAATTGTTTTCAGTTTTGTCATCTGATTTTCTAGGAAATCGGTTATTGTAAACGTCATCCCATTTAGAACATTCGTTATGTCTCACTGATCGCACACCCCCCTTCTGATCCTTGTCATAAAAATGTTATTCCACCAGCAAAATTAATGCCTACCTTTATATCCTCACATATGCACTTACTTCGGAAAATCCTTTATATATATATATATGCCTAAATAACTGGAAATTACCCCAATTTAACATGACCAGTCGTGTGTGTGACCCAATTACCGACCAAAAAGTAATAAATTGAAATTTGAGTTGGCCAATTGAAAACGTCTGATCTCATAATTGCATGATTTAGGCGAGTTTTGATAGTCAATTTCGCAATAACCTCAAATATGACTGTATATTATGCTCACAAAGGCGACGAAATCGTGTATAATTTAGGGCTATGATCTACACAATATTCACCGCCAGAACTTCAAAATATTCCATGCAGATTTTAAACTGATGGGATATGATCTCCATGGCGTAGTTAGAGTAAGGATTCGTGCACTCTCAGAACAAATGTGTTACATTCTACACAATTTTATCTGAAACAAAATTGCGAAGAAATGACACATGACATATGTGTCGGTAGAATTTTCTTAACATTGAATATGAGTGAATATGTGAGTATATTATAGTTAGTAGATGAGATATGTTCTATTTGAATATGAGTGAATATGTGAGTATATTATAGTTAGTAGATGAGATATGTTCTATTTGAATATGAGTGAATATGTGAGTATATTATAGTTAGTAGATGAGATATGTTCTATTTGAATATGAGTGAATATGTGAGTATATTATAGTTAGTAGATGAGATATGTTCTATTTGAATATGAGTGAATATGTGAGTATATTATAGTTAGTAGATGAGATATGTTCTATTTGAATATGAGTGAATATGTGAGTACATTATAGTTAGTAAATGAGATATGTTCAATTTGAATATGAGTGAATATGTGAGTATATTATAGTTAGTAGATGAGATATGTTCTATTTGAATATGAGTGAATATGTGAGTATATTATAGTTAGTATATGAGATATGTTCTATTTCAGACACAAACATCGTAAAAGCTACCGTTTTAAAAAATATGGCAGCAGCTTTAAAACTTTGTGCTACACAATTAAGTATGTGCTGTTCAACTTTGACACAGACAGTGAATAACATGCCATTTTGTTATGTGGAATCTTTACGAGTTTTGTGTCTCCAATAGAACACATCTCATCTAATAACTATATATGATATACTCCCATATTCAACGTTGAGGAAATTTCACTGACACATATATGTCATGTGTCATTTCTATACAATTATATTTAAGATTAAATGTAACACATATCCTGTAGAATTTATACAAATTTGTTCTAAGAGTGTGGTGTGATGTAATAAGGCGTGTTTCGAAACTTCGAAGCAAAATATTCTGAATCGATTTTGGAAGCACTTCTCTGGGTACATAGTTATGCTTTCTCATATGTAATCCCCGAAGATTGCAAAGTATTGATTGGCGTGTGTTCTCTCGGTGTGTTATATACACCTGAAGCGTTCTAATCAATCGATTAACTCTCGAACATCCAATATTACATAATTATATGCAATTAATCAATCGAACCAATATGTTTCCTCGCTGAATTATACACAAGTATATATATATTCAGCGCGATAATTTGAACTATTAATGTTTGATGTTTCTCGTGCGTGCAGAGCTCTGTATATATGTGACGTTGTTGGTGAAGCAACTTGAGTTTAAGATATTTCTCGTTTTGGATGTTTGCAATGGATTTAAATGATATTAAAAGTGAGTTTTGTTATATGTTAGTACTATATATAGATATCTATATAGACTGCAATCATGGATTATCTGTCCCTGCATGGTCTCGGATAGATCAATTCACAAATCTCTACTCTGGCTAACGCCGTATATATATATCATATTCCACCAGTACATAACCGGGGAACTTTTGGATGTTCTGACAGATAATTTGAACCATTATATTTGATGTTTCTCGTGATAGTATTATAGTTGTATATGGCTGGTTTTGGATTTTAAAGTTTGCAATGGTTTTAAATGATATTAAAAGTGAGTTTTTATGTGTTAGTACTATATTGACATAGACTGCGTGCATGGAGTATCTGTTCCTGCGTGGTCTCGAATAGATCATTTCACGAATCTATATACTCAGCTGGCTAACGCCGAAGAGATCACATTCCACCAGTACAGCACCTGGGAACTGTTGATGTTCTCACAGGGAAATTTATAACATTGAACAAACAATTAGGCTGGGAATATATCTCTTTGTTAACACTTGTTCCTCGATAATCAGTGATAATCTACTTCACAATTGGGGATGGTCTCAGATCTAGATTGCACGCGTTATTATTACTTTTGTGAGCCGATGTCATATATATATATATATATATATATATATATATATATATATATATATATATATATATATATATATATATATATATATATTTTATGATATGAAACTCTTTTAAAATTGCCACTGTTTTCAGCTACCAAGGTCTGCAAATCGACCGTTTTCGTGACTCAACCTAGATCATACCATGATAACGCCCGTATAGAGATCATATTCCACCAGTAAAAACCCTTGGAACTTTTTTAACTTTTGACAGGGAACCTTATAACGTCGAAAAAATAACGCGGGGAATATATTTCTTAGTTGTTATCTGTTCCTTAATAATGTACTTCGCTGTAGGTGAATGTCTCAACTCAAAATTGCATGTTTTTCTCTGACTTTTGTGAGCCGATATATCGCAATAAACACCGAATTAATTGCCCAGGATAAATTCCATAATTGCAAGCGACGCAAAGCAAAATCGCTCACAAATTCACTTAAATCGTGCAATTTCGAGTTGGGACCTTCGCCTTCAGCGAAGTACATTATTAAGACCAAATAATAACTAAGAAATCTACTCCCCGCGTTAAAAGTTTTTCGACTTTATAAAGTTCCCTGTCCAAACTTTAAAAAGTTCCAAGGTTTTGTACTGGTGGAATATGATATCTACGTGCGTTATCCAGAGTATATAGAGATTCGTGGCATGATCTAGACTCAGTCATGATTGCAGTTTATTGATCCACACTCTCTGAAAACCACGAGATGGGAAAACAATTTGCTTGCATGATTCAAGATAATTTGATAATTACTTTCATTTAGAAAGACAATCACCCATATATATTAATCAGACTTATGGAGCCACGAACGCAGTATTAGTGTTCGTTGCTTAAAATGTGCTTAATTCAGTTAGCGTGAACAAATTATCATTTCTTATCGAAATGGCCATGTATCGATCGAAATGCATGGCACATTGAGGTGCATGTCCCTCAACTCAGATCAAGCTTGAAAATCGGTCCCAATTTCCGACAATGTCGGGGTTAGAACCCGTGCCAAATTCCCCTAACCCAGACTGCAATGATCTTATCCGTGACCCAACCACTCGGCTATACGCTCGGGCCCGCGGCCACGGGGAGTCGGGGACATCACTTGAAAGGAAGCTCTTTCACCGAGAGTTGGGAAGCGTATCAGTCTGAACATGGGTTCGAATATTGACACATAACGGATATATACCATTATACTGGAACAGCACAATGCACTTCCTCCGAAATTGTATCGCATTCCAGTTGATCCGGGTTGATCAATGAAAAATTGGGCCGAGATAAGTTCTAGGACATAGATCCATATTCCATAATCTAATCCCAACTGACCATATATACAATAACATCTAACACCTCCATGTTTCTTTTTTTTCAGTGTATTAAAATTCTTTGTTTGTTTTTGTTTTTGTTTTTTTGTCTCTTATTTACTGTTTATATTTTTTATGGAATGGAGATGATGATAATTGTTATGTGGAATACAAGGGCGTTCTTTATATGCGAGTGACGTGATGGGATAGGGTGGGGGGCTATATATGCGTATCTCACGGGCCCCCGATTTTTGTTTAAAATGTCAACAGTTGGAAATTTCGTGGGTTAAATATGCCTAATCCGAATCTTTGGCTTCGGGGGTAAAAATATTTGAGTCGAGTCGAGGAACACACCCATCAAAGCTCAGAGTGATCAGATATCGATTTTTGAAATATGTTATTTCCCGAGATATGTATTTTTTGGCGGCCTGGCAAACATGTTATACTATATATATAGTTGACTGTGCATGGTTATAATCGATTCTGATAACTTTTGTTATGTTGTTGTTGTTGTTGTTGTTGTTATTGTTGGTGGTATCTGATGATACGGGGACCATCGAATCGGATTGAGTGGCTTTAATTGGCAATGTCACACCAAAATTAGTTTGAAATTGTTCTCATAGCTTGATTTTCCAGTCAATAATTAGTGGAGAATTTGTTTGTTATAGAAAAACAGTCGCATATTGGTCAAAATGTTAGATCGAAATGTCCATTAGTTGGAAAAATTCCAACTTACTTTAGGGGTGTCAGCATAGGTCAGGCTGGAAATTTCCAATAGTTGGAAAGTTTGAGGTACCAGTTGCAAAATTCCAACCTAATTAGGGCCGGGTGGGGTCAACATGCAAATGGAATTTCACGAAATTAGGAGAATTGTCTGCACGGTTTAAAGATGCATTATCCGAATTAACTCTCCTAAATTACTATTTATTTGGCTTCGGAGGTAAAACATATTTGATTCGAGTTGAGGAACCCATCCATCAAAGCTCAGAGTGATCAGATATCGATTTTTGAAGTTTGTTATTTCTCGAGATGTGCCATTATTTGTGGCCCAGAAAAATGTCGTCAAACGGACGGTCTCGGAAAAAAATGCGGATGAAGATGGATAACTCTAAAAATCAAGTGGTAATACGGCCAAATTTCGTGATATTGAAGTGATAATACGGCCACATTTCGTTGAACAAAATGTTGATAAATAACACGTTTTGGCAAATTTGATACCATGGTTGACAGTCATTGTGGTTAGCATTATTTTGTTGCAATCAATCGATTCTGATAACTAAAGCGTATTTTTAAAGAAATGTTGTTGTTGTTGTTGTTGTATCTTGGTGATATGGGGACCTTCTGATCGGATTGAATACCTTTAAGTGGGTACAGTTGGAAATTTCAATGTGGACACCTATTGGAGACCCTTTTTGGGACGTCCCTGTGTTTTGTTTGGGTTGCGCAACAGCACGTGCGTCTAGGTCTTAACCCATACTTTACTAAATGGATTCTCCAACCCAGTTATAAAGTATATATTATGTTATTCATTGGGAGTGGAGTTCGGGAAAAATTAGCAAACGACAGACTGCATGACGAAATAAAAATATGTCCATGTTCAGAAGGGTTCATATTCATAGTGGGCAAATATTCAGATAATAAGTTAAAAAAACAACCTATGGTCGTTTGTTGAACATATTATCTTAATATATTTCCTATGGTACAACTACTCACCAATGAGTATTTAGTATAGAAAGGGTTAAAATCGTGCCGGGACTGTAAATAATTTTGAATATAATAGTGCTAATGAACACATGCGTGAATTATTTACAAATTTACATATTTAAATTTACTACAAACAATTTGGATAAGTTCAGACACAGTCACCAGGTCACGGTAACAATACAAAATTGATGTATTTTCCTATTATAGTCTTCAAAGCGACATCGTCACGCCCTGAATGCATTGCTAATACAGAAAAAAGGGCTATGTACAGGGAAAGTGGGTTTGGTGTTCGCGATATATGGACCACAAATTCCCATAAACAGATCACAACACGTTTTATATGATTTCATTGTATAGTCTCCCATTGGGAGCCTTTTCATGGCTTTATCCATTGTCAGATCCACGGTGCATGCGGTCAATTTTTTTTCTAGGGACCTCAGGCCGGGACCTGTGAAGAAAAAATGGTTTGCGTCTTCACATGGATTGTCACAACTACACGTCAGTGAATGAGCTGAGTTTTATTATACACATTCATGTGGTTTTGTTTTCGGAGGACGCATTTCTAGCCGGAGTTCAAGTTATAATTCCGTTCCTGCATCTGATATGGATTTCGGTAAATATCTTAAAGTGCCATATATAATATCCAAACATTATATGACCTATATATAGGTCGAACTGCTCGCTTTTGTCACATATTTTAATGATATATAAATGCGTGCATTGCATAACACAGGGGTTTCAATCCCTATACGTATATTTGGTGATTTCCAGTTCTCTTTTGATCACCATTTATCAAAATGTGATAAAAAAATTAAAATTACATGCACCAACCAATCGATATATAACTAGTATCGACGAACACTTTTGTGTAAGTCTCTCACAGAGCACAGTTACTGGACATAAAGTCCCAAAAATAAGGTTTTAATCGAGTTTAGAAATCGGTATCCTTATCTACTTCTTTATAAGGATGCCGATTTCTAAACTCGATTAAAACCTTATTTTTGGGACTTTATGTCCAGTAACTGTGCACAGAGCTGTCCGATGAATGGCAACAAGCCATATTTCCGACTAAATCCTGAAAAATTACCCATAATTCTGCTATGGTTAAGGAGTCGATTATTTAGGGCATTACTGTACGTAGGCCTACTACGAAGAATAAAAATCAATTTATCAAATTAAAGATATCTCCAAATTAAAACTGATGATGCCGTAAATTAACATTCAGATATTCAATTATATAAGACAAATCATCAGATATACCTGTCTTAAAACTCCTATTGTCGTTATATTCTCATGGTTCTATACAAGAGGCCTTAGACGGCATCAAACCTTCTTTGATACGAGTCTCCGTCAGTTTTAGGTTAACCATCGATCTATTATTTAATATATATATTATAATATACGTCTTTGGGTTAACACGTCCAAAACACAAAGAAAACAGCTGACTGGAGTAAATAACAACCACGTGGGCGTAAGGTCTATTTTTAGAAGAAACTGACATCATTCCAATCGATAGACCCCGAAAGTAGTCACGTGACGTGATAAGTCTTTGTGGCTCTGGCAGTGCGATAAGATGTAAACACTGAAAATGGCCAAGTTTTATTCGGTTATTGCGACATATAACATGCTGGAGATAACGTAGACAGGTTCGTATATTCGTGTTTGTATTTTGTAGATTAATATTAAAGCTTCACTTGATAATGTTTATGTTTAAATTGCGCATGTTTGAACACGAAAGTTTTGATCGGAGAGATTCAAGTTGATTGGCAGCGCCAGCAGGATACCAGTAAGTTAACAAATGAGCTCTATTATATAGTTCCAAGTGGCAGCGCAAGCTGTCACTGTGCCATAATGTCTTTTCTTGATTGGTTTTAATTTATTGTTTTTTTTATCAGATGTCTAAGGATATGATTATTATGATATGCTATGCTTTAATCTCTTAAGTTAAGACATGAGTTCACATGTTACATGCTAAGATGTGCAATATTTACAAAGTCCTAATTAAGTTAGTGATATATATACATATACATGTACCGGTACATAAAAGATAAAAGAAGACAGAAGAAGGAGAAGAAAAGAAGAAGATAGAAGAAGAGTGATAGATGTAGATAGATAGATATGGCCGTAGTCTCTCTGTTATCCATCGTCAGTCCTCATTATCATCATTTTTATATTCATCTAATACTAGTATGTTCTATTAGTATACTTTTCGAGGATGTCTTATAGCAATAATAATAATAATAACAACAACAACAACAACAACAACAACAACAACAATTTGGCTTGAAATTTCAATAACATTAATCAAATGTATTCTGCTATTAATTTCTATTTCTGTGTTTGAACGGTAATTTCAGATAAAGGGTTAAGTTTCTCAAGTCAACGCGACAAGACTTTGTCAGTATGGGAAGCCAAATTGACATTTAATAAATAATTTGAGCTTAAGCGCAATAAGGAATCTCTTATGGCGCAAGGAATCTCTTATTGCGCTTAAAGCGCAATAAGGAATAGTCTTATTGCGCTTAAGCGCAATAAGGAATATTCTTATTGCGCTTAAGAGCTAATTGCGCTTAAGCGCAATAAGGAATCACTTATTGCGCTTAAGCGCAATAAGGGAAGAATTAATTGCGATTATTAAGCGCAATAAGAAGATTCCTTAATAAGAGATTCCTTATTGCGCATAATATATTCCTTATTGCGCTTAAGCGCATTAAGAGATTCCTTCCTTATTGCGCTTAAGCGCAATAAGGAATTTCCTTATTGTGCTTAATCGCAATTAGATCTTCCCTTATTGCGCTTAAGCGCAATAAGGGATTCCTTATTGTGCTTAAGCTCAATTATTTATTAAATGTCAATTTGGCTTCCCATATGTCAGTAGCTCGTAAAACCTTTTCTTAGATGGGATCGGATATGTATTTTACCCGTGATACATATACTGGCTAGTGGGGGTACATATGCATGTATAATGTACATACAAATATGAAATAAATCAATTGACCTTTTAGAATTTTATTGCAGGCCTGTTAAAATTTATGACATTGTAAACTTTATGATACGGTATTAAAAGTACAATAAGTCGCAAACAATGGATACATATAAACTTATGGGAGGCCAAATTCACATTTAATAATGAATTGCGCTTAAGCGCAATTAATTGCGCTTAAGTGCAAATAATTGCGCTTAAGCGCAATCAATTGCGCTTAAGCGCAAATACCACATATTGTGCTTAAGCGCAAATAGGGCATTCACGCTTAAGCGTAATTAATTACGCTTAAGCGCAATTAATTGCGCTTAAGCGTAATTGTGACTACTATCTAACCTACCCATAAACTATTAGCATGACCTGGTGTATTACCTAGCAACACAAGATGAGCATATTGGGCTAATTTTGACCTGTACTCAACAGTCAAACTGTGAGTGTGTATTCAACAATTAAGGAGAATCCCCTAATTACATATTATCAGCATCCCTCTATCCAAAGAATTGATGTCGCCTTCCCGGAACTCTAGTAATGTTTTGTATGATGTTTTTAATGTATTTTTGCACAGATTTTAGCCTTTACTATGGTAATATCCTATACATGCATGCGGTGTCACTGCATGAGGGCTTTCTTACCTCATACAGTAATGCTCTATTTAATCGACTTCTTAACCACAGCAGAATTATGGGTAACTTTTCAGGATTTAGTCGGAAATATGGCTTGTTGCCATTCATCGAAAAGCTCTCGAGAGCTTTCCGATGAATGGCAACAAGCCATATTTCCGACTAAATCCTGAAAAGTTATCCATAATTCTGCTGTGGTTAAGGAGTCGATTAATTAGAGCATTACTGTATGGTTTACTTATTGACTTAAATCAGGGGGAAAAAACCCTATTTTCATATTATCAGCATCCCTGTCCAAAAAATGGTGTGTAATTACTGGAGCTTTGGTGTCTCAGTCCTGAAGCTCTAGTTTTTAGCTCACCTGAGACGAAGTCTCCGGTGGAGCTATAGTCATCACTCCTCGTCCGTCGTCCGTCCATCCGTCCGTCCATCCGTCCATCCGTCCGTCAACAATTCTTTGAACATCTTCTTCTAAAGTTCCATTGGACCGAATTGGTTCATATTTGGTGTGGATGTTCCCTAGGTGACTCTCATTCAGATTTGTTCAAATGAGGTCACTGGGTCAAATAGTTGCGAAAGCAGGGCCACAACTCTATTCCTTCATAGTAATTCTTATAACGACTTCTTTTCCAGAACCATAAGGCCTAATGGGTTCATATTTGGTGTGGATGTTCCCTAGGTGACTCACATCCAGATTTGTTCAAATGAGGTCACCAGGTTGATTAGTTGAGAAACCAGGGCCATAACTCTTTCCCTCCATAGTAATTCTTTTAAACATCTTCTTCTCGAATACCATCAGGCCAAATGGGTTCATATTTGGTATGAAGGATCATTGGTTGACTGGGGTTCAGATTTGTTCAAATGAGGTCACTGGGTCAAATGTGGGTGGGGCCAGGGACATAACTCAGAAAAAAAAAATTCAGATTAAACTCTTTAACCAAAATAGAAAAGAATAGAAAAGAAATGATATATTAAAAAATAAAAGAATATTTAAAAAAACTGTGGAATTGTTTTTTTTTATTAGAATATTTAAAAAAAAAAAAAAATTTTTTTATTTAACTCCATGGTCAATTTAATATATATATATATTGTTTAACATTTTTTGATAATTGAAAAACTAATGCCATTACATTTATGTAGGTTGTGGCCCCTGGCCCTTCATTCAAGTGCACTGCTTCTGCCACCCTGGCCTGGTCTCAAAAATAAAATTTACTCAAATTCTTGACAGAATCATTAATAAGAAGCATTTACTTTGGCTGTAACTGTATATATGCTGGGTATGCCGACACAATCATGTCAATCTTGATATGTTTATAAACATTCCTGCAGATTTGCTAGATGTCATTAATTCCCAATCTCTCATGTATTGTTCATATCAGGACTAATGTCATTTGCAGAATGAGGTCCCCAGAGGGTGAATTTAGTGATGCTATCACACACAGCGGCCTAGCATCACCAAATTCACCCTCTGGAGACCTCATTCTGCTTAGGCCTCATCTTCTGGGAAGTATCTATAGTATCAAATTAACATTGTTGTTAGTTACATTTCCCTTCTAGGAAGTTTCTATATCCCCTAATTTGCAGAAGATAAATTCATAATTGAGGTGCCCAATTGGTGAACATCACCAACTTCAACTGGGGAACTTCAATCTTATCCTAGGTCTGCCATAGCGGTTGGGGGCCCTAGCAGAATGAGGTCCCCAGAGGGTGAATTTAGTGATGCTAGCCCGCTGTGCGGGATAGCATCACTAAATTCACCCTCTGGGGACCTCATTCTGCAAATGACAGACACACTTTCACACTATTTCAAGGCTTGATTGTATAATACATTGTGTTGCTTGAGGCCAGGCATGCACAATGTAGGAACATACACGCTTTTTGTGATGCTATCCCACACAGCGGGCTAGCATAACCAAATTCACCTTCTGGAGACCTCATTCTGCTTAGGCCTCATCTTCTGGGAAGTATTTACAGTATCAAATTTACATTGTTGTTAGTTAAATTTCCCTTCTAGGAAGTTTCTATATCCCCTAACTTGCAGAAGATAAAATTCATAAATGAGGTGCCCAATGGGTGAATATCACCAACTTCAACTGGGGAACTTAAATCTTATCCTTATCAGATTTGTGAAAATGGGATCACAAAGTCAAATAAGGGCAGAGCCAGAGACTTAACTATTTCACTGCATAGTAATTCTTAAAATATGTTTTGCAAGAACTATTTGGCTTATATAGAATGGAATGTTCTTCCTTGACTGCAATTCAGATTTGTTTTTAAATGGGGGGTGATCAGTAGTGTACAGTTGGCAATTTCAAGGTGGATTTTCACCAATCTACATACTTAGTCTCTCTAGCCACATATCCTGTTTAAATCTACTTCTTTTAAAGTGATTATGAAAAGTGCTGACTGTTTTGGTCTCCAGAGTCCCAGTCTTATCAGTCTTTGCAGTCTGGTGAGCGACCCCACAGTCATTGACTGTCTTGTTCTTATTAAATCAGCAGCTCTTGCACAAATCTATAGTATTTCCATGATCATATAGTGTGAATGTGGTGTCACCGAGGGCTTGCTTCCCTCATATGGTGTGCCTGTATACTCGAAAATTGAAGAAAATCAATGTCGCCCCGACTAATACAGAAAGTAATGCTATTGCAAGTAGCCCCAACTAATATATACCGAAGATAATATAATGCTATCACGAATCGCTCCAACTAAAACAGAAGGTGATACTATTGCGAGTCAGCCATTTTGATAAAGAAGTTGGGCTAGCTCCCTACCCATCCAAACCAATGAAACCAAGAAGTGACATGTCAATAGGAGTTAATGCTAAGTTATGGAGAAACCTATTTATTCACCAGGGGTGTTTTGTTACATATAACCATGAATTGCGCTTAAGCGCAATTAATTGCGCTTAAGCGCAATTGATTGCGCTTAAGTGCAATTGATTGCGCTTAAGCGCAAATGATTACGCTTAAGCGCAATTAATTGCGCTTAAGCGCAATGATTGCGCTTAAGCGCAATTGATTGCGCTTAAGCGTAATTATTTGCGCTTAAGCGCAATTAATTGAGCTTAAGCGCAATTGATTGCGCTTAAGCACAATTAATTATTAAATGTGAATTTGGCCTCCCATATAAACTAGGGTACAATGTGACCATGTTGTTATGGGGCGGATATCTCTGAACTAATTTAATGATGGGCCTGACTATTACATCCTCCAAGTATGCTACCAGTAGCTCGACCATACAATATTATTTGTAGATCAGAAGATGGCACCAGAAAATAACTACATCGAACCTATGAAACCATTAATAGGGGGTTTTGATGGTTCAGATACTGACTTTCAAAAGAGGAATTGAGTTTTATCACATTTTGACTATGTCAACGAGCAAACAGTCTGATGATTGTCTATGATAATATCATGGTTTTAATTATTACCCAAAATGTGATAGAAAATAAAGAGTGTTCTGAATTTGCAACTTTTGTTCAGTAGGCCAGTACGAGATTCTCAGAAAGCCTCTAGTTTTTAGCTCACCTGAGACGAAGTCTCCGGTGGAGCTATAGTCATCACTCCTCGTCCGTCGTCCGTCGAGTCGTCCGTCTGTCCGTCTGTCCGTCCGTCAACTTTTTAAAAAACATCTTCTCCTCTGAAACCATCATACCGAATTGGTTCATATTTGGTGTGGATGTTCCCTAGGTGACTCTCATTCAGATTTGTTCAAATGAGGTCACTGGGTCAAATAGTTGCGAAACCAGGGCCATAACTCTATTCCTCCATAGTAATTCTTTTAACAACTTCTTGTCCATAACCATTGTGCCGATTTAGCTAATATTTGGTATGGAGGGTCCTTGGGTGGCTGGTGTTCAGATTTGTTCAAATGAGGTCACCCGGTCAATTAGTTGAGAAACCAGGGCCATAACTCATAGTAATTCTTACAATGACTTCTTCAAAAAAAATATTGGGCCGATTTAGCTTATATTTGGTACTAAGGAACCTTGGGTGACTGGGAATCAGATTTGTTCAAATTGGGTCACTGGCTCAAATAGGGGCAGAGCCAGGGACATAACTCTAAAAACCAAAAAATTACATTTTTGCATTTTGATCATATTTGGTGTGGATGTTCCCTAGGTGACTGTCATTCAGATTTGTTCAAATGAGGTCACTGTGTCAAACAGTTGCGAAACCAGGGCCATAACTACATTCCTCCTTGGTAATTCTTATATCGACATCTTGTCAAGAACCATTATGCCGATTTAGTTTATATTTGGTATGTGGGGTCATTGAATGACTGGGGTTCAGATTTGTTCAAATGGGGTCACTGGGTCAAATAGGGATGGAGCCAGGGCCATAATTCCCAAAAAAATAATAATAAATTTAGGAACTCCTTGATCAATTTAACATACAAACAAAATTATCACCCCCCCCCCCCACATGACCCAAAACCCCACACTGCCCCCAACCAACAGCATTCCACCCTATCTCATTTCCTAACTCACAGGATCTCCCCCACCAGCAGATTAAGTCAATTGTATTAGCTACAGACCCAGAGAGAGAGTTAATATAAATACACACACAGACATCAATTGTGATTTTTATCAGGCTGACAGGTGTGAACTTAATGCTTAGACAGCACTCATGCCAATGTGTGTTATTAAAATAAAATAAAAACAAATTATTGTTCTCTAACCTGAATTTAGTGTGTCTGGCATTTGCAGAAAGAGGTTCCCAGAGGGTGAATTTAGTTATGCTATCCTGCACAGCAGTCTAGCATCACCAAATACACTAGCCAGGGTCCTCATTCTGCTTAACCTCATCTTCTGGGAAGTATATAGGCACTTAAATTGACACTTTTACTTACTTTTTCCCTTGTGTTTATAGTTTCTATATCCCCTAATTTGTGAATATAAAATGCATAATTGAGGTGCCCAGTGGGTGCACATCACCAACTTTAACTGGAGAACATCAATCTAATGCTATGTCTCCCATAGCAGTTGAGGCCTACACAGAATGAGGTCCACAGAGGGTGAATTTGGTGATGCTAGCCCACATTGCAGGATTGTGTCATTAAATTTACCCTTTGGGGACCTCATTGTGCAAATGTCAGACACTATGTTCAGGCTTGGCTGTTCGAATATTTATATGTTCTTAACCACCAGTATCCAATTGAACTCATTATACCCTGATTTTGCAAAGAAAACTTGGGGGGTATATTGGATTGAATTTGTCAGTCTCTATGTCAGACTGTTTTCCCATCCATCCATCTGTCATTATGTCTCTATCCGTCCATCAATTGTTTTCTTCTCCAGACACATATTAAAGACCAAATAGGTTTATATATTTAGGTGTGGATGTAAATCCTTGTTTTGATCACAGCTGTAGGAGTAACACAATACATTGGTATCACTGGGCAAAATGTTTGTGCCATCATTAATTATCTTCATGTCAACAGGTCTCCCAGACTTTCTGGTAGCTGATAGTGGCTTTATGAATGGACTTTTATCCCATGTTTATCTCAGATACAAATTACCTGTTTGACAGATAAAGTTTATTTTGACTATTAATATTAACCATTTCATGACCAGAGTTGTGCTGGTGAGAGCAATGAAGACACTGTGCTTCTGCATTCTCTCATATATGCTCCCATGAGAAGCCTCCCATATAAAAGAGAATGCACTGGCTTTCAAGGTCATGGTAATTTTGTTAAGGCAATAGGCATCCAAATAAATCATGTATGTCATATTCTTGCAGGGATGTCGCCACTGTGTTGGGGGGGGGGGGGGGGTGATTTACAGATTTGTTCAATGAAATGTAATTTTTGAGCTCACATCTTCTCTAGACTGAATGGGTTCATATTTGGTGTAGATATTCCCTAGGTGACATACATTCATCATTCATATTGGTTTAAATGAGGTCACTCTATCAAATGGTTATGAAGGCAGGGCCATAACTCTTGCTCTCCATAGTACTTCTTAAAAACTACCTCTTCTGCTGTACCATCAGGTTGAACGGGTTCATATTTGGTATGAACAGTCCTTGGGTGACCCGGAGTTCAGATTTTTTTTCAAATGGGGTTATTGGTTTTAAATGGGGTCAACTAGGGGTCAAGCAAAGGAAAGTTTTCCTCTTAATATGCTTCCTTCACACAGACCATCAGGTCTATTTTACTGATATTTAGTATGAAGGGTTCTTTGGTGTCTGGGATTCAAATTTATTCAGATGGGGTCACCAGATTGAATAGACTGGGACCAGGGACATAACTGTATGTCTCTATAGTAATACTTAAAAATGTCTTCTCAAGAGAGGTTGGACTATTTAGCTTACATATAGTATGGAGGATCCTTTAGTGACTGAGATTCAGATTTGTTAACATGAGGTCAACCTGTTAAGAAATGACGGGGCTATGGGGACTTCACTTAAAACATCTACCTTGGAACTACCTGACTGATTAATCTGACATATATATGTTGTTTTCGGGTTCATGGATAATTGGGCTTCAAACATGTCTAAATAGTTTATAAAAAGGTGCTTGTGAGAATGGAAATTTCGAACAATTGAGAAAGTTTGAGACGTCAGTTGTGAAATTCCAACCTAAGACTTGGGAATCTGGAGCCCGGTCAGGAGGGGATATGTTGAGCTGGAGGGGTGATCTGTAGTGTTCCATTGGTAATTAAAAGGTAGATATTCGCTGATCTCTGTTTAGATCCGCTTCTTATAAAGTGATTATGAAAAGTTCTGACTGTTATGGTCTCAAGAGTCCCAGTCTTATCAGTCTTTGCAGTCTGGTGAGCGACCCCACAGTCTTTGACTGTCTTGTTGAGATAACCCTGCACTTCCGAGCCCTCTAGAAAATCATGTCCCAGGCTGTTAAACTACCTTTGGTACATATGCCATGGGTGTGCGATTTTTTTATTCTTGATTGGCTGCTATGGCAAATATTGACTTTTTTGAGTTTCTGAGCCCGAAAATACGCAAAAATGAATATATCTCAGGAGAACACCAGTTTTAACTAAACGCCGACAAATGTGACATTTTTCGAACAGTAATATCAACATATTCAGATGTATGGCGAAACAGTTATGAAATATATAACATAAAGTAAACTTTTTGGGTATTTTGAGAAAAAAAATAAAAAAATCACTCAATTTTCGTTTTTTGTCTTGCGAACTAATGCCAATTTAACGGACGCATGATAAGCTATTGAGATGATACAAAAATCAAAAGAGATATCTCGCTTTCAGAAAATATATGACATAACGGTAATTATCCTGCAGGTACCCACTCAGTATCCAAAAACTTAACCCTCCCCCATAAACGCTCGCAGATAACTGAAATTGACCAATTAAGATATTGTTTTGTGTAAGGGTTACATTAATTGTCGGATGCTGTATGATAAGTTGCAGAATAATATTCTGAATATCTATACTAGATATTTTCTCCCCGGACCCGACCAATTTACAACTTTCCACTATAAATACCACCAAAAAAGCGAATGGGACATCCAATTTTTTTATTTTTTGTCGATTGAATGGAATTTTCTCGGGCACAGTATTGTTTTCTGATGATAATTCATAGCACAATAACTTCCCTGGATAGATTGTTCCAAACTATATATATGAGCTTTGTGTGGTTGTTCTTATAATTATAATTAAGGCTCCAAAGTTGACACCCCCCCCCCCCCCCCCCCCCCCCCCATTTCATAATATCCGCTAATATACGAACCAGAATACATGTACGTGTGATTTGTGATTAGTTGGAAGTGTCATTTCGGTTATTATGTTCTTCTTTTTCGTTAGATAAGACAATATTCAACACAGAAAAAGAGTTTCTTGAATAATAAGTTTTGTGTATACATGTACAATGTATATCACGAAACATAGGATTGTCCATCAGTTGGCTGCGTACTATTCTACCACCAAATCTTTCTCATCTGTACTCTCATCATCCGAAATGCTATTCTCATTATCTCTGTTTTCGCAAGTGTCGTCGTCGCATCCGCACATACTGATACATGTGAGATTGTGTTTTTTGCAGCCACATCTTTTAGTGGAACAATTACTTTTGCATGTGCATCGAGTAAACTCAACCAATTCTGTTGGAGCCGGGTCCACGAGCGACATCACATGGTCAGACTGTTCTCCCACCTTCCAACCACAGCCACCAGGAGACGGAAGACTCTTGAAAGACAGGACTCGTTGCATGCCTCCATATATAGGATTGATAATTAACTCGTTGAATATGGTGTTTGAGACTATTCTTTGTTGGTGGCAATCAGTCGCTTGATGATTGCTTCTCTGTGAATAGCCCGAATCTTGCCTCGTCGACTGATTTGATCTTGCCAGAGCCCGTATACATGGCACATACAAACGATTCGCATGATTCTTTTCCTAAGTCAGGCGTCATGGAGAGCTACAAATTGTTTCTTCTGTTTTACACCAGTGTGGAAGAACAGTTCATTGAAACGTAAGAATTGCGTAAGTGGTGCAAACCTAGCACAGCAACATCACTATCATGGCTCCAGATATATCAGCCGCCGACTTAATTCCATCTCGTTCAATAGAACAGGCGAACAAACATTCGAGAGTCAGCCTCTTCGTGATCAGAATTCAAATCTGGACAGCTGTTTGGTCCGACGACATCTACCATCACACATATTCTTCCTTCTGTGAAGCCACCCCCGCCAAATAAACTTTTTGGCCATTCAGTAATCTAGCAGCCAGGTGTGATTCGAGTTGAACGTAGAATCGTAGATATACTCCACTAAATTGCTCCTCGTCTTCGAGTTGGCAAGCATTTTTGTCAAGTTCGAGGGCAGACGAGTGTCGCCTGTCATTAACACTCGCTCAGAGAGGCTGCCTTGTGCTGACCTCTTTGATCTTTCAGAAGACTTGATGGAATCTGCATTGTCATAACGGCCTGCGACTACGGCAACAACCTTGCACGTCAAAGTTATTTTGAGAGCACTAAACTTGCAACAGTGTTAAATAGATCCAACAGTCTCAGGTTTCGAACTTGCACTGCCACATATCATCTGGACAATTGCCATAAAATCAAACGCCCACATGTTGATGCTCTTCGGTTCCATATGCGAACTGTCACTGACCTAGAAGATGGAGAAGATCACTTTTTGTTCCAGGACACATCATTCCATCGATGTTGAATAACGACAGTGGGACAGGGGATAGTTCATAACAGAAACATTTGTCTAGTTGAATCTTCCTGTCGTTTGCAAGGACCAGGATTCTCGCCAGGAAGTGACGATCAGTATTAAGAATGGTCACCTGTTTCTTCGTGGATGTCATCTTGATTGGTTTCCGCATTGATGCAAATGTTTTCATTTTAGATTTTTGAATCGGGTCCATAATGTCCACTATATCACTGTCTAGCCTATCTGTAACGAATGTTTTCATTCTGTCCTTCCCAGTTTCAAAGGACGACAAGAGTTCTTCGGAGTGAGGCTCGTTGGGAAGTACCACGCCTGTAGCGATATTGACGAGTGGCATGGGCGATCCTCGCTTGCGTCTTTATCAGCCTTAAATGGATTAGTCAAACCTGAATCAACTTTCTCCATGATGGCTCAAACTTTCCTTTCATCCGCAATGGTTAAAGATTGGGTATCTTCCCTGTGGAGTGAAGCTGATCCAGCATTCAGATCACACATTGTAAGAAGGTTCGACATTACTTCCGCTCTTAGATGTGCTGTAAGATAATGACGCTCGATGGCATTGTCCCTTCGAAATGTGCCTTTCAAGAATCCCTCGATACCACAATCTCTATTGAGCGTTTGCTCAATTCCCTGGTCGGACCATACACCATTAAATGTTGCCGACACGTTTTGAAAACGGCGGATTGTATGAAGTCCCTGACCCATAGCAGTGTACACATCTGGATGCAAATCTTCCAGGGTGCTCATCTCTGCAAGATATAGACATCCCCAAGGCACGTAGTTCAAGTGGTCATATGCGAAGTCATACGGAATCATTTTCGCAAATATATCCAAGTGGTTTGCAAAATCAGAGTTTCACTTGGCTCCATACTTAGATATTCGTCCCAAAATGCGAACGTGGCTGAAAGTTTGCAGCAACACGACCTACATTTGGAGAATAGGTCTTTTAATTCACTCATTGATGATGTCACATGATTCATAGTCTTAAGCACATCCTCTTCAATGGGGTCAGTAACACCGCTACTGATGACCATCACCAGATCACGCGATTCCCACACTTGATCAGCTGTTCTTTTGAGTATAATGCCTTGTCAAATGTAATCACACAATAGTCAAGACCAATCCTCCTGAATACTTCAGAGAGCCGCATGAGCACCGTGTTAAAGTCATTTGGAGGAGCAGACACATTTCTACAGTATCCAACATTTGTTGCGGGTCCTTGGATCTTCGATGCTAGCTTCATATGCACGACAGTCTACCTTGGTATAATCTGTTCGCCGACACTCAAATAGAAAAGTCTGTTGCTGAAAGATCTTGCTGTGACCCACGCAATATCAACTGGATTTAAATCAGGTTTCTACAGTATCCAACGTTTGTTGCGGGTCCTTGGATCTTCGATGCTAGCTTCATATGCACGACAGTCTACCTTGGTATAATCTGTTCGCCGACACTCAAATAGAAAAGTCTGTTGCTGAAAGATCTTGCTGTGACCCACGCAATATCAACTGGATTTAAATCAGGTTTCTCGGGTGTCATAATAGGCAAAGAAGTCAACAGCCCCCTGGAGATGCACGTTTAACGTTAATGTTAGGGCATTCAAGAATAGTGTTCATGTTTACCGAAGTTCCTTCCTGTTGAGATACATGTTTCTGCTTCTGGCTAAGAACTCTGCTTTGAAAATGACAATGTTCATAACATCCGAAAATGTTCCATCTAGTCTCTCAGCTTTTTGTTTGAAATTATTGGCTGCGGCGTGGGTGAAAAATCTTACATCAAATTTAGTTGGGACAACACAACTTTCACCAGCAGTTTGTACGTATACGCTGATAGAATTGTTTGTATGTCGTTGTAACTGATTCACATCCCTTGTCGATTTAGAACATTTATTAGCATTCTCATTCGAGTCCAGTGGTATACTGACAGACCCATGCAAACCGACGTGCTTCAGAGTTTCCACTCTGGACAAGTCCCAATGAAGATGACGTCCTGCGCTACAGAAAGAACGTTTCTATTAACACTCTTGCTCTGTTCAACATCACGTCTGGTCAGAGAGAGAAACTTGGCATGAGTCATTGAAGCGGGTGATAATATGCGTGCAATGAAAAGAAATAGCTTTTGCATCTGATATATCACCAGGTGTGAACCCTTTGATATCCAGGCCATCACAACTGGCAATTAATGTCTGTATCAATGTCGCTGCATGGATCATAAGACGATCACGACCAATGTCATCGATATCTTTAGCATCCCCGAATACAAACGATATATCTGAAGTTTTTTTTCAGTTGCACAGCCGCATGAACTGCATTTCCGATGGATATTTCGCTGCTGCACATCAAATCACTTCTGCCAGACTTTTGCCAGAAGCTATTTCAATCGCCAAAGTTGTCCTTTAAACATTTCTTTATCTCGTACATTGAAGGATCGTCTACTCCTGTGTTTCCTATCTTCCCGCTCGCAATTTATCATACACTTTTTCTGCTAATAGAACTTTCTTCTCCTGCATCAGTTCCACTTCTAGTTGACTGTATACGCTATTGTAGACATGCAGCAAGATCAGCCGCACCACGCCTGGGGTGCGAATCCTGAGAACCAGTTCATCGTCTTCAATATCTTTGGCGGCATCGTACAACTTATTCGCTCTATCTGCTGTTTCGAATAGTTTTTGTACAGATAATACACTTTGTAGTTGAATGTTGTTCTTGCTTTTCGTCGTTTCTCAAACCCTTGCTTTCTGCCTGAGCTTTTGAATCCGCAATTCGCCTGAGCTGAGCCGCCTCATATATATCCTTTTTTTGCCAAAGAAAACATGCAGCTGTCATGCCAGAGGGGAGTTTTTGTATGCAAAACATCAAATCGATCCGCAGCCTGAAGAAGGTGTTGTCTTGATTTTCGGGATTTTAGGGGGAGGGTTAAGTTTTACACTCCTGTTACCGATCCACATGGATCGCATGCTATATATCTATATTTATTTGTGGATAAATGTCCACAGAAGGTTTTGATAGCAATTGTGATGATATTCCCCCGCCAGATATGCAGTTATCGACCTGTTTCGTCGTCATATTTCTGAAAAATACCTGAAATGTCGAAGAAAAAATCAATAAATTCAATTTTAGGGCCACCGTCGTGACTATATGGCACAAACATTGGCTTATTTCATTCTAACAATTTATTTCGGTCACGAAAATAATCTCATGATCTCCAGGGAAAGTTCTGGATCAAATATATGGTCGATTTATCGAATTATGTAAAAAATAGCTTTAAAAACCATTAAAACCTATTTTAAAGGACCGTGCCAATTCGGAATAAAAAATTGCACACCCGTGCAATGTGTACCAGGGGTCACTGCAAATGAAAATAGCAAGAAATATCGGGGGCTCGGAAGTGCGGGGTTGATTGGATTTTTCGAAAACTCGTACTGGCCTACAGAATTTGCTGGTACATGTATATGGTTGCTACTGTTGATTTTTCGTAATGGCTACATGTATGTATATAGTTATGCCTCTAGTGTATGACCCTTTAACCCTTTACCCAACAGAATGGCCCTGTGTCAATGCATTCTCTTATATATGCGAGTCGACCATAGGTCGCCTCGCATATATAAGAGAATGCATTGGCTTAACACATTAAAAATTATAAAATTGTTAAAGAATGTAAGAAAAAATGGTAAAAAGTGTTAAAAAAAGATTTTTTTTAGGCCAATGCATTCTCTTATATATGCGAGTCGACCATAATATGCGAGGCGACCTATGGTCGACTCGCATATATAAGAGAATGCATTGGCACAGGGCATAACTATAACCATCACAATGTGGTCAATGAGCCGGTTCCAACGATATCCATTTTATTGAGACAGACCCAAGATATTTTAGGCTGTTGAAGCTTTATTTGGCCGGTTTGTTGGGTAAAGGGTTAACCACAGCAGAATTATGGGACATTTTTCAGGATTTAGTCAGAAATATGGCTTGTTGCCATTCATCGGAAAGCTCTCACTGATAGCTTTCCGATGAATAGCAGCAAGCCATATTTCCGACCAGATCCTGAAAAATTTCGCATAGTTTTGCTGTGGTTTAGGGGTTAATTATTTAGGACGTTACTGTATGTGATAGAAATGATGGTGATTGCAAGTATTTTACATTGTTCTTTTGCCTGACAGAAAATTTGCTCAGGAATTTCTGACAAATTTGGTGTAAAATCGGACAGGACTTCTTTATACAGTAATGCCCTAAATAATCGACTCCTTAACCACAATATAATTATGGGTAATTTTTAGCTCAACTTTACTTTGTAAAGTTTGAGCTATTGCCATGGCTTGGTATCCGTCGTCTGTGTGTGTGTGTGCGTGATGCGTCAACAATTTCCTTTAGCACAGGCTACAGTACGTACCTTTGGTCCGATTATTATGAAATTTGTCATGGATGTTGACATTGACATGTAGATGGGAACGAGTCATTTTGGGGTCATTCGGAAAAAAAAACATGGACGCCAGTGGCCATCTTGGATTTCAAAATTCAATCCATTAGCACGGGCTACAGTCCGTACCCTTTCGTCTTATTGTCATGAAATTTGTCATGGATGTTAATATTGACATGTAGATGGGAACGAGTAATTTTGGGGTCATTTGGCCAAAAACATGGCCGCCGGCAGCCATCTTAGATTTTACTCTTTGCATGACTAAATTATTTAGCATGGGCTACAGTTCGTACCTTTAGTCTGATCATCATAAAATTTGTCATGAATGTTAAGAATGACATGTAGATGGGAAAGAGTCATTTTGGGGTTATGCAGCCGAAAAACATGGCCGCCAGCAGCCATCTTGGATTTTACTCTTTGCATGACTAAATCCTTTGGCACAGGTAAGACATTTCAATCAGCATCTTTCCTATTTCTCCATTTACTGTAAACCATTAAATTATTCCCCTACCTAAGTTGAGCTACAGTGTCATTGACACTTTCATTTATGTTTTGATGGCCTGAAAGTTATTACAAACTCAGAAAAACTTCTCATTTTCATTTGAATGTGACTTGATAAAATATCATATGTACATGTCTGTACCTGTAACTAAATTAAATGTAGCACAATTATAGGGATGGTTACAGAGAGACTGGATGGGGGGGGGGGGGGGGGGCTGAAATTAAATTGTCAATATTTTCAATAGTCAGAAATTTCATACCTGACAAAAAATTGGTTGGAAATTTCACACCAACAATAGGTTGAAGGTTAAAATTGTAGTTTGATTTTCAAACAATTTATTAATGGGGAATTTGTTGTATTTAAACCTGGGACTAGTATACACAGGGATAGGCAACACAGCGAATCTCGTGTACATATCGCGGCGGTTATTGTTATGCTAATTAACTGCGAGAACTACCTGGTGTGCTTGGCGACAAGCAAACAATATGGCGTCGCCCAATGAAGACAACCTGTCAGATTCCCCGACGCTGATAAATAAATCTCGCCTACCTTAATCCCACCACATATTGGCATGCAATGTGCATTAATTTACATAAAACAAAAGCCTGCGTAACTCGATAAAGTTCATAGATTAACTTAATAGTGGCAACTTTTCATAAAATTAACAAGAACAATTTTGTAACTTAGCGGCAATTAGGTTGTCGAAGGTTAAGTTTTAAGTATGGAAATAATATCCCGTATTATATTTGTTTATAAAAGTTAATGGGTACTCACACCTCAAGTATAACTGTAGGTGTGATTAATTCCTTCCATAAACGTTACAAATACTGAAAAATCCAACTCACAATCAAATTGAACGAGGAGGCTATCCATTTTAGAAATATAGTTGTCCACATCACTTGAACTTTGAAATGCCTTCATCACAATTCTTCTCGTGGGATGATTTAGATTT
This sequence comes from Siphonodentalium dalli, assembly GCA_032622095.1. Taxonomy (NCBI): domain Eukaryota; kingdom Metazoa; phylum Mollusca; class Scaphopoda; order Gadilida; family Siphonodentaliidae; genus Siphonodentalium; species Siphonodentalium dalli. The sequence continues at coordinate 76,394,320 of CP136069.1, forward strand.
GGATAATTGCTCGAAGAGTATACTGACAGTGACAGTTTTCGCGAAGTGGAAATCGAACAGAAAAGAACATCAACTCCATGCTCCATTAAGAAATCTACCGACCGAAAAACAGAAACTTGCAAGAATGACGAACAAAAGCGTCATCATAGTCCCACAACCCGGTACGAATACGTTTGCCCAATGTGCGACAAAATATATAAATCAAGGAACGGTTTCAGGGGGCACACGCATGAACAAACATGGCTTACAACATATAAAACGGTAAGTATATATGCTAATTGCATCGTGTTATGTAATCTATCTCAATCGTTCTTTTTTGAAAACACCGATTTGTTTACACTCAAAGCAATTTCAAATAAATCTGCCAACAATGGAGACAGGACTGTGGTGTTATTCAAGTTAGCAAACGCATGAAATAAGTTTATTCAATAGAAAGGAAACGAGGTGATAATTCACACTAAGGATTTCCTCCCCATAAATGACTAAGCATGCGGATTGAAAAATGATTTGTGCAGAAGGCAATTATATTTGTTGAAACCCTGGATCTATATACCCTCATTTAGTGATCTACAATACCATAATTGCAATTTTCTACAATATTTCGGGATATAGTTAACGGAAAGCATTATTTTCACACAAATATTTTATTTATTTACACACCATTATATGATCACAAGGAAGAAAATAATTTACTAAACATTAATTTAATGAATACACAAACACGAATTGTTAGATGAGCACTAAATGTGCGTTTTCCTGGAAAGAGAGAAAATGGTATATTTAGATAACCTGGCCATTTCATTTAATGTTCATAATAGCTACTCATAAGTAGCTGATCATATTCGCAAAGGGGATTATTGTAATTTCACACCACAAGCAACACAAATATTTTTTTACTTGATGAACAAGTACACGAAGTGTTGACACGAGTATATCGGTTACATGAGCTGTTAATGTACATGTGAATATGCATAAGCAAACAACCTTTTCAACAAAGTGGTGGGATGCTGCAATAGGACGACACGGTTGTTGGAAGCTTTTATAGACATATCACACATACATAAGTTGTTATTTGTATATTTTCTGAGTAAATGTGGCAAAATCAGCGTTTTTTCCAGATTTTATTGATGTGTTTTTCAGAGATATGGTTATTAATCATAATCAAAATGCCACCAATCCATTCTTTGGTTATATATGAAGCTTATAAAGTAATAAGATCGTGGTTTGTCTAATTTAACAAAGATAATTTGAAGAAGTACATGTAACTTAGCATGAAGAGAATGGATGAATCATAAATCGGAAAATTCCTCAATAGGTCGTTTGCGTCGTATACAATTTTATCAACTAATCACAATAAAAATCAACAAGATCACTACCGGTCCATAATTTAATGTTTTTAGTTTAATATAAAACATATTTTGGTGGTCTTTGGTGCACGATTATGAAATGTATAAGCTATTAAGTTTGTGTATTTTCTGAGTAAATGTGGCACAATCCGCGTTTTTCCAGATTTTGTTGATGTGTTTTTCAGAGATATGGTTATAAATCATAATCAAAATGCCACCAATCCATTCTTTGGTTATATATGAAGCTTATAAAGTAATAAGATCGTGGTTCGTCTAATTTAACAAAGATAATTTGAAGAAGTAACTTGGCATAAAAGAGAATTGATGAATCATAAATCGGAAAATTCCTCAATAGGTCGTTTGCGTCGTATACAATTTTATCAACTAATCACGATAAAAATCGAATAAAGATCACTACCAGTCCATAATTTAATGGTTTTAGTTTAATATAAAGCATATTTTGGTGGTCTTTGGTGCACTATTAAAAAATGTATAAGCTATTAAATTTGTTTATTTTCTGAGTAAATGTGGCACAATTCGCGTTTTTCCAGATTTTGTTGATGTATTTTTCAGAGATATGGTTATAAATCATGATCAAAATACCACCAATCCATTCTTTGGTAATATATGAAGCTTATAAATTAATAAGATCGTGGTTAGTCCAATTTAACACAGATAATTTGAAGAAGTAATTTAGCGAATTCCGTCATATTTTTATCATCATGGCGTCGTTTGCAAAGATAGCCCGTTTGAAATGACACTTTCGTCTTATAACTGATTGAAAAAAAATGCTTCATTAAATGATTGTTCTGTAGATTCTTACATATTGCAACTGGTGTGATTGATTTTTTGTTCGTATCATCGATCACAGTACAGTAAAATAGCATGAAAGTCGGCAAAATTGACATGGTAGTTGGTGGCCAACTGTATGCGAGTGGGTATATAGAGAAACTTCATACTTTCAACACGATTTAAAACACGACCAAAACTAAATTAATTACATGTAATCCAGTCGGTTCTAATCAAGAATATATATGACATTAAACAAATATTAGTATTTATAAATAAAATGTCTTGTTAAACTTACCGTATAATTGGATCCAAAAGAATGAAATATCAGCAAAACAAATCCGTGCTCGCAGGCTAACACAATTTGAATTACGACCGACTCGCGCGCTCTCACGACAAGGTCATAAAACTAATTGGACCGCCGGGACGTGTTTATATAGGCATAGAGGCAGCTGCATATCCCTATATACTAGTCCCAGTTTAAACCAACATTTGCATATTTTCCTACTTTTAATAGTTAAACAATTTGGACTCAAATGGTCATCAGTTGGAAATTTTCATTCCTTAGGTGGGTATGTCCTGGTCCCTCCGCCGTGGCCAATGAAAAAACTGCTCATCAATTTAAGAAAAACAAATCTGGGACTGAATTAAATTTGCCTGGACTTAGACATGTTAGGATTCAGCATTTTTCAGGTTCAGATCTCAAAATCTTCTCATAGTGGGATGTGTTCTACTGGTCACTTCAGAATAGCCTACCACCCAGGCATGTGAGGTACATGTACCAGTTGGGAACAATCATAGCCCAAGGGGAGGGGGTGCAAAATACAAACGGAATTATGCAAACTTGTGAATTTGGTATACATGTAGTTCAAGGGGGGGGGGGAGTAGTGTGGGATTGGAAATTCCATAGGTGACAACCCCCCCCCCCCCCCAATGGAGACCCTCTAGCCACGTCCCTGGATTGTTCTCAAAAAAATATTTTGAAAGAGGGGATGGGTGCCTGAAAGTGACAAAAAGTAAAATTATGGTGTCTGAAAATATGTGATTAACATTGGTATGTACAATTGTAAAAAAAAAATGGGGTTTGGTTGGCATCAACAGTATCCAGAATGAAAATAAAATAGTCTACCTGTCAGGAATATTTTTATTGACCCACCTTGTTAACCCTTCCATGACTGGAGCTTCCTCGAAATTTACGAAAACCCTGTGCCAATGCATTCTCTTATATATGCGAGTCTCCCACAGGAGAATATAAGAGAATGCATTGTCCTAACAATATTTGTCTTGACAAGCTTGTAAGACAGTGCATTCTCTTATATATGCGAGGCTTTCTATGGGAGACTCGCATATATAAGAGAATGCACTGGCACATAATCTTTAATGCTGCACCAGCGCAGCTCCATCGTGAAAGGGTTAAAGATAGTATGTCTCTTCGGGACCACAGTTACAACAACTTACCACTAATTTTTTTTTTATAAAAACCTGATTTATAGGACCACAAACAGCTCTTTTGTTAATAAAACACAGACAAAACTGAAGATTGAGTAAATTATTTGTCTATAAAGACATAATAAAGTTGATTATTTTGGTGTTGGTAGGGAAATTGTGATGCTCCGAACGTTTCTGTGTGATCGACTGAAGTTTCTGTTCTAATAATAGCACCTAAAACTGTCGAGAGGTTGTATGTACTACTACATGTATTATAGCAGAAAAAAAAATTAAAATAACATCAATAATAATTGATAAAAGCGTTTCCAGACAGGTTTCATCGATTCATACATGTATCTGTTACTTTATACCCAGAAATCTATATATATTACTAGGAAGACATAAAATATCTATATTTACATACTAAGTGTTGTCATCACTAAATCCAGCATTCTGATTGGTCGGCTAGTTGCAATTATTTCTCGGTGAATGCGCAACAGCTAATAACTGCAAGCTCATAACAACATCGATACGTCATTTGGGTTTGGAAAGACGAACGCGTAATGTTTTGGGCGCATTTGGATTCGCGCAGGATTGACTTAATAAATCGTCGGGTTTCAATTGTTCCTGTTAACTTTTGCCAAGGGTACTATGGGGTATTTTGGGCTGGTTTTGTCACGATACACTTTTCGATTTAAATACATTTACAAAAGTGGCTTTTTCGCTAAATGTATATAAATATAAGGATTAACTGTCATGTGGACTGTTTTTATGGAGATGTAACCGTGAGTTAAGTGGTCATAACTTGTATGTAAAAGCATCACTAAATTCACCCTCTGGGGACCTCTTCGGGTTTTACACAAGTTATGACCACTTACCTCATGGTTACATCTCCATAAAAAACAGTCCACATGACATTTGTAATCCTTATTTAACTCTTGAAGTTAATGACATATGGGCAGGCCTGAGTTTAGTGTGCCTGTAATTTGCAGAGTGAGGTCACCAGAGGGTAATTTAGTGACGCTATCCCACATAGCAGGCAAGCATCACTAAATTCACCCTCTGGGGACCTCATTCTACTTAGGCCTCATCTTCTCTGGAAAGTTTTTTTATTTTAAAATTTCTTTAGAAACTTCTTCACATAGATTCTATTTCTTTTTTAGCTCAACTTTACTTTGTAAAGTTTGAGCTATTGCCATGGCTTGGTATCCGTCGTCCGTGTGTGCGTGTGTGTGTGCGTGATGCGTCAACAATTTCCTTTAGCACGGGCTACAGTTCGTACCTTTGGTCCGATTATTATGAAATTTGTCATGGATGTTGACATTGACATGTAGATGGGAACGAGTCATTTTGGGGTCATTCGGAAAAAAAAACATGGCCGCCAGTGGCCATCTTGGATTTCAAAATTCAATCCATTAGCACGGGCTACAGGCTGTACCGTTCGTCTTATTGTCATGAAATTTGTCATGGATGTTAATATTCACATGTAGATGGGAACGAGTAATTTTGGGGTCATTTGGCCAAAAAACATGGCCGCCAGCAGCCATCTTGGATTTTACTCTTTGTATGACTAAATTCTTTAGCACAGGCTACAGGTCGTACCTTTAGTCTGATCATCATAAAATTTGTCATGGATGTTAACAATGACATGTAGATGGGAACGAGTCATTTTGGGGTCATTCGGCCGAAAAACATGGCCGCCTTCAGCCATCTTGGATTTTACTCTTTGTATGACTAAATCATTTATGGCTGTTGAAATTGTAATGTAGATGGGAACGAGTCATTTTGGGGTGATTCGGATGAAAAACATGGCCGCCAGTGGCCATCTTTGATTTCAAAATTCAATCCATTAGCACAGGCTACAGGTCGTACCTTTAGTCTGATCATCATGAAATTTGTCATGGATGTTAACAATGACATGTAGATGGGAACGAGTCATTTTGAGGTCATTCGGCCAAAAAACATGACCGCCAGCAGCCATCTTGGATTTTACTCTTTGTATGACTAGATCCTTTAGCACAGGCTACAGGTCGTACCTTTAGTCTGATCATCATAAAATTTGTCGTGAATGTTAATAATGACATGTAGATGGGAACGAGCCATTTTGGGGTCATTCGGCCAAAAAACATGGCCACCAGAAGCCATCTTGGATTTTACTCTTTGTATGACTAAATCCTTTAGCACGGGCTACAGGTCGTACCTTTAGTCTGATCATCATAAAAAATTTCATGGATGTTAGCAATGACATGTAGATGGGAACGAGTCATTTTGGGGTCATTTGTCCAAAAAACATGGCCGCCAGCAGCCATCTTGGATTTTACTCTTTGTATGACTAAATTCTTTAGCATGGGCTACAGGTCGTACCTTTAGTCTGATCGTCATAAAATTTGTCATGGTTGTTAACGATGACATGCGGATGGGATACAATCATTTTGGGGTCATTCCGCCGAAGACATGGCCGTCAGCAGCCATCTTGGATTTTACTTTTCTCTTCATGTCTATAAACTAGTATTAGACATTCAACTTTCCACATAATACATTAAATTTTTCCCTTTCCAAGTTGAGCTACAGTGTCATTGACACTTTCATTTAGTTTAGTTTCTTCATATACCCAAATTGGCAGATGACAAATTGCATAATCGAGGTTCCCAATGGTTGTACATCACAATATTCACCATTTGGGAACTTCAATCTGAGTCTTTGTCTCCCATAGCAGATGAGGCCATGCAGAATGAGGTCCCAAGAGGGTGACAAGCACACTAAACTCAGGCCTGCATATAGGATGAGATTAGACTAAATTTGATATTGACAATAGGATATCACAGACAAGTACTACGGTCATACCCATTTTATATCAAGTTTGACAATGTGTGTCGCTAGTAGTCCCTCATGTGATGTCACATGAGGGAAGATTAACAACTTAGACCGCATAATCCCTAGTGGAATATTCAATTGCATGAATCGACATAACTTCAGTTACGGGCGGCCTATCACAAAGATCTTTTTGGCAATGTGCTCAGTGAATTAGCAGAGAAAAGCTTCACTGGTGTAAACTTTTAAGTTCCCAGATTGTGATGTGCACCCATTGGGTATCTCTATTAAGCATTGTGTCGCCTGCCAATTTTGGGATATACGGTAGAGAAACTAAACTAAAAGAAACTTTCTAAAGTTTTTCTAAAGAAACTAAAAACTTGTTAATTTGATAATAAAGATACTTTCCAGAGAAGATGAGGCCTAAGCAGAATAATGTCCACAGAGCGTGTAATTAGTGATGCTAGCTCGCTGTGCAGGGTAGCATCATTAAATTCACCCTCTGGGGACCTCGTGCAAATATTCGGCACCATATTTTCAGTCCTGCATGATAAGTTTCTGCCCAATAAATGAATTGGAACTCTTTAAAGGTGTCCTGTCTGATGTATCACCTTAACCCTTTCATGACAGGAGCTGCGCTGATGCAGCTCATTAAATATCATGTGCCAGTGTCTTCTCCCATATATACGAGTCTCCCATAGGGAGCCTTGTATATATAAGAGAATGCACTGGTTTGCAAGGTCAATGTAAATATTGTTAGGCCAATGCATTCTTGTATATATGCAAGGCTCCCTATGGGAGACTCGCATATATATGAGAATGCATTGGCACATGGTTTTCGCATAAAATTCAGGAAGCTCTAGTTATGGAAGGATTAAATTATAATATCTTCATCTTGGGGTGAAAAATGTTTGATTTGAGTCAATGAACCCATCCCATCGTTTAACACAGTGTTATTAGATTTTGATTTAAACCATTTCATGTTGGGAGCAGTAATGGTGCAGCATTAAAGATCCTGTGCCAGTGCATTCTCTTATTTATAAGAGAATGCACTGGCTTACAAGGTCAAGGTAAATATTGTTAGGCCAGTGTATGGGAGACTCGCATATTCATGTATACTAGTAAGAGAATACAGAGCACAGGCTTTTCGTAAAATTTCAGGAAGCTCCAGTCATGGAAGGGTTAAGAGCTATCTATGCCTGGTTCGAACTGGAATTTCCCAGCATGTGTCATCATAAATTTACCGGTAAACAACCGTCTTCTTTCAAATGTGATTGGCATGGTATTATAACTTGTTTATCTTCATGAATAAAACATGATTACTGAATCTGGAATAAGTAAACCTACATGTATATATCACCAGGCCAACTACATGTATAACAAGCTACTCTAAATTTAGTTTTTGGCAATAATTTTTGTCGGTTTTTATTGTTGAAATCATTTCCGATCAGCCAGAGTCACCGCGAACCGTGACCTTGCGTGATCTACCGAACACTCGTTACAGCATCTTTGCATGTCCGTATATATATTTCCAGTAGAATTTTACCAGGCTGACAAATATTTGAGGTACAGATAATAAATAGATTTAAAAAATAAAAAACTATAACTCTGAGTTTTGAAGGGTGAGTTTCTCAACCCTATATTAAAATATTATTTACCCCTGAAGCCGAAGAAATAGTAAATTAAGGATGTTAAATCAGAAAGCGTATCTTCAAGGCCCTCAGTTACTCTCAAAATATGAAATGCATTGCTACTCTATGGACACTTAGGAGCATGCCAAAATTGCTCATTTGTTCTTTGCATCACTAGTGGGTGGGTGGGTGGGGGAAGGGTAACAGATTTCATGCAAAAGAATTATCCCATATCTCCTTCAAGGCTTGTGTCTGACATGTATTATATACAATCTGTTTTCTCTTCAGGAAAATTCGTTGAATCGCAGCAAAGAGTGAAGATGGGGTTTCTCCTGCAACTTCGGCTTCTTCTCTGGAAGAACTTCACACTGAAAAAAAGAGCACCGGTATGTACCTGTATATCATATGAACCCATTCTCTACCAGAATTAATATCTATCTTGCAAATATTCACCTGTGTCACAGCAGCGATTTTTACAAGGTTCTTGTACACAAAATTCACAGATATAACAAGGATTTTGACAGCTACAACACGTACAGGCTGATCACATAATTCCATTATCGTGTTAAAACCGGTCCATAAATTATCAGTTTTCAAAATAATTACTGATACACCACATTAATCGTGAATTAAATTGTTTTTTATCACATAATTAGCCCCTAAACCCGGCCTCATATTTTTAGTAAGACACACATGTATAATGACACACGCAGTGATGTAAGAGCTTAGCGCAACGATATCGATCAATGTTGTTATTATGTTAATTAGAATATAATTATGATATTCATTTTGTGTTGGGTTATTTAGTGTTGACTGTTTAATAAACATGGGTGACAGTGGTTGAAAAATTATGTTACATGAAAAGACACATTTCAAATGGAACTATATTTTTTCTTGAAGGTGTCTTTACTTCCTCTTTGGTTGTGATAAGGAAATCAATATTAATTTTGTTTTAGTCGTTATTCCCTGCTTTGGATCTCAAATTCGTCACAATTCTATACAAAATTTATTGACCTCATTCACTAAATTCAATGCGAGGCTCGCTAAAGTTCAGCTCAAATCAAATTTAGTGCACTCAGTTAATAAATTTCATGTAGAATTAGAGAACCTCTATTTATAATATGACCATATACGCTAGCGTTATTAACGAACCGCAGCTAAATCACCCACTTAAGGTATATATGTGGCTTTTTTAATGTTATAAAAATAAGTTCATTGATACGTATTCCCATCAAACAACATTCACTTAGGCCTTACTTCATTAGTTGATTATTATTAATTACGCTCCAGGCACAAGCGCTCATCGAAAGAGGGGGCCCAAACAGCAATTTAGTGTATAAATTAGGTCAATCATATATCCGGGTAGATGAGAAATCCGAGAACTGATCCGGTAGACCGTATTATCAATACCCCATGTATTGAAGCGTGCCTGCATAAACTCTAGGGAGCCAAAATCAGTTATCCGGATACGACATGACAATTGCAGCCTTGTTTGGATTCTGGCCCGCCAAGACAAATGACAGCATGACGTCGTAACTGGTTTTCTGCTAACAAACGTAGGAAATTGATCTAATATGAACAAATTTATTGATAATAACTGTTTATGAATACATACTTCAATTGTTCATAATTCCGATAGTAATTCCCCTTATTTTGGAATACCAGTTGCAGCCGTAAATTGCAAGTTACTACTGTATACAGATGACTCAGCTTTGATAGTCTCGGGAAATGATTCAAAAGTGATAGCAGATCAGCTGAGTACTGAATTAACATCACTAAGCCACTGGCTAGTCGACAACAAATTGTCACTTCATTTAGGCAAAACAGAATCCATCTTATTTGGCTCCAAACGCAAAATTAATAAATGTCCCGAACTTGCAATCTGCTGCAATGGTATCAATATTCAGTCTGTCAAGGAGGTGAAATATCTGGGTGCCTGTCTCGATGAAAGTCTCACTGGGGAACAAATGGCCAAACAGGAACTAAATAAAGTAACTGCTCGTCTCAAATTTTTATATAGAAAGGCTGACTTTCTAACTCCTTTCACAAAGAAACTACTTGCTAACTCATTAATTCAATGCCACCTCAATTATGCATCCTCTATTTGGTATAGCTCTTTGAGTACAACTACCAAAAATAAACTACAAATATTTCAAAACAAATTAATCCGGTTTGTTCTGAGCTTGGATAGATTTTCACATATAGGTTATGAAGAGTTTAAAACCATTAAATGGCTTCCGGTTGAATCCAGAGTTTCCCAAAGAAAGCTGACTATCATGAAAAATATAACAGATGGGAAAGCTCCTACATACCTAAGAGATGGATTCCAATTTTCGAACACTCATTGTAAATATAATCTTCGGTCTGGAATCTTTAGATTATCTGTGCCTCATGTTAGGGTATTTGGTTACAATAGCTTTTTCTACACAGGAATCACATTGTGGAATAATTATGTAAAATATATTGAACCTAACTGCAACTTGGCTACATGGAATCACCTAATAAAACAGGAATTATTCGATAAAATTTTAGGTACTGAGGAATCTGACTTTGTATATTATTAATGGTGTGAATCATGCTATTAATAATACCGTACGACCTTATGAGAACTTGTGCTGTGGCCTGGTCAGTCATGTGGTCGGTTATCATTAAGGACCACAGTGGAAATAAGCAAGCTTTGGCTTGCTTTCCTGTGCGCTCCTTGATGGCAATCGATGGCATGACTTGTCAGACGAGCGTATTCATATGTATATTTCTCTTCTACTACTCTATTTTCCTCTCTATCTTTCTATGTACGATGACAGTACTTGGCCAGCTGCATATATTGTCACCGCTGCCTGTATTTAGGGATTCCATCTTTCGGTCATGGACATGCCAGTCTAAAGCCGGCCATACATGGCAGCAGTGTGTATATGCAGGTGGCGAAGAGCTGTTGGTTCTATTACTAGTATCTCTTAAGCAACATGACAGTCCTGTTGAGGGAGGAGGGTGGGATAGCACGGGTTGATTTTTCATGTTGTATATATATATACAGGTATGAGTATCTATTTAGTAGTCATTACTAAGCTAGGTTTATTCACTATCTTGTCCCTCTACAGAACTGTCAAGCTGCATTCTTGTTATATTTATATTTATACTATATGAATGTCACACTCTGTGTTTACACTTTTGTATATGCTTATGCTCATATGTCTGCAAATTTTGCATCTTTTAGCCATTAAAACATTATCTATCTATCTATCTAAACACAGTAACAAACTTTTCCGATTACGACATTAATGCTTTACGCCCACCGATCTACTGTGCGACAAAAGTGGTCGCATAAATTCAAAACAACAGGGTCGTATTAAATAATAATTGGTAATGTCTCAAAATCAGATATAGTCTATATACAACCCAAAGCATCTGGCTTTGGTTCATTATGATGTGAGTTGCATGTTTTGCGCATTAACTCGGTGATATAATTGATTAATTTAATAGCAGACATCAATTTAATTGGTGCTGCACGGCAGAGTTGAATATTGGTAAGAATGACAACTCTGGCATAGATTTCTATCAACTTCAACCAAACTCAACCTAACTGACGCTGTCATAAAGTGTTGAATATTTCATGATATTATTCATAGCATGTATCATTTTGTTGTGATGTGAACTGACTTAAAGGCCATGGTACACTAAATACAGCCATTTATGGGACCATCTCCTTTTACACTCAACAGAATATATGCAACAAATGAATGAATTTGAGCCATGGATTAGTGCAAAATACACTCATGTGCTGTATAAACGATGCAAACAACATGGTAATTATAATGAACATAAATTTATGACTCGAGTCATAAACTCATTCTGCAAATGTCCAGCACCGTATTTTGTGGCCTGCACTCGATGTTGCTTGGATACAAAACTGGACTGGATATTCCAACTTCTGATTCTGATTAATCATCATTCAGAGGGCATGAACAGGCCAACCTTCTGATAACCTTTATTCTTGTCACATCAATTCTGAAACAAGCTATCTCTGCATACCTTAGGCCAAATATTTGTGGTTGGGGCTTCCCTACCGACCCAAATTTAAACCCCCTACCCTAAGAATTTTTCATATGGTACAACTAAAATACTGGAAAATATCATCACATTATATAGGCTACTAGCAGATTAGCCTGCCACTGGTGGCTTTGGTCGATCCATTAATTTTAGTTTTTCAAGGTAACCCCGTACAGGCACGCCGACAAAAATATTCCCCGTCCCGAGTTGACCATACATAACAAATTTCACGTCGATGTCACCGCTGACGACCGAGATATCGCCCAAGGTCATTTGTGGTTACCCGTTTCAAGGTCAAGGTCACCTCAGGCGGACAAACTGACCTTACGAAAATCTCCCCCGTCCCTCGGAAGCCCTAAGTACGAAATTTCGTCTCGATATCCCCAGTTTCTGAGACGGTCGATTGAGCCGTATTTATACTAGTGTATATAAACGCTCTTTAACAACGACACCGCAGATACGAACGCTCTTTAATCATTAACCCATTAACCCATCAGTTCCAACGACGGTGGCAGGGTGAAAGAGTGCTCGGACGTTCTCAGAAGCAGTGCGATGACACTTCTCGTGGCTTTTTACCCTTAGATAGCAAGTGGCTTTTTACCCTTAGATATCAAGTTTGGGCTCAATCGGTCGAGCCGTTTTCGAGTCTATAAAGGACAAGGGACAAGGGATATACACACGGAAGTCTCAAAATATATAGTAGATAAATAATAAACTGGGAAAAAACACATTCCAATGTTGAAAATTCTGTTGATTTCTTAGTCAATGCATTTGGCTTGTGCAAAAGGCAAGGAAACTTTTCTAGCCTAATGGTATCATTAAATTTCAAAACAGAAGAGAAAGCCATTTAAAAATCTCAATAAAAATTATTTTAAAAAATACACGTACCATTTTAAGCCTACTTACCAACCCTAATTTTTTCTGACATGAGATCCCAACCACACATTTAATTTTCTTTGGCCTTAAATTTGTAGCTGATTTTGAATTATTTTTCCACTGATATACAATACTCTAGATCATGCCATGAATCTCTACTCTGGCTAATGCCCCGTAGAGATCATATTCCACCAGTACGAAACCTGGGATCTTTTTGAAGTTTTGACATGGAATCTTATAAAGTCGACAAATAATGCGGGGAATATATTTCTTTGTTATATCTGTTCCTTAATAATGTACTTCACTGTACAGTGTGTCGCAGTATTGCACTGCGGTATTAACGCATGTACACCTCGTTAAAAAGGGTCGCTTAATTTGAGCAGTGCTGTAAGTGACTTTGTGAGCGATTTTTCTTTGCGTCTCCTACAATTATGGATATTTTTCTGGGTAATTAATTCAATGTTTATTATGATATCAGCTCACAGAAAAACATGCAATTTCGAGTTGGGACCTTCACCTACATTACATAGTGAAGTATGTACATTAGTAAGGAACAGATAATAACTAAGAAATATATTCCCCTTGTTATTTTTCGAATTTATAAGGTTCCCTGTCAAACCTTCAAAAAGTTCTCAGGTTTTGTACTGGTGGAATATGATCTCTAAGGGTGTTAGCCAGAGTAGAGATTCATGGCATAATCTAACAATACTCATGTCTTCAAAATTTTACACCATATTTTGAACATGATGTGTGCCTTTAACCCTTTGAGTGCCAGGGGCCGATATTATCGGCCCTAAACCTACACAATAAGTCTGTTAAAGAATATAATAAAATATATTAAAATTGTAAAAAAAAAAAAAATGTTAAGCCAATGCATTCTCTTATATATGCGAGGCGACCTATGGTCGACTCGCATATATAAGAGAATGCATTGGCACAGGGTATATGGGTTGATACAAAAATCGGACCTGGCACTCAAAGGGTTAAATAATTATATTCCGCCTTAAGATTTCCACTGAGGCAGCAGATTAAAAAAACATGAACCAGGAAGTAGATTGAAAAGTTAACGATATCCACCATTTAAATATTTATTCATTGCCTTTTCACTGAAACAGCTGCATGAGATTAAATCGCCAGCAGAATATCAATGGAATATTGATTCAATGGCCCTAGTTTTTGCAACAGGTGACAGTAACTGCATTCAGTGCTGTATAGTCTTACCAACAAATTACCGGTAAACAGACATGACTCATTCAAACACCAAAATTATGTATACATGATTTGGTAAAGGGTATCTCAAAACATACCTATATGGTCTTGGAATATTTTTGAAAAAGATTGTTGATATAGCACTGAATATACATGCTTTAAATTGATTAATTTAATTTTTTTATTAAATTGATATTGTTCGTGTAAATTGCTACTGTAGACCATGGGAAGAAAATCTAGACCTGTCTTCACTCTGAATCGTTTATGGTACTACATTTGATAATTAAAACAAAGAGGAAGCAGTGTGTGAAGTTTTAAAATAACTTCATGTTAAGATGCGCAATATACCTTTTCTGGACATTACGTTTCCGATTCCAGAATTGTGATGAATGCAAATAACTCATTTTTTATTTGGACCCAATCAAGTTCAAAGTTGTATTTTTAGCTCAACATGTTCTTATACAAATCATGGACACCCGCCCCCATTTTGACACTAAAACAGAAATTTGCAGGTGGGGGGGGAATTCACTGTAAACACAGCTGTATATGAATTTATGTGCGTACTATTTGTCATGGATGTTAACATTGACATGTAAATAGGAACGAGTCATTTAGGCCAAAAAACATGACTGTCAGTGGCCATCTTGGATTTCAAAATTCAATCCATCAGCATGGGCTACAGGCTATACTGTTTGTCTGATCATCATGAAATTTTTCATTTATGTTAATATTGACATTTTAAGGTGTTTTAAGCCAAACTCATTGCAAAAACAGTCAAAAAGACTTGCAGGAAAAAAAAATTTGAGTTGCGGAAAAAATTGTTTGTTGGTCCCATCGACCACCCACCCACACACACGGCATACGTGCCCGGAAAAAAATTTCCCCCCACCTGTATATTACATGTTATTGTCACATTTGTACTATATATATATGCTACACTTTTAGTATATTCTTGAGGAAATTATCATAATTTGATAATGTTATTTCTAAATTATAACCTATAAATTATAACGTCCCTTTAATCCCAAACTGTTTATGCATCTTCAGGGTAACCTTTAGTTACTTATACATATAATCTGTCCGAGTTCCCTATTGCTCTTTGGACTGTAATATATGGCTTGATCCCATCTCCTAGTTGAGCTACAGCATCATTGACACTTTCATTTATGATTTCAATGCATCTTTCTGGGACATATAATGCTTGTAGAAAGGTAGTTCAAGTAAAAACATCTGTATCATTACTGCAATTGTGATACAAGGCATGTGTGATGTCCTTGACTGGTTAAAAATCAATGAATGAACTGACCGTCACATGCATTGTGTGCAAAATCAAAACAACATTCCAATGAACAACGTATATTCTTGCACACTATTAAAGGTTTTTATCATATTTGATTGCCACCCACCATGGGTAATATGGTAAAACATATTTCAAAGTAACTAATATATATTTGTTATTTATTATATAATTATATATAAAAAATGCAGGTTTTTGGGAATTTTTTCCATTGAATTCAATTTCCGTTTGACAAATGTGCATGCAATTGAAGGTTGGGATAATTTAGCAAATCAAGCTAATGATTTGACACAGATACACTTGCAGGTTTGGAGAATTTACTCAAGAAACATAATGTTCGAGGGCCTAATTATTTATTTTTTTAGTCAAGAATACACAGGTACCTGGTACACAAGCCTGCAAATAGTGTGTCAATATATCCCCTAATTTGCAGAAGATAAAATGCATAATCTGGGCGACTTATGGGTGAACATCACCAACTTCAACTGGGGAACTTCAATCTGATCCTAGGTCTCCCATAGCAGTTGAGGCAGAATTAAGTTCCCAGAGGGTGAATTTGGAGACTCTAGCCCACATGGTGGGATAGCGTCAATAAATTCACCCTCTGGGAACCTCATTCTGCAAATGACAGGCACACTACCGTACATGTATTTCCAGACTTGTTGATACATATGTGTTATATTCACAATGTATTTGTATCGATTCATGTATCGCGACGAGGCCAGTTTCGTGGCCATATAGCGACGAGGCGACCTTGGTCGCCGAGTCGCTATATGGCCACGAAAACTCGCAATACATGGATCGTTACAAACACATTGTGTATATAACACATTTATCTACCATTGGTGTGACAGAATCCACCACACAAATTACATTTTAGGAGTTTCTTAAATGCCAAAACTGTTGAATTTGTGTCCGACGATTAGCTTTCTTGATTAATTTCTCCCAACCTACAAAGGTATCTTGTCACGCGATTAGCTTGCTTTGCTAAATTCTCACAACCTGCAAAGTTCACGCGAAGATGCCTAATGGAAATTGTATTCAATGGACAAAATCTCTTACACTTATAATAAATACTGAACAAATACATATTAGTTACTTTGTGATATGTTATACCATAATACCCATGATGGTAGGCAATCAAATAATGTTAAAACCTTGGAACTATTTGTTTATAGTATGCAAGAATGTACGTTGGAATGTCGTTTTGATTTTTCACGCGATTGATGTGACGTCAGTTCATTCATGATTTTGAACCAGTCTACGATTTCACGAGCGCCTTGTATCGCAACTGCAGTAACGATACGAATGTTTTTATCGCCAATTCGTTATCGCCAATTGTATCAGGGAATTTCGTAGGAAATGTTAGATAAACTTTTATACATGAACTGTGACATAAAATATGAATAAAATTATACTTCCCACCAAGATATGATATCTGTGTTGAGAAGTGTTCCCTGAGCGGTTAAACATCTCTCACTTAACCCTTTCATGATGGGAGCTGCGCTGGTGCAGCATTAAAGATCCAGTGCTAGTGCATTCTCATATATATGAGAATGCACTGGCTTACAAGGTCAAGGCATATATTGTTAGGCCAATGTATTCTCTTATATATGCGAGGCTCCCTATGAGAGACTAGCATATACACATGTATAAGAGAATGCATTGGCACAGGGTTTTCGCAAAATTTCAGGAATTGCCAGGTATGGAAGGGTTAATAGCTTTGAAAAGATCTCTTTTTTTAGCTCATTATCTTGTGTGCAATAAAGAGCCTTCCTTGATATTTATATTGATATTGTGAGAACAATTGGCTTCATGTTTGTGGTCGATGCTCGATCTACTGATAAATACAATGTAATAGACATATATTCAAAATTCGAAGCCAGGGCCATGATTCGTGCCTTTAAATAATTGTATTCTGCCTTAAGCTATTCACGAGGCAGCAGATTTAGAAAACACACGAACCAGGAAGTAGATTAAAAAGTTAGTGAAATCCACTGTTTAAATATTTATATATCCTTTTCAGTGAAGCATGCTCATAAGATTAAATCCCTGCACAATATCAATGAAATATTGATTCAGTGTTACTCAGGGAATTAGTTCGCTTACACCTGTGTGAAACCCCCATCCTGTCGCCACATCCCTGGTTAGAATAAATAATTCAGGTAGAGGTGGTTTCGGGATTATGTGACATGTCATTTGTGACACAAATTGTTTTTCATTTTTATGTCTGTTGCTCATTTTACTGATAAACAATAGACAAGAATTCAGAATTTTATACAGTGAACATGATGTGGGCCTTTCACCCTTTCTTTACTAAATACTCATTGGCGAGTAGTGACCTTTGGAAATGTTCAGATAATAAGTTTAACAAATGAGCATCTATGCATTTCCCACCAATGAATGTGAATTCTTCTGCACTTGTATTATCATTTCATTTGGCTGTTGTCTGCTCATATACAGTTAAAATCCCTCCAAATGAAAATTGACCATTCCAATGTATATAGTTAGAAGTGAATGGGAGAATCCATTTAGTAAAGAAAGGGTTAATAGACAATGATCATAAGGCAGTAGATTAAAAAAACACTTGAGCCAGAAAGTAGGCCAAAAAGTTTGTGATATCCACCGTTTAAATATTTATATAGAACCTTTTCACTGAAGCGTGGGCACCATTAAATCCCCAGCACCATGATCAATGGAATATTGATTCAATGTTCCTTCGGGACATGGTCTGCTTACACCAGCCAGTGAATACCCATATGATCAATAGATCGTATGAGCTGCACAATGTTCAGTGACGATACAATTAGGTTGAATTGCGGCACTTATACGTGATGTGTTCCTGATTAGTGTTATTATTAGCCTTCCCTAATTGGATAAGTTGCTTCGTGCTGACATAATACTAGTTAAGCACTGAAAATTGCTCTGGTTAAAAAATACTCCTTGACTAACTACGAGAAAACCACGCCCCTTGACATTGCCCATGTTATTAGAGCTTGTGTACTTTACTTTTTTTTTTGTTAAATCAAATGCAAGTCGGTTATATGATTATGTTCAAGACAAACGTTGATGCAACACAGTGCTGCGTCTTCATACCATTGAGAGATACATGTACAGTAATGCTCTAAATAATCGACTCCTTAACCACAGCAGAATTATGGGTAACTTTTCAGGATTTAGTCGGAAATATGGCTTGTTGTCATTCATCGGAAAGCTCTAAGTGAGATCTTTCCGATGAATGGCAACAAGTCATATTTCCGACTAAATCCTGAAAAGTTACCCATAATTCTGCTGTGGTTAAGGAGTCGATTATTTAGAGCATTACTGTATCAGCACCATATCCACCAATAAAACACACCGTGAGTGCATTCAAAGGCATGGCACATACAATAAATTTTGAGCATATGCGTCCACATAATCTAAACATCTACAGTATAATTTATGCCGGATTACTGGTAAATTAACCCAATCGTGACTGGAGCTGTGCTGGTGCAGCATTAAAGATCCTGTGCCAGTGCTTTCTCTTATACAGTAATGCTCTAAGTAATCGACTTCTTAACCACAGCAGAACAAGCCATATTTCCGACTAAATCCTGAAAAGTTACCCATAATTCTGCTGTGGTTAAGGAGTCAATTAATTAGGGCATTACTGTACCCAAATACCAATTTTGGGAACCAAAGTTCCAAGTACTAGGGTACCGTACTCAAAACCATATCTCAGTACAATGGATGGTACATATATGTGCACTGCAGTAAGTCTAAGTGCATTGATGGAATCACTATTAGCAGTGCCTGATTACTTCCAATTGTTGAGTCGTGTTATGTCTCATTGTGAATTATCGCAGATTGTTGCTGCCGAATCCTCATCCCCACCGTGCCGGGTACTCTGGCTGATTGAACTAATCAAATCGCAATCTTCAGAATGAGTCGTACAAGCAGTTGGTCATCGGCTGCTACATGCTGAGTAGGAAATTGACATTGCAGATTCGTAATAATGGAGATTGCAGTTTCCATCATGCCCAGCGGCGTGGAATTAACCCACCAAACAGTGAATTCTACAGTGTTTATCCTGTTGGTGGCCAATTGGACAATGTCATTTTATTTATATCACCAATGTACATTGTATATTCAACAGTATCATGCTTGACATATCATTAGATGGACATTTCCGACCACAGGTTGATTATTTTCTGGTCTCCCCTCCAGATGAATGATAGACCATTCCAATATATACTTTAATAACTGAATGGAAGAAATTTTTCAGTGAAAATGAACGGAAATGATTCTGCCAAACTAGCCTTGAAATAGCGTGTCTGTCATTTGCAGTATGAGGATCCCAGAGGGTGAATTTAGTGAAGCTATCCCACACCAAATTTAACCTCTAAGAACCTCATTCTGCTGAGGCCTCAACTGCTATGGGATACCTAGGATCAGATTGAAGTTCCCCAGTTGAAGTTGGCGATGTTCACACATTAGTCACCTCGATTATACGTTTATCTTATGCAAATTACTTGAAATTAGGGGATATAGAAACTTAACCAAACGGAAAAAGTAACTAAGACAATGTTAATATGAGACTATATTGATACTTCCCAGAAGATGAGGCCTAAGCAGAATGAGGTTTCCCAGAGGGTGAATTTAGTGATACTAGCCTGCTGTGTGGGGTAGCATCACTAAATTAACCCTCTGGGACCTCATTCTGCAAATGACAGACACACACTTTCAAGGCTTGCTTCCAAATGGAGTCGCTGCTTATAATTCATAAATAAGAATTACTAACTGTTCTGCTAATTTGGGTATAAATTTTATGAAAACTAGGATTAAAATTTCTGAAATACCAGAAATTTTATACTTCCATGGAATATTTAATTTTTAATGAACACAATCTTTATATTATATTGAAATTATGTGTTAAATAATTAAAAGAAAAGAATAAGAAAAAGATCGTAAACAAGGATTGTAAGTTCAGCATTTCGACTTGTGGGTATATTATTAATGATATATGAGGATTTATTTGTTAAAACTGTCATGGCGATTACTGCCCTTAGACCCTTGTTATGATTGTTGTAATGATACTAATATTATGCAATACGCCACGACCCTGGTTGTTAATCTATGAGAAACACTCACAATACAAAGCAAAATACTACATACCATTGTACGCCATGAAAGTCTTAAGATATATCATTAATATTAATGCTACGGCCGTGCAACATTCTATACTCGTTGGCTGAAAAACTTAGAAATCGCACTAAAGTTGCACATAGATACTACCGCAATTTCGTTAATTTTGTTTTATTTGGATTCACGATTTTTACCCCCCCCCCCCTCCCCCCATTGAGTTTCGGTGGAATTTGTGAAACGTTTGAACCATCCCTAAGCGAGCTCTCCGTTGGGCAGGTTGCTTTTATAGCAGAGCGGTCAAAATTTGTGGGCAATCTGTCAGTATACCGACATACCTGTCCCTGCATTAAATATCCTAGTGTATACAGTCATCCGGGGGTATTTTCCTATGTAACATGTGAATACATGTAATATCGGGCACTTAATCCTGATTAACTCATTGCGCATTTATTTGAAAAATTATAAAATTTCACCGAATTTGCGCGTGGATAGTACCCACCACATTCACTCGTCAAATTTGTTCTATCTCGATTCACGATTTCTCCATTTTTTGTTTTACTTTGTGAGATTTACTCGAATTTGCCAAAAGCCTCTGTTAGAGGGATTGCTTTGAAACCACGATAGTCAAACTTCCAGGATGTACCTATTGTATACCGATGTACCTGCTAGCGTAGTTTCACTCGCTCCTTCATTAGCCTGTATGAATTTGACGTGAATATTGGAGAATTTCGAGTTTTGCCATATATCGATGGCAGGCTGTGTTCATCTGCATGTAGTACGTATTACGCTATATAGCGTCGCCACTAGTAAACCCTTTGCTCTGAAACTGAAGAAATCGCACCAGAGTTGGGCGTTGATACCCCCTATCACACCCGCTCATCAGCAAAATTGTATCTCCGTGTTTCAACTTTTGGTTTATGTTGGAATTTGCCAATTTGAACCCACCTGAACACGAGCTCTCCGTTGGTTAAGTTGCTTTGTTAGTAGAGCGGTCAAACTGTCGGATATTACCAGAAGTATATCGATGTACCTGCTCCTGCATTAGCTCGCTCCTTCATTAACCCGGTCAGATTAGGCGAGAAAAATAGATTAGTGATACAGCAGTGATATAAAACTTATTTACATTATAAAGCCTCGCCACGAGTAAACCTTTGACCTTAGCGCCAATTAAGCAGACATCAATAAGTTGCGCTTGGATACTATCTATCATATCCACTACTCAGAAATTTTTATCTTGATGTTTCATTTTAGATCGGTAACGGTTGGGACAAGAAACTGATAAATGGTATATTCCGGTCCAAATCACTCTTCCCATCTGGAGCACGCAATAAAAATATTATTCCGCTGGACTTATTTTTTTGTTGTTGTTGTTGTTGTTGTTGTTGCTAAATCTGACTTTTACATCCTCCGCCACCGGTCAGCCTGGTCTCACCACCCTCGGCCTGGTCTCACCACCCCGACATGGTATCACCACCCGGCATGGTCTCGTCGCCTCCCCGGTATGGTCTCACCCTCTCCCATGCTCCTTCATTAGCCAAATTATTTAATTTCTCAACCGATTTACAAAATTCTTTCAGGAGGATCATTAGTACGTCCTGTAGATACATGGTAATACAAATGGTTGAAATCATCGCAAAAAACAAATTGCGAAAATTTCGCCCCCACCCTAACCAAAAAATGTAAGTCCGACCCTGTCCAAAATATTTTTTTGTAGTATATTGACAACGGCCAGCACTACCATAAAAACTAAATCCAGCTATCTTTCTTGCTATGTGAGAACAGGCGATCAGAATGATTTCGAGGTTGACATATATATGGGAGATAACTCTGGAGAGGAAAGACGGACAAAGTTTTTGATGTGCTCACGATTCAGTGGATATCAAGATGTATCTATCGACCAAATTTCAGTGCTGTACTCCTTATATTTTCGGAGTTCTGAAAACTCCAATTTTTCACATAAAGGGAGATAACTCTGCAAGTCAAGTGAGGACATGATTCTCAATAGGCCTAAGCACTAGAGTTTGTATACATATATATACATGTACATACACAGTTTTAGCTTTCTAACTCTTGTATTGACTGAGCTATGCTCATTATAAAATTGCTAAGAATAATAATAAAAACTAGAGGTCAGATTCCATGGAATCAGATATACTTCCATGGTATCCCATCCCATCCATGTGAGTATATGTGTGTTTCTCTTCATGGAATGCATATTGATGCTTTGTGATCCGATGGTGGACTTGCATTGACATTTCTAAATTAAGAAATATATTCCAAAGGTCTATGTCATGATGATTTATTACTGTCTAATGCATCATGGTCCTGTCCAACTGAGTCAACATTCACCCAGCCAATCAGTTCATTTGTATTCGGTAGGGATATATTTTAGGGCTAATTATAATCCCTCCCCAGGACGCCCACATCCTGTTCAACGGTCACGAAATTTGGCATGTCGGATTATATAGTAATCGACATGTATATCAAAAGGGTGTAAAGCATATTAATGTACCATAACTCTGTTATATCGCATTTATTGGATAGTTCTTTCAGTTTCGGATTCAGAATTTGTTAGTTTTAATGGCGGCGGAAAGACCGCATATTAATTAATTCAGAGCGTCTTCGCTACACTATAGTCATTAACGTCTTTGTAATAGAGTTAACTGTAATCGAGAGATAACTATATCACAATCGATAATGTCATCTGAGTGCTTACCCGTCCGCTTTAATGCCGTCCGTATATATACTACCTAACACATGCCGTGTTCAAGATATAAAACACTAGATTCGCGATTTTCCATTTTTTCTCTTCGGTGGAATTTTCCAAAGGGCTCGACCTTCCCAGGGCGTTCGCGCTTTCCGTTGGGCAGGTTGCTTTCAAAGTAGAGCAGTGAAAATTTGGGGGCGTATCTATGGTATATCGTTGTGATAATCCCGTTTGAATTTGGCATCAAGAAGAGTGCGTTTTAATTTGAGTAATATATATCACCCGTTAACAACGTTACACGCTACCAGGAGTAAACGGTCCACTCTAAAACTTACAAAATCGTACTAAAGTTGCGCCTGGATACTGCTAACCACGTCCAATCGTCAACAAGTTTTTATCTCAAAGTTTGATTTTTGGAGTAATTTTCGCATTTGTTTCCGGTGGAATTTTCCAAGTCTGAACCCACCCGACGCAAGCTCTCCGTTGAGCAGGTTGCATTTATGGTTGAGCGGTAAAATCTTGGAGGTGTACCTACAGTATACCTACGTACATGCTCCTGCATTAAACTAGCTCCTTCATTAGCACGTTTGGACTTGGGGCTAAAAATAGTTTAGCGATAGACTACTTAACTTACTTAAGTATACATATTTATATTATATACCGTCGTCACGAGTAAACCGTTGCATCTGAAAATTCGAAAATGGCACTTTAGTTGCGCGTGAACACTACCCATCAGATGTACTCGTCAAAATGTTTTTATCTTGATGATTGAATTTTGCGCCTTTGCGATTTTCGGTGGAATTTTCCAAAAGTCTCAACCCACCGCGACTCGCATCCTCCATTGGGTAGGTTACTTTTATAGTATGGCGGTCAAGCTTTGGGGGCGTGCATAGAATATCCCAATGTACCTGCTACGGCATTACCTTGCTCTTTAATTAGCCCGTTTGGATTTTGTGGGAAGAATAGGTGCAATTTTTCCGTTCCCCATATAGCGGAAAGGCCTCGGAGAAAAAAACTTTTAAAGATGTATATTCGGGTCCGAAATAACTCTTCCCTTTCGGAATATGTGATAAAAAAATAATAGGGCAGAAAAAAAATTGGTTTATTCATCCTGGTGTATAGTGTGTCCCTATACTCAGACTATGGCAGGATTGTGCCAACCCTTGAATTTATTGGTGGCTTGGAGAGTATATACATGTCCGCTGTATATCCCATTATATGTCCAATAAATATATACAAAATACTACATGTTCTCTTTACATCGCAGCATGGACACCATGTTGATCAGCTTGTTATTGTTGTGGCGAGCTGGGTCACATATGTCGTCCAACAAATACGAATATGGCCCATTCAAATCCAGACAAGAGCCGATTTGTGATTTACGGATAAACGTCTTGTAAAGTTTGTCAGTTACTGTACGATGACGGTGGTTTCTATATGCAGTGGGGTGATTTGCGGGTTGAATGTTTCAACTGCACGATACATATTTGTCGCCCGACAAACACTGATATACATTATTACTCCTTGAGCAGATAAGAAAGGAATATGTTTGAGTCACGTTCTGTACCGAACCCAGTGTTTACACTTTTGTAAATCAATCGCGACGCACGGACGGAAATGCTGATTACTATATTGCTCCCAAATCTATCGAGACGATCCCCCCCTAAAGTGAAATATCCACCGTTATGGTCACACTCAAGATTATACCATATATTGTTATGAGTGAAACGATGTTATACATATGAATTATCATGTTTGTGTGTAATTGTATTTTATGTTCATTTTGTGTAATACAATTATATGCGGAGAGAGACCCTTTGTAAGTTGCAAAACTTATGTCTCAATCCCGTTGCGTTATTATGCAATAAAATACGTTTACACTAAGAAGGGAATGCCCAAAATATTGTACATCATCTCGCTGTTAGCATTGGTAAACGCCTCGAATATATTGTTATGGATTAGTTACATGTGTGATATGTATTAACGTAAGAACTGTTTTGTATTCAATGAAATACTATTAAAATAAGACAGTAGGATCGAAATGACTTAGTCGGACAGGTGTGTAGGATAATATGTCATACGAAGCACTTCGGATATATGCTGCAGCTGGTTCCATTTTAAAAAACACGAATTTGTAAAATGCACGGATTGATTACTATATTCCTCCCAAATCTATTGGGGAAAAATGAAATATATATATTGATGAACGGACGGACGGCCAAGCTGATTCCAGTATACCATCCCCACCCCACCCACAACTGGTTGCGGGGGTATAATACATTTAATAATTCTAATATAAATGGTACCTGAAGTTCTGAACACTCCACATCAATGCACGTATAATCGGAAGATTAATGAGACTGCTTTAATGTCGGTTCTCTTTAGCACTGCACATTTGCAGAATTCCAACATGGAAACACGACTCCAATTTGACGATTTCCCGATGTTCCTAACTCCGAAAATATCCGTCCCATTCTCAAAAGTCTTGTTCCACATAGGCAGATAAGTGGTTTGAACAAGCTCATAACATGTACCGCGATCAATGAATGTTGGAACCGACGAATAAAATAAATTTCACGGTATATTCAAAAGTCATCATAAACAACAAGACACAAAGCAATGTACAGTACACGGCGTGTGAACGTAACCGAACAGAAAAGAGCGTTCTCTGTAATTACATTCCCTATATGGTAGGAATAAGGAGCGTTTGTTTCACGTTTCTTGTTGACAAGACTTAAATGACGGCGTACGAAACTAACAGTGGTGTTTTATTTTGTGAAAGTATAAAGGGAGTCATTTACAATTTGGCAGACATATACTAACGGAAAGAATTTGAATGTCCATTTGCAGTAATCTACTGTTTATATAAATATACGAATTGTTATTACGAAAATGATGATGTTTGCATTTTTCTATGTGTTTATCGTTGTTATCGCGAATGAAATAATTGGATATACGTCGTCTTTACGTTAGTATAAGTATATATCGTATAACAAAGGCTTGTTTGATCCCATTAATGTAATGTTTGTTTTTCGTTTGGTTGTATATGAGATGCAGTGCGTTGAAGATGCGAAAGAAGATACAAAAGTGAAATGCACGCACACAGACAGCTCATGACACACTATACACGTTAAAATGATAATTTAGCACACACCATGGGCAACACAATTTACAAATCGATGGGTTTATATTCAAATCCAAGTTAGTAGGTTTATAACAGCTCCGATATGTACTCATACCAATATACCACTCTGGAAATTATCGTTGGAATTCGATGGGCGTTCTATCGGTTCCCACGTAGAGGAATGAGCCTGGTCCCCTAGACGGGTGCGTTCGAATCGGAGCTAGGTTCCATCCAAGGGGAGATGGGGTAGCCGGAGGAAGGAGAAGTGGGAGTGACAAAATTTTCGTGTATATATAAATAATATATATTATATATATAGGCGGATATTTTTTTAAGAGCTCTTTTCACTTGACTCCAAAAGTTTAGGTTGAAATAATGGAGCCTTTTTCAAAAAGTGAAAACAAAATGAACGACTTTTCTGGAACAGGTCGATTTCGATCCGTTTTGGACTCTGGATTCCCCAAAAGTTATCTCCGTTTCGCGTGTAGCATAATATGACTTTTATGAATAAGTAACGGATAGTTTGTGGAATGAGATGTGATCTGGTACAACATTGGATCATAGTTCGCGCATTACATTTGGATAGACAAATTTATGTTATATTCCAAGTTTCATCTC
This sequence comes from Siphonodentalium dalli, assembly GCA_032622095.1. NCBI lineage: Eukaryota > Metazoa > Mollusca > Scaphopoda > Gadilida > Siphonodentaliidae > Siphonodentalium > Siphonodentalium dalli. The sequence goes on from CP136069.1 coordinate 76,421,327, forward strand.
ATTTCGAGAATAATTAAAAATTGGTACCACAGACCACCCCTCCCCAGACCCACAATACTGAGGGCCCGTAACTCTTGCATTTCTTCTCGGATTTCAAAAATCCTTTCCGGTTTGGGTTTGTTTTCGTTCAGGAAGTACATATACTTAAATAGATGAATGTCAATCAAAAAAAAAATTTGCGAACATTTTGCCCCCACCCCAGTGTAAAAATATATGTCGGACCTTGTAAGATTTTCTTCCTCGGACTAAGCTGACAACGGTCAACACGACTATGAAAACCAAATGCAGTTATCTGGAATGATACGGGAGGACAACAGAGTACAATCAAATAGATGTTTGCCAACTATGGGCGGTAACTCCTCAGGGAAAGCACGGACACAAGTTTTGATGCCCGTGGGCAGTAGGGCATATCGAGGTGTGCATACGGTCCAATTTTCGATGCTCTGCTCCTTATAATTTCTGAGATAATAAAATGACATATTTTCATATAAAGGGAGATAACTCCGCGGGGTAAACGCGGACAAAATTCTTTGTATGCCGATAGGTTAGAACTCATTGACGCCAACATACGTACAAACTTTCAGTTCGATACTCCCCATACTTTCAGATATTAAGGCGTTGCAAAAGTGTGGAGTATAATAACAAATAATAATGAAAAATAATCGTAAAAGGGCCATAACTCCGTCTAGAAACCTTGGACCGGTATGCGGATACCTTTATTTTTAGTAGACCTCAGATGCCTACAATCGCTAGAGATTTCGCGTTCCTACTGCAATTAGTTTCTGAGTATTTCAAAATAAACGGAAAACGACCTCAGTAGAAAAACAATATACTTCCTTGGTTACACCATGGAAGTATACTAATAGAGAAAAATAAAAATCACAAAAACAATATACATGTACTTCCATGTAAAACATGGAAGTATAATAACTACTTTATTCTGCACTCCACATCACTTTAACCCTTTCTTTACTGAATGGATTCTCCCATTCAGTTGTAAAAGTATACATTGGAAGAGTCTATTATTCATCTGTAGGGGTGTTCAGTTAATAAAAGCAGACAGCGGAAAAAAAAAACTGAAAATACAAGAGCAGAATGATTCGTAAAATATGGCTATGACATCATTCCTTTGTTCATCATGTCCAGTTTATAGGAAAATGGACGGTTATTGTCGAGATTGTACATTATTTTACGAACAATGATCCATTATTTTAATAATGGACGCTCATTTTCCACATTTATTTGACTGAACGATTTCGTTTATATGACTTGCATGCATGATATCATAATATATGCATGAAGCTATCTAGAAAACACTTGTCATGTATAATATCACCCTGATTGGTAACGAACTGGACCAACATAATTGCCAAATCTCTGATTAGGCATACTGTGTGCACCAATCGGTCATTCAATTCATAACTCTCCGCCAAATCAGAAATATGCTGCATAAATAATTCAATACAATTGCCGAAAAGTAAGGGCAAAGATATTGACTAAATCTATCGCAGAAGGAGCTCATTGTTGGTATATGCCATGTTCAGTCAACGGTGGAAATGCAATGAGGTACTGCCAGTCCATTAAGTTGACAATGGGTTAAGATGTCACGCCATCCATGTAGCCAATGAGCGGGTGGATAGGGCCGACCACATGGTACAACTCAGGTGTCTTGACCCACTTTCCTGTTAATCCATCTGATAGGAGGTGATGCTTTGGACTCTGCAATATTTTAAGCCAGATAATAGCTGAAAACCGTACATTATCTCAGAGAATGGAACGATCTCGCTTGTGCAGCATTAAAGATCATGTGCCAGTGCATTCACTTATATATGCGAGTCGCCCATAGGGAACCTCACATACATGTATATAAGAGAATGCACTGGCTTACAAGGTCAAGGTAAATTTTGTTAGGCCAATGTATTCTCTCATATTTGCGAGGCTCCATATGGGAGACTCCCATATATCAGAGAATGCATTGGCATATGGTATTCACAAAATTTCAGTCATGGAAGGGGTGTTCAGGAAAAATAAGCAGATGACCAGCTGAGATGACAGATAATAAAAGTGCAGAGAGTGCTATTTATTGGAGGGAAATGGTGTTTTATTGAACTTATTATCTGAACATTTCCACAGGGAACTCACCAATGAGTATTTAGTATAGAAAGGGTTAAAAAGTACAGAAGGTTATCGTTGATATATAACAGTCTTTATTGATTCTGCTATGTTGAAGGAATAGAAACCAATATCGTACTTGGATCTGCCAAGGTAGAGTATACTTGGGTCATAATTAGGACAGGCTGACTGTCTCAAAATCTGACGTACTTTATTGATTACGAATGTTTCCACCACTTTACAGTATTGGAAATGAACTCAAGCAGCTGTGGCTGATCAATTTATCACTTTCGTTTTCATGGTCTTGTGTCAATTTCACGGATGCTTTCTCATTATATATAAGGGAGGGAGGGGCCTTGGTGACTCATATGATATCAATCACAGTACATTAGTCCCTCATGAGCCAGCCCACAGTTACAGTAATGCTCTAAATAATCGACTCCTTAACCCTTTACCCAACAAACCGGCCAAAACCGGCCAAATAAAGCTTCAACAGCCTAAAATATCTTGGGTCTGTCTCGATAAAACCATACAAATATGGATATCATTGGAACCGGCTCATTGACCACATTGTGATGGTTATAGTTATGCCCTGTGCCAATGCATTCTCTTATATATGCGAGTCGACCATAGGTCGCCTCGCATATATAAGAGAATGCATTGGCCTAAAAAAAATCTTTTTTTAACACTTTTTACCATTTTTTCTTACATTCTTTAACAATTTTATAATTTTTAATGTGTTAAGCCAATGCATTCTCTTATATATGCGAGGCGACCTATGGTCGACTCGCATATATAAGAGAATGCATTGGCACAGGGCCCTTCTGTTGGGCAAAGGGTTAACCACAGCAGAATTATGGGTAACTTTTCAGGATTTAGTCGGAAATATGGCTTGTTGCCATTCATCGGAAAGCTCTCTCTTACTGTATGAAGCTGGATCTATTAACCTTTCTTTACTAAATACTCATACTACTGCTGAGTAGTTCCCTTCGGAAATGTTCAGATAATATGTCCAACAAGCAGTCATTGGCTGTTTGTTGAACTTATTATCTGAACATATCCCACTAATGAGTCAGTTGAATGAACAGGAATCTTTCTGCATTTTTTGAATTAGGCCATAACAAGTAAATACCTAGATTATCTTCACTCCTCTCCCTCATTTTCGACCCGCCTCAGATTTATTTATTTTTGTCATATGTACATGTATGTACTTATAACCATAAACCACACACACATTCATTATAATTCTGCTCCTGTTAGCTTAGCAAATGCCAGTGATGTCGGTGTGATGCTAAATTCTGTTTGAAACACATAGATATTGGGATATGCTATCAAACATAACAATATTATATTTTTGTACGATGCATGTTTCATTGATTATAATTTTCCAGAGGATTCAAGTCAAAATGACCTATACCATTATGATTGGGTAGGACAGGTCATTCTGAAATTGAGTAGGTCAAAATAGTTGGAAGCTATAAGCAATATTTTAAATATAAATTTGTCACTTTATGTGTTTTTATGTTACCTATACCACAGTATGGTACACATAATGTCGATGTCCAGATTGACCACTCACCTGTCGTGCCGTACGTCTGTCCATCTGTCTGTCTGTCCATGTAGATATCTCCACCACTGTTTGATGAATCTCAATGAAATTTGGAGTTGATGTCCTCAATGAAATTTGGTATGGATGTTCACTACTATGAGGGCGATCAATTGAGTATTCAATCGTTTTATTGAGTGTTCAATCGATTTTTTTTTCCGGTTTTCCATTCTAGAGCTATTCATCTTTGCACATTTGGACATATGGGTTTTTTGTCGACATCTCCACCACCGGCAGTGTTCGCGCTGGACCGAAAAAAACTTTAGCCAAAAGTTTAGCCAAATGAAAATTTTATTAGCCAAATTAAAAAAAAAATTGGCCAAATTAAATCATCGTTTTCTGGTCGGTTCACAATTAATGACTAAAACGTAAAATCTAACAGACACAGGTAAAATACACAATAATTTAAATAATTTTGATTAACTAGAAGTATTTTTATATATATCATTTATTAAAAATTTATTAATCTTTATATGAAAGAGTGATTTGGGGGGGGGGGGGGGGGGGGGGGGGGGGGGTAACCCGGGATTGCCCTTAATGTCATTATTTTTGTTTGTTTTGTATCAATATCTTTCTTTAAATCATTAAATATTTATCCTTGCGAAAATATCTAAGTGACATCTGGAAACTAATAACTTAATATTGTTACGCCATTTTCAAATTACAATCTGTCATAAAAAGCATGCATATTATTTTGACTGTAGGCCTATCGGTATTGACGACGAATAGCCACAAAATATCTGTCGTGATTCACATTTGGCTAATTATTAAAGCTATTGTCTTACACTTGGTGCTCATAAACCTCGACCGTCATAAATACAATGTCATCATAAACATGCATTGTGCAGGCGCGCCGTGGGTGACAGACAATGGGCTGATTAGGGGATTAAATGTAAAAATTAATAATGACCTTTTGCTGCTTCGTACAGAGTGACGTAATCTTTCGCCAGATTAAACAGCCTGTTACGAAGAAATTGCTTATATGCCGGCGTCAATGCACTTTACAAAACATTGCTTTCTTCACATTGTCATAATTCAACCATGGTCGGTTTAATGTCCATGCGTCTTTGAATGTCCGTCTTTTGATGATTGCATATCACTTTGTGATCGCTTGATTGATAGAGTTGTCGATCGGGTTTCCCTTTGTACGATATTTCATAAGTACGAAAATAATGAAATACTTTCGTCACCTAACTTCGTCTTGAATCTCGATCTATTAAGCGCTTTTATTAATTAGCTTTCTGGCTCCATGCTTTCAGTCTCCATTTGGGTTCAAAAAAAGTTTAGCCAAATGAAATTTTTATTAGCCAAATTCGAAAAAGATTAGCCATTGGCTAATTTGGCTACCGACAGCGCGAACACTGACCACTGGTTGACGAATAACAATGAAATTTGGTATAGATGTTCAGTATTACTATTATGATGGCAATCAATTGAGTGTTCAATCATTTTGTTCATGTTTTCCATTCTACAGTTATTTATCTTTGTTTATATGAAAATGTTGGGGTTTCTTTCCCATTCAATCAGATACATGTATCTCACCTATACTTTGTCAGTTCAAATTTGCCACTGTGGGGGTATGCCAACACCACCGGTGCAATCTCTTGTTCTTTTTTATGTTTACCCATACCATAGTATGGTAAACATAGTGTCGTTGCCCGGATTGACCACTCGTCGTTCGTCCGTCTGTCTGTCTGTCTGTCTGTCTGTCTGTCTGTCCGTCTGTCTGTCTGTCCGTAGACACTTTACGAGTAATGCGATAACTCAAACATTTTTTATCCGATCGAAACCAAATTTTGTATATGGGTTTCTCAGCCCCAAATACAGATCCGTGATTTTGTTACAGAGTTATGGCCCTTTTTCAACTTAGAATTCACGCATTCTGCCATAACTCAAACATTTTTTATCTGATTGGAACCAAATTTGGTATGTGAGTTTCACAGCCCAAAATACAGATCAAATTCGAATATGGGTTTGATCCGATTAATTTTAAAGGAGTTACAACCCTTTTCAAATTTAATTTTTTTAGATTTAGCTCCTTGCTAAATTTAGCATATACAAATATTAAATTTTGTTTGAACTTTAATAACAATAAAAAAAAAAATTAAATAATAACAAAAAATTGACGCTTTCATTTATTTTAGTTTTATACGATTAATTAGGTGTGATATCCTGTTTTGAAAATATGAAGATTTTATTGCAATAGTTTCATGTAATATAATGATATCAATAAATTACCATGTGATCATCCAACATCCAGAGTATATGAGAGGATTTTTATAGATGTTGTCATTCCAAGTGAAATCTGTTATGAAATGAGTGATGACATATGATACAGAGCTCTGGTGGGTCAAGCAAGATAAACAACACTGGTGGTTGGCTGTTTGTTTATTCTAACTGTCAAATTGATTAATGGCAGCACAAGACTGGTGTTTTTCCTATTCTTGAAATTTCATTACAGGATGAGATAAGGGCCCCCTCACCTATATAAGTGTCTTCTAAATTCCATTAATTTGCTTCAAAAATAATTAACCCTTTCCAAGGTTTCCATAGACACATGCTATAATGTACATGGACTCTTTCTCATATCTCTTAATATATATTGGGTATCTTTGCACACTTCTATCAATTTTGGTATTGACTGATTAATTGATTTTTGAAAAATATATTAACCCTTCAGACACGTGCTTTCAAAATTAAAACAACAGCTGATAGCCAATTTGATTTATCTATGCAATGGGGAAACAGGCAGATAAATATACATGACTATTGTAAGTGATGACTTGTTTTGAAAATCAATATGGTAGATGTTAGTATTTCCAGGAACCTTATTTTCCCATTTGTTCACATTTTCATGGTTGATTGAATTTTAGGGGCCACAGAACACTTAGAAGATTAACATTGAAGGTTGTGGCTTTAGTGCCCAAGCTACTTGTAAAACATTGTAATGTGTGAAACCATTCAAATGAGGGCTAACTTACTTTCTTTTATATGAACGATTTAGTGGTCATCCCCATCATATTATGTCTGTATAACATTATATAGATAATACTTTTGAATTGTATAAACTACATATATTTTTGAAAAACATACACCCCTGTTATGAAACACTTAATCTTATTTAATACACAGGTCAGATCTGATCTTATATCTGTCCATGTTTGATAAACAAATAACTGGGGAGAATGCGGGAAGGGGGGGGGGGTAATTAAAGTACCATTTAAATACGAGATGGAATCCCCTACATATATGTCGTTCTAAGCAGTCTGGCTTGTCAACAATTATAATTTCTCTTTAGAAGTGAATAATAAATTTTGAATATCTGGCATGTCAAAAGTGTCAAAGATAGGGATTTATCACTTTTGCTTCCAATGAATTAACTTAAACTCCTAAACATGTCCTCCGAAATCACTAAACCATTGGATCTCACAGTGAGAGGTCCTTGTGTGAATAGGGACAGAGTTATGAGATTTAAAACTACTCCTCCCCCAACCCAAATACTTTAACCCTTTCTTAAGACAAATTATTTGAGCTTTTGATTTCAAGTTGGGTACTGATATATGGATTAATTCCTGTGATCATATCTTTGACAAATTATCAGTTATGGCTAGTCACTATCGCCAAGGTATGGGTTAAACATCTGCCGATCGTGATCGGCCTCTCGTTTAAAAATATATTAACCCTTCAGACACGTGCTTTCAATTTGAAATTAAAACAACAGCTGATAGCCAATATGATTTATCTATGCAATGGGAAACAGGCAGATAAATATACATGACTATTGTAAGTGATGACTTGTTTTGAAAATCAATATGGTAGATGTTAGTATTTCCAGGAACCTTATTTTCCCATTTGTTCACATTTTCATGGTTGATTGAATTTTAGGGGCCACAGAGCACTTAGAAGATTAACATTGAAGGTTGTGGCTTTTAGTGCCCAAGCTACTTGTAAAACATTGTAATGTGTGAAACCATTCAAATGAGGGCTAACTAACTTTCTTTTATATGAACGATTTAGTGGTCATAGGGGCTAGCATCCCCATCATATTATGTCTGTATAACATTATATAGATAATACTTTTGAATTGTATAAACTACATATATTTTTGAAAACCATACACCCCTGTTATGAAACACTTAATCTTATTTAATACACAGGTCAGATCTGATCTTATATCTGTCCATGTTTGAAAAACAAAATAACTGGGGAGAAGGGGGGGGGGAGTAATTAAAGTACCATTTAAATACGAGATGGAATCCCCTACATATATGTCGTTCTAAGCAGTCAACAATTATAATTTCTCTTTAGAAGTGAATAATAAATTTTGAATATCTGGCATGTCAAAAGTGGCAAAGATAGGGATTTATCACTTTTGCTTCCAATGAGTTAACTTAAACTCCTAAACATGTCCTCCGAAATCACTAAACCATTGGATCTCACAGTAAGAGGTCCTTGTGTGAATAGGGACAGAGTTATGAGATTTAAAACTACTCCTCCCCAACCCAAATACTTTAACCCTTTCTTAAGACAAATTATTTGAGCTTTTGATTTCAAGTTGGGTACTGATATATGGATTAATTCCTGTGATCATATCTTTGACAAATTATCAGTTATGGCTAGTCGCTATCGCCAAGGTATGGGTTAAACATCTGCCGATCGTGATCGGCCTCTCGTTAGTTTAGTTTTTCTATATCCCCAAATTAGCATACAACACAATGTATAATTGAGGTGCCCAATGGATGCTCATGACCAACTTCACTATCTGGGAACTTAATTATGAGTCTTGGAGGTCTCCACCATTCATAGCAGATGAGGCCATGCAGAATGACTCTGAATGAGGTCTGCTGAGGATCAATTTGGTGATGCTAGCCCAATGTGTGGGGTAGTGTCATTAAATTCACCCTCTGAGGACCTCATTCTGCAATCTCAGGCACCATATGTTGAGGCTTGTATATACAGTAATGCCCTAAATAATTGACTCCTTAACCACAGCAGAATTATGGGTAATTTTTCAGGATTTAGTCTGAAATATAGCTTGTTGCCATTTAAACCTCTGAAAAATTACCCATGATTCGGCTGTGGTTAAGGAGTCGATTATTTAGGACATTACTGTACATGCAGAAGTCCTCAGGGCATCCCTATAGTCATTCATCTAGTATTATGCGCAGTGAATTTGTCCCTCATGAGACATCCAGCAGTGATGAAGCTGGTGTTATTAATGAGAAATGAAGACATGGCACAGCTGCCTGTTTAGTAGAATTTGACCTTAAAGAAACTGATTCGCATTGTCTTACAATCAGTTTCTTTGGTCAAACTTGACTATACATTAGACGCGCCATGTATTTACCAGTATTCTTTTGCTATTCAACTTTACAAATTATTTTGTCAAAATTATAGTGAGCAATATGCAAATTTGTATTTCAGAAACATGCTAGCGATAATCATCCCTGTTAATAAGTGTTGGCTATTGGCTGAGCTGAGGCAAATAATGCCAAGGCAAATGGAAATTTTGTCGGCTATTTTTTTGCCGATGCAGATTTCAGAACCTGCACAATGTTTTGGGCAAGCTTGAAATAAATTGCTGCAAAAATTGTCTTAGCGTCGCACTGTGGAAGTCTGCATACAGCAATATTCATTTTGTTGAATGCCAAAGACTACTGAGTTAATAAGGACTATCTTGATAATCTTTAATTTAAACCAGACCAAACTAAAGTTTACCATGATAATTGACTAATTTCCTATTGTAAACTGAACATATACATGTATGTGTAAAGCATGCAGCTATCCAGAACCTAGGCTTTTTTGGCCAAGGAAATATTTTTGGCCTAGACAATTGTTTTTCCTAGGCAAATTTCTGCTAGTAATTAACAGGGCTGTATAATAGTTCAGTTTTGATCTAGCGTAGTATAATTTTATAAATGTACTATTGATAATTACATCTAATTATTGAGGCATTTCATAATAGAATGGGGTGGGGGCTCTAGTGGTTCATCTGGTATCATGCACAGTACATCAGGAGCTGATAAATGTATCATTTTAGTTATCATCGTCTTATGTCAAGTTCACCGACACTTGTCATTATATAGCGAGTAGGGGCCTTGGTAGCTCATCTGCTATCATTCACAGTGCATTAGTCCCCCAAGATCCATCGAGCAGTGATAAAGTTCCATGGTTTAATTCCTGACAAATGCACATTTGTCGCTTCAGACAATTTTTGATAAATAAACATGGCCGCCAGCAGCCATCTTGGATTTTACTCTTGCATGAGTATCTACTTTGGCATGCCCTACAGCCAACATTTTTCATCCAATTGATCCCAAACTTCATATGGCTCAGGTTGACCTCTGGTATTACTTAAACATTTCAACCTTCTGCATTCCTTTGCTCCATTGACTGTAATGCATGACATTATCTCCTCTCCATGTTGAGCTACAGTTTCATTGAAATTTTCATTATATACTTACAGTTGGTGTCAAGCCTGCATGTAGTGTGTCTGCCATTTGCAGAATGAGGACCCCAGAGGGTTAAGTTGGTGATGCTATGCTGCACAGTGGGCTAGCATCACCAAACTCACCCTCTGGGGACCTCATTCAGCTTATGCATCATCTTCTGGGAAGTATCTATAGTCTCAACATTGTTTTTAGTTACTTTTTGCCTTCTGGGAAGATTCCATAACCCCCAATTTGCAGAAGATAAAATGCACAATCGAGGTAACTAATGGGTGAACATCACCAACTTCAACTGGGGAAGTTCAGTCCAATCCTAGGACTCCCATGTCAGTTGAGGCTTAAGCAGAATGAGGTTCCCAGAGGTTAAGTTGGTGATGCTATGCTGCACAATGGGCTAGCATCACCAAACTCACCCTCTGGGGACCTCATTCAGCTTATGCATCATCTTCTGGGAAGTATCTATAGTCTCAACATTGTTTTTAGTTACTTTTTGCCTTCTGGGAAGATTCCATAACCCCTAATTTGCAGAAGATAAAATGCACAATCGAGGTAACTAATGGGTGAACATCACCAACTTCAACTGGGGAAGTTCAGTCCAATCCTAGGACTCCCATGTCAGTTGAGGCTTAAGCAGAATGAGGTTCCCAGAGGTTAAGTTGGTGATGCTATGCTGCACAGTGGGCTAGCATCACCAAACTCACCCTCTGGGGACCTCATTCAGCTTATGCATCATCTTCTGGGAAGTATCTATAGTCTCAACATTGTTTTTAGTTACTTTTTGCCTTCTGGGAAGATTCCATAACCCCTAATTTGCAGAAGATAAAATGCACAATCGAGGTAACTAATGGGTGAACATCACCAACTTCAACTGGGGAAGTTCAGTCCAATCCTAGGACTCCCATGTCAGTTGAGGCTTAAGCAGAATGAAGTTCCCAGAGGGTGAAATTGGTGACACTGGCCCACTGTGCGGGATACCGTCACTAAATTCACCCTCTGGGGACCTCATTTTGCAAATGACAGACACACTATTTGCAGGGTTGGTTGATGTTCGAGTTATCTATTCTCATTGCTATCATTATCATTGTGATTATTATATGCTTACAGTTGGTGTTGATGTTCGAGCTATCCATTCCCTTGGTACTCTTCATCGTCTTGTTGTTGATTAGAAAGAGGCTGCCAGACCAGAGGATACAAGAAGGTAAAATGTAGTAATGCCCTAAATAATCTGCTTGTTGCCATTCATCGGAAAGCTTTCAGTGAGAGCTTTCCGATGGATGGCAACTAGCCCTATTTCCGACTAAATCCTGAAAAATTACCCATAATTCTGCTGTGGTTCAGGAGTCGATTATTTAGGGATTTACTATATAAATTGCTACATTATCTATAGTATTTTGCCATTGGTTTCTAAAATGCTAATGTATTTAAATAGGATAATCACAATTGGACTGAAGTGAATGTTGAGTGTAGTAATTTCGTCACAGCAACATGCGGCATTGCAGAAACGTAGCTGTAAAGTTCCTAATGTTTAATGATATCTCCAACTCATAATTATTTTTCAGGTATTTAATTTTCTCTATTCCAATGTAATTATAAGCAGTTTCTGAATTACACAGTTTATCATGTTATCTTGTGCATTTTGCATGTCGGAAGTCAATGTGTTAAAGGCATCGCATGGAATCACAAATGGTTTCTAAAATGCTTTGCAATTTATCAGTTTGCGTTTAGAATGAGGCCTTTATCCCTTTCATGATGGGAGCTGTGCTGGTGTAGCATTAAAGATCCTGTACCAGTGTATTCTCTTATATATGCGAGTCGACCATAGAGAATCCACTGGCTTATAAGGTCAAGAATCTTTTCAATTTAAGCCACCTTGGAAAATAAATAAACCTCAGTGAAAAGCCACATTTGCAGTGAATACTCTGTGTGGTGCACTTCTTATCTGAGAATCAGACGGACTTGTAACACACCCCGATACCCCTTTGTTATTCTTGCTTACACCCATGATCTGCATCATGTTGCTACTGCGGGCACATGGTGAATTTTATAAATCTGTATTTGGGACCTGTGAATTGATTTGATTCGATTCTGAATCTTTCGTCTGATTCAATATTAGCTGTCCTGATATGAATTTTATTGAATATTTTCATCAGGTGCATTCCCATGGTTTGTACAGTCCAAAATGTTTTTGCACATCAAGATTTTGCAATACAAAGACTACTCACACTTACTAGTATAGATAACACTGTCTCAAATGATGTATAAATTTCCTGCCAAAGACTGTCCACCGGGACTTTGCGATTCCAGGAATTACACACAAAATCATTTGGCAAATCGCCATCCATCACTCATCGCATTCTGATTTAAGACAACTAATTGATACGATGCGACTTTGATTTTTTTGCCCGATTTGATTCGAGATTCGATTAGAAATGAAAACCTCCAATTTGCAGGCCCCTAATCTGTATATTGATATTGTATTTCACAGGTCATTTTAGTGCCATGCCTTTACCATCATCGGGTGTGATATCAACGCTGCAGACTTTCTGTGATGGGGGAGAGAGAAACGAGTATGGATTCAGGGATTTTCCAAAATCAGAGTAAGTTAATTAACCCTTTCATTGGTTCATGACGGGAGCTGTGCTGGTGCAGCATTAAAGACCCTCTGCCAGTGTATTCTCTTATATATGCAAGTCTCCCATAGGGAGCCTCGCATATATAATAGAATGCACTGGCTTACAAGGTCAAGGTAAATATTGTTATGCCAATGTATTCTCTTATATATGCGAGGCTCCCTATGAGAGACTAGCATATATAAGAGAATGCATTGGCACAGGGTTTTCGCAAAATTTCAGGAATCGCCAGACATGGAAGGGTTAATAGCTTTGAAAAGATCTCTTTTTTAGTCGAGTTATTTTCCAAAACTCGACTTATAGTTTGATGAGGGACGGTGGGCGGGCGGCGGACCGTTTATTGACGGATTAAAATTTTTGGTGTGTGAGTACATATCCATGCACGTAAGCTGCAGACAAAAAAATCGGGTTCGTCCGCACATTTATTACAGAGTTATGGCCCTTTGCCATTTTTCACTGATTTTAGGCTTCAACTTCAACAAACGTTATCTGATTCATTGAAATTTGGGATATAGGTGTCTCCCAAGAATATTTCGGACGAGTTCGAAAACCGGCCTGGTCCGATAAAATTTGATAGAGTTATGGCCCTTAATTAGTCATTTTTCACGAATTTTCAGCTCGTTAGCGCGATAACTTCAACAAACGTTATCCGATTTGATTGAAATTTGGTACATAGGTGTCTCCCAAGAATATCTCGGACGAGTTCGAAAACCGGCCTGGTCCGATAACCTTTGATAGAGTTATGGCCCTTAATTAGTCATTTTTTCAAAAATTTTCAGCTCGTTAGCGCGATAATTTAACAAACATCATCCTATTTGATTGAAATTTTGATATATAGGTGTCTCCCAAGAATACCTCGGACGAGTTAGAAAACCGGCCCGGTCCGATAAAATTTGATAGAGTTATGGTCCTTAAGTAGTCATTTTGTACGAATTTTGAGCTTGTTAGCGCGATAACTTCAACAAACGTCATCCGATTTAACTAAAATTTGGTATATTAGTGTCTTCCAATAATATCCTGGACGAGTTCGAAAAAATTTGATAGAGTTATGGCCCTTAATTAGTCATTTTTCATGAATTTTTAGCTCGTTAGCGCGATAACTTCAACAAACGTCCTCCAATTTGTTTATAATTTGGAATAGACATACTTGCCAAGAATATTTCGGACGAGTTCGAAAACCAGCCTGGCCCGATAAAATTTTATAGAGTTATGGCCCTTAATTAGTCATTTTTCGATTTTACCTATTAATTAGTCTACCGATACTGATGCACACCAATTGGCGGTAGCCACCGGCGGTAAGCCACCGAAAACGAGACACAGCATCTCTGATGCCACCTCTTGTTTAGCTCATAATCTTGTGTGCAATAAAGAGCCTTCCTTGTTAGAATTTCCTGATATTGTGAGAACAATTGGCTTCATGTTTGTGGTCGATGCTCGATCTACTGATAAATACAATGTAATAGACATATATTCAAAATTCGAAGCCAGGGCCATGATTCGTGCCTTTAAATAATTGTATTCTGCCTAAAGCTTTTCACGGAGGCAGCAGATTTAGAAAACACACGAACCAGGAAGTAGATTAAAAAGTTAGTGAAATCCACTGTTTAAATATTTATATATCCTTTTCAGTGAAGCATGCGCATAAGATTAAATCCCCGCACAATATCAATGAAATATTGATTCAGTGTTACTCAGGGAATTAGTTCGCTTACACCTGCGTGACCCCCATCCTGTCGCCACATCAGTCAATTCCAATTAATCGAATAACGGTTAATCAAATAATTCGTTTATTATAATAATATTTCAGATTCCAAAACCATTTTAATAGTACATCTGTATTTTTTAATTGCTTATTCGAATAGACTCCCAAGCGGACTATCGCTTAATAGAATAGAATATTCGCAAAAATGTGCTCCGAAAGTCGGTATTTTAGTGCATTCTAGAACTCAGTTGAAGGTATTTCATCCAAAATATTATAGTTTATGTCAAGAAACCGCAGACAATCGTATTAGATCGAAAATGGGTGACATAAAACGTTTCAATAGCGAGTGCATTACGGTCATAAGTTACTTTAAGAAAGTGATTTTTCAATTAAATGTGAATATTAAAATATTATAATAACACTTGTCTTGTTGTTTTATTTGCCCAACATTCCCATAATTCACGCCATAAATGACACTATTAAATTTTGTAAGCAGTGGAATAAAGCAGAGTGGGTAAATCCCGCATCTATAGTCGAAAGTAGTCTATAGTTTATATCAATGTTCAGACTTAATCCGATTAAGAAACTAATAAACCCGACGCTATATTCGTGATCCGTTGTCCACAGAGGATGTTACAATAGCGACTAATTGCATGTTTAACAAAAGCCAGTGAGTGTAATTATTTCACACTAACAGTCCTGACAAAAGACAGTGTTGTATTTCTGCTAAAAAGCATGTGTTTTAATAAATAGAGTTATCGCTCCTAAACTGTTTATACTGTAAAACGTGAACAAAATGCAGCTTAAAAATGTTAATGTCAATAACCTTTATTTTGGTTTCAAGTACATAACGTTGACGTAGTTTGGAAGATATTGTTGTTCAATGACAAGTTCCCCTTCTGCTCCATTACATAACCAGGAAGCCAGTTCTCTGTGTTTGGTTACATGAAGGAACATGCCGACGTTGTAACTGAACGCGAAAAATATGTTTTTACAATTTACAGTACCGTAGTTGGACAGACACCTGTTAGCGACTCGGTTCTTTTGTATTTGATGTCTGTTAATGACCATGCATAAAGAATTAGGCTGTACAAACTGTTTTGTTTGTTTCATACTCTATGGCGTGAACAAAGGATTGTCCCATTTACGGTGACGGGGTGTTTGTTTAAGTATTTGTTTGAGTACACCCGCTAACAAAGGGCAAATTAACGTGTCACTTGTAAAAACAAAATCGTACCAGGGCTATTATAAATGCGATGCTGTGGGTACACCAGTCATAATTACTCAGTCATTATGAACTCGAAACGAAAGCGCAACGACCTCTCCCTGGCTGATAAGTTTGAAGTGATTCCATGAACACTTTAGGCCTATGTATGCTTTTATTACTGTTTATATTGTCACTGTTATTTAATATTTATCCGTTATATGTTTCAAAATAAATCAAGTTCTATAAAATGTCTTCCTCAATCACTCGATGTGCTTCTATCGATCAAAGGTGAATAACTCTAACCAGTCCTTCAATGTAAACATTAAACATGTGCTTCTATTGATCAAAGGTGAATAACTCTAACCAGTCCTTCAATGTAAACATTAAACACGTGCTTTTATCGATCGATGTTTTTACAATTTTCCCTTGGTAAAAAGTAACAACAAACACACAATCTGACAATGGTATTACAAATATTTTAATATTATATGAAACAATCAATAAAGAGAACAATATTATGAAGTAAATACACTGTCACATTTAATAACAGGTATTTTTAAGTTTTTATATCAACCAAACATCGGTCAAGTCAGTGGTACATCGTAAACTCGAAATTACGTTTTGGTGCATCGTCAACTCGAAATTTCAACGTTTTGGTGCAAATTCGTCTAATCAAATAATCGGTTATTCAAATAAAAAATTGCTGCACCGAGCATATTCTATTAACCGAAATCGACTGTATATGCAAGGGTCCCTACGGGAAATGTATTGGCACAGGGTTTTCAAAAAATTTCAGGAAGCTCCAGTCATTGAGGGTTAACCACTATACTGTCACAATATGACGCAATTATGAATGTGTTGCCGCAAAATAGTTGAAAGATAATTGCAATAGTTAATGTTTTGCTTCTTCTGATAACTTCATACAAATTGAACCATGTTAAAAAGTGATGAATCAGCACATTGAAATGGTCCAAACCATAGTTCAGGGTTGAACTTTGGAGTGGACGTAATTTGCTGATTATCAAATAGTTAATAGTCTGTATTTGGCTCATGTGGTCTATATACCAGTAATGAACAGACGACAAAGGAAGTCACTGGGTACAACTTTAATTGATTACCGATATAATCAATAATTTAAAAAAAATAATCCATTATGATGTCTAGTAATCATGATAGGCTATTGTCAGCACTAGTGACACTATAATCATTATCTTCATATTAATCGAACCTAGTTCCCCTTCCTGTGATTATCTTTGAACTTGGTTTACAAATTTACAGATGTTAATTACAGTTATATATATATATATATATATATATATATATATGTGTGTTTTTCCCGATATATAGACATGGATGAACGATTAATCCCAAGAATTTTCAATGCAATGCCTCTGAACATATTATCGCATGCATGCAATTACATACCTTAAGCGTGACTTATAGGCCCCATGTGGCCGGGTGCAATATCATTATCTGTTTATCTATTATATATTTTGGAAGATCTGTTTGTGTGTGTGTAATCGATGAACTCGAAAACGGCCGACCCGATTTCGATGAAACTTAGTATGTGGGGGTATTTTCGGGCCAGGAGTAACATAGGCCTATTTATTTTCAGATCCGAGGTCAACTTTTCACGTGCCGAGGTCAAATCTGTTTTTACGCTGTGTTACGGGACTTTCATTTGAGTTCGGTGCTTACAAATCGATTCGAAACAGCGCGAATAATAAAATGCCAGTCATAATAATGACACTGTGAGAATCTTTCGTGTTTCCTCTTTCCAACGATATATAATGCGTATGTATCCGTTTTAGTTATCTGCCTCAATTATCAAGAAGAAGTGGTACTATCTTCCATCAGGATAAAAACAATGCGTAACTTCTATGACGTCGTTAGAGGTCATAACGTTAGATCACGTTAACGCTTAACCGGCCGATGCATTTGACTGTTTCAGACGTCTTGGCGATATCTCGGGCACCGATGGTAATTTATCTTTACGTTGAAACTTGATAATTAATGAGCGTGTGTGTATGAGGCGCGTTTATATACTTGAGTGGAAATCAAATCGAGTTAAACTGGCGGATTTTTACGGACGAAATTTGATGCATAGGGTATCTCGGTATCCTCTGGGCCGATTTCCCGGTATCCGCTGGGCCGATTTCCACCATTTTTGGGGTGTTGGTGTTTGACCCCACCTGACCTTCAAAATGGTCAATTCAAGGTCAAATCGGGTAAAACCGGATGGATTTCGACGGGTACTTTTGTCGGGTACTTTTGTTCGGGCACTGTGTTTTGGACGGGTCAAATCGTGACCCCACTTGACCTTGGCCTTCAAAATAGACAATTCAAGGTCAAAGTCGGGTCACCTTCTAGTATATATATATATATATATATATATATATATATATATATATATATCTATTATATATTTTGAAAGATCTGTGTGTGTGTGTGTGTAATCGATGAACTCAAAAACGACCGACCCGATTTCGATGAAACTTGGTACGTGGGGGTATTTTCGGTCGGGGGTTAACATAGGCCTATTGATTTGCCCGTGCGACGTGACCTTGACCTTCAAAACTCATATCTCGGGATCCGCAGTGCTATCACGCCGGATTTAGCACTGCGATGCAGGGAGGATAACTCTATATTCATACGTCGACGAACGTTAGCAATTTGCAGGCATGCAATTACGCATCGTGTATTTTTCCCAAAATTATAACATTTACAAACATTGTCAATTTGCAGGCTATTAAAAATCGTGCATCTATCCCAAAATATATCATTTATTACAATTTCTGATATATAAATTTTGTTACAGCTAATATTCTTAGGTCTATTGTCGATAGATTTATTTTTTGTATATTCACACCACGCATAGGCTCAAGCTGTTTACATTTACCCCGCGGGTCTGGAATCTCATCCAAGAATCCATTTAGCTGAAATGATACTTCGTTGTTGCGAAATGGAATCTACCGGTGGCCCCAAGCCGTCAATGTCAACAACATCGAAATTGTTCAACTTTGACTGCGAGAAAATAGTTAAAATTTACCACACAATGCTAATTTATCTTTACGTTGAAGCTTGATAATTAATGAGCGTGTGTATATGAGGCGCGTTTACATACTTTAGTGGAAATCAAATCGGGTAAAACTGGCAGATTTTTACGGACGAAATTTGATACATAGGGTATCTCGGTATCCGCTGGGCCGATTTCCCGGTATCCGCTTGCCCAATTTCCACCATTTTTGGGGTGTTGGTGTTGGAAAATTGCCGGACGGATTTTGACAAAATTTGATACTTAGTGGACCATAGTGGTAATTGTTTCCAGGGAGTGTTTTGGACGGGTCAAATCGTGACCCCACCTGACCTTGACCTTCAAAATGGCCAATTCAAGGTCAAAGCCCGGACGAAGTCAGGTCACCTTCTAGTCTATTATATATTTTGGAAGATCTGTCTGTCTGTGTGTTCGCGATGAACTCGAAAACGGCCGACCCGATTTCAATGAAACTTTGTATGTGGGGGTATTTTCGGCCGGGAACGGGCTTAGGCATATTAATTTGCCCGTGCGACGTGACCTTGACCTTGAAATCGGGTAATTTCAAGGTCAAACGCCCAAATATCACGGGATTTCGATGAAACTTGGTATGTGGGGATATCTTCGGCCGGGGAGTGGCATAAACCTATTAATTTGCCCGTGCGACGTGACCTTGACATTGAAATCGGGTCATTTCAAGGTCAAACACCCGAATATTACGGGATTTCGATGTAACTTGGTATGTGGGGGTACTTTCGTATGGGGAGTCTCATAAGCATATTCATTTGCCCGTGTGACGTGACCTTGACCTTGAAATCGGGTCAATTCAAGGTCATATCGCCAATTTTGATGGGATTTTGACGAAAATTTGATACGTGGGGTTACTTTTGTCCACTGGGTGTTTTGGACGGGTCAAATCGTGACCCCGACCTGACCTTGACCTTCAAAATAATCAATTCAAGGTCAAATCGGGTAAAACCGGATGGATTTCGACGGGCCCGTTTGTCGGGTACTTTTGTCCTGGCAGTGTTTTGGACTGGTCAAATCGTGACCCCACTTGACCTTGACCTTCAAAATGGACAATTCAAGGTCAAAGCCCGGACGAAGTCGGGTCACCTTCTAGTTTAATATATTTATGTATTGTGGATGCACATGTCACGTTAATAAAAGATTCTCTCTTTCTCCCTCTGTTGCTATGACCTTTCATAAAGTATTGTGAATAGTGTTTTAACCTTTTACAGAGCTACCCAGTTCCTGAACAGGCTACAATCCATTGCACAGAACCATAACTTGTTCAATCCTAGCTACACACCAAAGGAAATGGATAAACTGCCACATATATACGAGAGAATTATCGACCAAACTGCTGATATCCATGACAAATTTATGTCTGCTCAAGGTCAGATATCCTCAAGCCTTGAAATAGTGTGTCTGTTATTTGCAGAATGAGGTCCCCAATAACGTGAATTTAGATACGCTACCCTCAGGGTCGGCGCTGGACCGAAATTTACTTTTGCCAAATGAAGATATTTTTTGCCAAATTCTATTAGAATTTCCCAAATGTTATCCCTGATAGTATAATTTTCTGCAAATTTCATTGAGTTTTGTTTCGACACTTGTTTGAACGATGTTTGATACCGATAGGAAAGAAGTTAGTTAATTATATTCGCATCTCTATTGTAGTCTATCATACAACAATAAACCAATCACCGAACAATAAAATGGTAGAAGAGTTGCTTCACCAGAAGGGAACATCACAAGAGGATTAGCTGTGTAAACACCACCATCACACTAAATATTGGTAATCCCTCCACACATGGATAATAATGTTACCAGATTAACTTCATCTTAATGGAGGTGTTAACATTTCCGAAAGCATATAAAACACCACTAATATAATTTTATTGTGATAGTTTCCTAAAATGAATGGTATTGATTGACCGATATTTTTCAACTTTATTGAGGAATTTCATTGTCTGGCCAGCGAAGTGAGGGGACAGAACTCTGCTTTGCAGTTTGCAATTAGTGTGTCTGACATTTGCAGAATGAGGTCACCAGAGGGTGAATTCGGTGATGCTATTGTGCACAGTGGGCTAGCATCACCAAATTCACCGTCTGACCTAGGATAAGATTGAATTTCCCCAGTTCATGTTACTCACCTCGATTATCCATTTTATACTCTGCAAATTAGGGGATATATAAACTTCCCAGAAGGGAAAAAGTAACTAAAAACAATGTTAATTTGAGGCTAAAGATACTTCCAAGAATATGATCCCTAAGCAGAATGAGGTCCCCAGAGAGTGAATTTGTTGATGCTAGCCCGCTGTGTGGGATATCATCATTAAATTCATCCTCTGGGGACCTCATTCTGCAAATGTCAGACACATTAATTCAGACTTGACTCTGCTTTGCAGTTTGGATATGCCACTGAAATATGTGGTTAATGATGCATTTCAAAATCCCATATTCGTATACCATACAAAGAACAATTTACCTAATTTTGATCTACAGCATCATTGACATTTTCAGTTTATGTCTTCTTGTAGAAATACCACTGAAGTATATCGTTAATGATGCCGGTCTCCTGAGGAAGAATCTGACAGATGACCTTCACCTTCCTGTGATAGATGTAGATACACTATTTAATTCTTCTTTGCACCTAAAACAGGTAAGATTAATTGAAGTGGCATATCCTTAACCCTTGTTCAGATTTTAAGTTCTATGGTAGTTTATTATCTGAACATTTCCCACCAATGAATAGGAATACTTCTGCGCTTTCTATTATCTGTGGTCTGATTAAATTTCATGAACATCCCTCCAGATGAATAATAGACTATTCCAATGTGTACTTTTATAACTTATCGGAGAATTCATTTAGTAATGAAAGGGTTAAAGCAACTCATAATCTTTATTCTTTAGCCTATCTTTAACACTTCCATGACTGGAGCTTCCTGAAATTAGATGAAAACCCTGTGCCAATGCATTCTAGTAATTAATGCTTTATTATCAGCCAATAGTCATGGTACATGAGAAAACATATATACACTATGTACAAATGAGAACGCTCCGGTCTAAATATTTGAAATTACACATGCAAACAGTATATACAGAAAGCAATCATCACACACACACCCAATACAATATAACATCAAAAATGTTCTGTAAATGGTTATATATATATACGTTCTATAACATGGTACCGATTGTGATAAAACACCAAGTAACATACATGTACATCTGTATATAAGTATAACCTGCAAAAATATGATGTTAAGCATATAGTAACACTTTCGCTATGAAAACTGCTTGTTAAAATACAAAACTATAAGATGCACTTTAAAAGAAATTTTGCAGCAAATTATTCAACAATTTGCATAAATGCAAATGCAATTGCGTTCTATCCAATTGTGTTGTATTTATCAATTCAAATTTGACATATGGATTACTCGTTATGCTCTTTTGTTTAAATTACCACAGGCATATTTTGCAACACCCTAGCTATTCTCTTGTTCCCATGATAATTACATACTACATACTATGTGAAAACTTACTCATTTGGAGTCCCAATGACTTGTTTTCAGACTCTGTAACAAGGGCATGGCACACACAGTTAAATTTTAGCATATGCGTCCACATAAATCTAAACATTGACAGTATCATTTGCTGGATTACCGGTACATTAACCCTTCCATGACTGGAGCTTTCTGTAATTTTGCGAAAACTCTGTGCCATTACATTCTCTTATATATGCGAGTCTCCCATAGGGAGTCTCGCATATATAAGAGAACACATTGGCCTAACAATATTTACCTTGACTTTGTAAGTCAGCACATTCTCTTATATATGCGAGATTCCCAATGTGAGACTCGCATATATAAGAGAATGCACCAGCACATGATCTTTAATGCTGCACCAGTGCAGCTCCCATCATGAACCTCTTGAAGGGGTTAACATCCGATAAGGAGCAAAGTACCAAGATCATTTATGTCCAGCTTTCATGTCTCACATTTTCAATCATTCAACTCTCAGACGTTAGAGTCGAGGGTGTAAGTTGAATGAAACCATAGTGTTATGTGAACTATAAAGATGATCAAGTTGTTTTATTTTTTAAACATTTAAGATTTTTCACACATTTATAGGTATAAATTATTTCTTATAAAATAATAACTAACAATGTAATTATTTTTCAGATATATAGTATTCTATTTGGATCTGACCTTGACCCTCTGACCTTGCTCAGAAGAAGGAGGAGCATCGCTGATGACATTGATCCCTCCTACATTTTCAGTTTTCCGCAGATACTCAACATGTTATCTGAATATTTAAGCAGTGATAACATGAAGTCTGTTGTCTCGGCTGGGATGGCAGATTCTATTAAAGGGTTGCTATTTAAGATGCTCCAGCAAAGTGATGCATGGCAGAGTGGAAACTTTACGTCTATGCTGCTGGACGCGCTGAAAATGATTGACTCTAGTGACGCTCCTATTTTAGTGTCGCCATCAGAGCAGGTCGATCTAATGAAGGTAAGGTTAATCTTCTTTTGGCTAAATTTACACGTTTGCAGCACCGACAGGGACTCTGAGTGCACAAAAAGAGTGGTGTTCGTACTCAGAAAATCTAAATGCTCAATTAACTATGATTGACAGCATAAAGGAGTGTTTGGATGAATCTGTTGTGTCCATTATGTTGTGCATTTCGCGTTGTGTTGAAATTTGAATATAAGCAATGGCACTAGGGTTAGGACCCTGCAAATCTATTCAATTTGATGCGATTCACAATCTTTCGTCTGATACAATTTGATTCGAAATCGCTGCCCTGATTCAAATTTTAACAAATCTTTTCCATCAGGTGCATTATTGTGGCTTCTATCGACCACAGTACATACAACACTGCTCTTTCTTTAAGAAACTTTGTGATACTTTCGAAGATGCACACATACAGATAACACTGTCGCAAATTATCCAGGAGTTGTTCCAGGAGTTGCATGTCACAAGGGAATTACTTTTGTTACATACATACTCATTCAGCGAACTACATCGCCAGTCTCTGTTCCATATACTGCCATATGTCAAGGAGTTCAGAGTTATACTATTTTAATGGTAGATTTCAGTACACTGCAAGAAGACTGACAAAGATTTCTGACTATGAAAGTTTGGAGGCACATTAATTATAAAGAGTTAATGACCAATCACACCACTCATCACATCCAATGACTCACATCCAATGACTCACATCCTACAGTATCTTTATCGAAAATGAGCTACATTGTAGTTTACTGTATTACTTGTTGCTTCTGATGTCTTCGTGTTATTGTAGCTAGTCTATTTCACAGAATAAGCATTAATATGATTAGGTAATACAAAATCCCTTGACAATTACTTGTTAGGAGGTTTTCTATTTGTTACAGCTACCAATTTAAATGTTTCCCGAACTGTTCCGTCTCTTCAGTCTTGATATACTTGGGACAATGATTCAATTCGATATTCAATTTAGAATATTTTGCCCGATTTGATTTGAGATTTGATTCGAAACGAATCCCCCAATTTGAATGGCCCTTAATAAAGTGTTTAGACAGCATATTGTATCTGTAAATGCACCAAATGGAAATATTCTATTTTTAACGAAATGCAAGCCCAGATGCATTGCTTAACCCTTTATATACTAAATGGATTCTCCCAGTCAGTTAAAATGTGTACATCGGAATGGTCTATTATTTATTTGCAGGGTTGTACAGGGAATTTAAGCAGACCACACTGCATACATACATAAGCACATTTTCTTCACACATAGTATTCTCATCTCAAGTTTAAAAGACATAAGTGTTAGATACCAGTTGCGAGAAACTGCAGTAATGCCTTAAATAAACGACTCCTTAACCACAGCAGAATTATGGGTAATTTTTCAGGATTTAGTCGGAAATATGGCTTCTTGCCATTCATCAGAAAGCTAAATCCTGAAAAATTACCCATAATTCTTCTGTGGTTAAGGAGTCGGTTATTTAGGGCATTACTTTATGATTTCTGAGATGGTGGAAAAATTTGTCTCCTCAGCACCACTTAGTTTATAAGAGCTCAACTGTTTTGTTTTACTTAATTAATATATTACAGCCTGTAATCCATATCTCTTTGCAGATGATAGTCCTGTCTCCTAATGTTCTGAGAGCCATTACCTGTGATAATCAAGGTCTAGTTCAGTTGTTCATGCCAAATAACCCAAGCCAAAAATCTATAATAGTAAGTACAATTAAGATAATATACATATTTAATGTTCTTGTATATCCATTTATTCCACACCCATTGACGTGAGATCCATGTATATGCCAGACGGCAAAATATAGTAACAAGAAATAAATTATATGCATATAAGAAGATCATATAAGAAGTTTAGAAATTAATATAGTTGGTCACATTGTTTTCAACCTTGTGTACCATGTTCACCTGAACTACTATGTGGAGAATAAGTTGTGCTTCAAGAAAGGTCAAAAGTGGGCCTTTATTAAAGTTCAACAAACGACCATAGGTCGATGGGATGAATGGATATTTCCTACAGTTTTCCCACAGATTAAGACATCTTTCGAATTAAACTACATAAAAAAATTAATAAACCTCAATAGAAAGCCTCCTTTGCAGGGGATACTTTGTGCGGTGCACTGTTATACTCAGGAGAGCAATCAGTATATCCGTGTGGATTTATTGGTGCTTTATAGCTCCAAAAAATCTAAAAGACAGGAAACAATAATCTATTAAAGGTGCCCTGTAAAACTTAACAATCCCCCCCCCCCCCCCCCCCCCCCCCCCCCCCCCCCCCCCCCCCCCGCCAAATTACTATTTCTTCGGCTTTGGGGGTGAAAAATATTTGAGTCAAGGATCCCACCCTTTAAAGCCCAGATATATTGGATTTCGATTTTTAAATCTATTTGTTTTCTAGTCCTCTGTGGGGATGAATCCTGAATACCATTTAACAAGGGGGGTGAATCCTAAATACCAGTTAACCCATGAGTGCAGCTTCTTGAAATTTTGCAAAAACCATGTGCCAATGCATTCTCTTATATATGCGAGGCTCCCTATTGGAGAATCACATATATGAGAGAATGCACTGGCACAGGATCTTTATTGCTGCTCCAGCACAGCTCCTGACATGAAAGGGTTAACAGCGGGGTGAATCTCAAGGTGGTGACACCCCAAGACTTGGCAATGATGGCTTAAAACTTGAAACTAGTAACATAAAAAATTACCTGAATCCTACATACCAAAAGGGGCAGGATGTGCATGCGACACTCGCATATATATTAAAGAGAATGCACTCTCTTACATGGTCAAGTTAAATATTGTTAGGCCAATGTATTCTCTTATATATGCGAGGCTCCCTATGGGAGACTTGAATATATAAGAGAATGCATTGGCACAGGGTTTTTGCAAAATTTCAGGAAGCTCAATTCATGGAAGGATTAACCATAAAACCGATCTATTCAGGGTTGTAGCCAATTTTTCGAAACCAAGTTTGAATTTTCAGATTTCAACACTTCAAATAAAATCTTTGAACAACCCATCTCACTGAATGGGCTATCTTGTTTTAATTCTTTGGAGAATAATCAATAAATCTGTTCTCTTTTCAGCTTGATGCTCAACGCATAATATGCAATTTATCTGACACACAGTTTCTTAGTCTTTCTAATCAATTAAAGAGTTCTATAAATAGTACAGAAATTACTGAACAGGTGAGTTATTTAGAGTAAGATTTTAGGGTTTTATTTAGTTATAAATATTGGGAGTATGTAAACTATTATGAGTTTTTTTTATCCCCCGCCAAATTTAAAATTTGCGGGGGATATAGTAATGGGTTCCGTCCGTTCGTCGAGCCCTCCGTCCGTCTGTCCCGAATTTTTAAGCGTCATAACTTGAACAAATGTAAATGGTTTTCAAAGATTTGTGGTATATGAATTCACCTGACCATTACCTAGAATGAGTTCGCAAGCCAGGTCTGGCCAGATATTTTTACCGGAGTTATTGGACTTTGTTTATTATTTTTGTCGAATTTACCAAATAGCAAATAGACGACGTCACAGGGCTCATTTCCACAAATCTCAACAGATTTAAAAGATATTTGGTATATGGGTTCACCTGACCATTACCTAGAATGAGTTCGCAAGCCAGGTCTGGCTGGATATTTTTACCGGAGTTATTGGACTTTGTTTATTATTATTGTCGAATTTACCAAATAGCAAATGTCAACGGATTTCAAAGATTTTTGGAATATGAGTTCACTTGACCAGTATCTAGAACGAGTTCGCAAACCAGGTTCGGCCGGATATTTTCAGCAGAGTTATTGGACTTTGTTTATTTTTGTGTGTGCAAATGGACGACGTCACAGGGCTCATTTCCACAAATGTCAACGGATTTCAAAGATTTTTGGTATATGAGTTCACTTGACCAGTATCTAGAACGAGTTCGCAAACCAGGTGCGGCCGGATATTTTCAGCAGAGTTATTGGACTTTGTTTATTTTTTTGCATGCAAATGGACGACGTCACAGGGCTCATTTCCACAAATATCAACGGATTTCAAAGATTTTTGGTATATAAGTTCACATGACTAGTATCTAGAACGAGTTCGCAAACCAGGTCCGGTCGGATATTTTCAGCAGAGTTATTGGACTTTATTATTTTTTTTGTTAGCAAATTGACGACGTCACAGGGCTCATTTCCACAAATGTCAACGGATTTCAAAGATTTTTGGTATATGAGTTCACTTGACCAGTATCTAGAACGAGTTCGCAAACCAGGTCCGGCCGGATATTTTCAGCAGAGTTATTGGACTTTGTTTATTTTTTTGCATGCAAATGGACGATGTCACAGGGCTCATTTCCACAAATGTCAACGGATTTCAAAGATTTTTGGTATATAAGTTCACATGACTAGTATCTAGAACGAGTTTGCAAACCAGGTCCGGTCGGATATTTTCAGCAGAGTTATTGGACTTTGTTTATTATTTTTAGTGCAAATGGACGACGTCATATGGCTAATTTCCACAAATGTCAGTCCTAAAATGAGTTTGCAAGCCAGCCTTTTTGACAAAATCCCACCTCTTGTTGAGAATGCACTTCCCCAACTGCACATTTCGGCAGAGAATGCAAACATTATTGACAATGCACTTCCCCAACTGCACATTTCGGCGGGGGATACCGCCGTCTGCGACTGCCTGTTGTTTTTAATATAAATTTTGTAGATTTTTTCAGTTGAAGCAAAATACAATTGACTGTATAAACCCACAACATGCAATTTGTGTGAATTAGGACAGTTATAATTTAACACCTTCAGATAAATTGAGTCACTGAGTTTAATTCAGTGCAGTTGAGGTCAGTGGTCTGTTTCAACTGTCATTGATTGCATTGTTTGAGTAATATTTGTGTCCAGGTTGTGTGAAAAATATACTGATTTATTTCAGTTAAATAGTTTGAAAACAATTATGTTTTGGCTTGGTATTTAAGGGTCCACTGTGTAAAATATTATAACTTATTTATTTTCAGCTTAATTTACAAGACATTAATCTATCAGCTGAAGCCCACCAGATAATGAATTTTTATAATGAGGTGCGTATTTCTGTCATCTGGATGTAGATATATAGAATATGTAGCTAATGTCATCGCTTAAACTGTTTATGTCCATGAGGGAGATTTGGGCATCTATTGGGCGAGGCTCTGCCGAGTCCAATAGATACCAAATCCCCCGAGCGGACATAAACAGTTTAAGCGACAACATTAGCTACATATTTTATTTATCCATCGCACAAAACTTGCCTTTTGTGAAGTAAATCTGTCATTTTACTCAGTTTTAAATATGTTACTTCGATGACGCCCTTACATTTATTAGGTCAAGCAAACTAATTAGCATTCATAATGTGCAGCTTAGAGTGAAAGAGTTCGTTGGGTTTTTTTAATAATTATTCTAAGCTGGCCTTGTACTAATCATTTATAGATGTTTTAGAGCGAAAACACATATCTGTTTACGAATGTTGTATCAATTGCAGTGAATTATGGATGATAAAAACATCCCAAAATTGCAATGATGTCATTTAAGTCGGTTGACGTCCTTAGTTACCTGCGCAATGTCACATGATTCGATTTCAACCAATCAGCCTTCTGCATTCAAGTTTCACAAAGCGAATGCAAAATATTTGACTAGGCCTCTTTTTTTCTACAGCTGACAAAATTTGAGAAGTTCCAAGAAAGCGTGTATGAATTATGTATGTTAAAGTGATGTGAAACACTCCCCATAGGGTGATCATATAGAAGTAGAGAATAATCTTGCTCAATGTAGTTATTTTTACAACTATTATATCCGAATTGACACACACACTGTCAGTATTATATATTATTTAAATGCAGTGACTGTCGGTGGCAAAATCGTTAGTTTATTGCCGATAGTTGCCTCTTGAATTGAGAAGTAAATATTTACAATTGAGTGTAGTTCAGACAATGATTTCTATTGTGTTGTACAGTCGATTTGCTTGATGTTAGATGTTAGTAGAATGCTACATTAATCCAGTTGGCATAGCGCCTGAATACTAACTTATCAGTTTCACGCACCTTAACAAGTCCATAATATGTCTTTACTGATGCCATTGTTTTTGTTTCACAGCTGACAAAATTTGAGAAGTTCCAGGAGAGCCTCTATGAATTAGGTCTATTTGCTGAAAAACTTCCACAGGGTGCATGCAGCTTAAACACGAGTGATGTAACCACTACAGCAACTCCAGACGAGGAGGGTGATAAAGATGACGCAGACGGCAAGCCTATCGAGGTCTGTTTTAAATAACTCAATGCTGGAAATCTTGATTGGGTAGTTTCATCGCTCTCGTACCTCCCATGCAAATTGTTAGGCCATGCAAAGTCAATTTCCCATTTTTCAGGTAAGAACATTTTGAAAAGCATGGGAGTGCGTGGTTTTTAATTGATCATTTTTCTGGGGTACACACCAATGAAACATTCCACCCCTGGGTCTAGCTCTGGGTTTAATATCAGTTGCCCTTGGCCATTATTACACAAACAAATGTTCTCAAAAGTTAATAGACTCTATATGATTTATTACACCCAATAAAGCTTCATCGACACATCTGGATCTGGACGTAAAGTCAGCTATAGAAGAGTAAGGTATTATCCTCCCGATTTTAATAGCCAGTTTACGTTGAAGGAAATGTGGACTAAACAAAATATCCAACTTTTCTAGACATTTTAGATATAATTTTAATGTTTAATCACCATTTCCCACTTGAAATACTTGATGTCACTTTTAGGCGTAAATTCAAATTTTCTTTGTAATCCATATTTAGTCAGATCACCAACTTTAATTTTATTTTCATAATTATCATTAGGATGAAGATGAGAAAAGAAAAAAGAAAAATCTCAGTGGATTGCTCAAAGTGTGGGCGAAAATGCATGAAACAATATGTGGAAAAACCGATCGTAATGACACCGGGAAACACAGGAAGAAAAGAGATGCAAACTCAGATGTCTTCGGTAAGTCTAGCCCTTTCTTTACTAAATGCTCATTGATGAGTAGTTCCCTCACAAAATGTTCACATTATAAGTTTAACAAATGACCTGAACTTACTATCTGAACATTTACCTCAATAGATAAGAATTCTTCTGTAGTTATGAATCTACAAGTATAAAATTCTTTAACCCTTTGAACCCTGACGTCCTGAACGTTAAATGGCCCAACTGGGACGTATATACATGTATACATGCTCAACTATATGGCAGTCTACTATGCTTACTGAACTAGTGTGCGATGAAATATTTCACAAGGTATTTCAACGAGACAATCTATTCCACTTTCAATATACATGTTTTAGCAGCTTCCTTTGGTTGCGCTATATATTTATAAAAAAAATTCTTATCCTTTAAAAAAGGCGTTTCTCAAAATGCACTTCTGTGCATGCGGGAAGAAACAGACCCCCTGTTTCCAATTTGGCTGCTAAAGTCAGAGGTATGAACATGTGACTCATTCGCGCAAAGAGAAGCCCAATTCTAGTTAACTTGGACTTTGATCGCAAAATTTCTAACAAAATTTTCCGATGATAAAAAAATATTTTTTCTCTCAAAATAGGCCTCTGCGCATGCGCGAAGAAACAGACCTTCTGTCATTAGTTTGTCTATCAAAGTCACGTGAGTAAACATGTGACGTATGTGTGCAAAGTAGAAGTACAACTCTAGTTGTTATGTGCGTTAATTGTGCTGTATAATTTCCTTTCAAATACCGTCTGATTTCCGGACCGGTATTCCGGTCTCCCTGGATATGGGAATATAAGGATTGGACCGGTATTTCGGTCTGTCGGGTTCAAAGGGTTAAATTTTAATGCGTCTCACACTGCGTCTCATGTGATTACTTGCTTTAACCCTTTCTTTACTAAATACTCATTGATGAGTAATTCCCATTGACAACCTCTCCATTCTCATGTCATCCACACATTTATGTGCCACGTTCATTTATATGTAGGGAAATTATATGACAGATTGGTTTCACAATACCTAAGTTGACAAACAGAAAGCTTTTGAACCGTCAGCTGGTCCTTCATTCTGACTTGTTGATGTCATTTCGGAGTTCTAGGTGTGACTGTTGCTGACAGAAGTGTCACCTTGTCAGACACCCGCTTACCTATAATGGTTACTATAACACACATAATCGATAATAATGACACTCCGAAACACAGGAAGAAACGAGTGGCATACTCAGATGTCTTCGGTAAGACTAGTCCAGGAGATCAACTTACATAAATGGGCCCTTGTGGAGCTTCGTAACTCAATGGTTAAGAGTGTTCAACTTGTAGTTGCTGTCATCACAGAGATATGAGTTTGATTGTTGCCTTTGGACTGCTGAGTTTTATAACAGTGGTTAGGTTTCGTGTTAAGCTCAGTGTGACTCAAGAGTTATACACTGTATAAATGTCGCACCTAGTTGTTACTCTAGACCAAGGCTGCTCATATTGTGATGGTTTCGGACCACTCATGCATTAAACGAGTACCAGTCAGCTTGTTATACTGGTGAGTATCAGAGCATGTTCTGATCATACTGGAACAGCAACTGTGCAAATGGCTGCAGTCAGTTCATTGGTTGGCATGTACAAATGATTGGGATAATAGTGTAATTGGTTAAATGCTTTATATATGCAATCAACGTCTTATTTGTTGCATTTATGGACGTAGAAATGTGTAGCAAAATATGCCAAGTTTGTTGTTTTGGCACTTACAATTTTATATGCCCATAAATGCAACAAAAAAGACATTGATTGCTTATAATTATGCCTCGGAACATTAATTTCAACATATTAGAAAGAATTATCTCAAATCTGTAGTAAAAATTCACAAGTCTGTTAGCTGAGTATCCATTTGAAACGATTGGAAAAAACGAAGAAGGGCGCGATAAAAGAAGGTCAAGGCCACTCAATTCAAGATCGACTCGAATGCAAACAAATTGAGACTGACATGGAGGTTCAACCAACAACTGTGTAATTAAAAATCACTTTCTGAATTGGAAAATACAAATTATTAGATACTAAATGAATTTGCTGTGAATCCACCTGATACATTGACAATCTGAAATTATCGCGAATTTGAAATTACACCTTTGAAATTTGAACTGAAGTTTGCAGATTCTTAGTAGCTGTTACAGCATTAATTATCCTGTGCCAGTGCATTCTCTTATATATGCGAGTTTTCCATAGGGAGTATCACATATATATGAGAATGCACGGGCTTACAAGATCAGGTCAATATTGTTAGACCAATGTATTCTCTTATTTATGCGAGGCTCCATATGGGAGACTCGATATATAAGAGAATGCACTGGCACAGGGTTTTCACAAAATTTCAGGAAGCTCCAGTCATGGAAGTGTTAAGTCTCTGAGCGCCAGCTAGATGTACATTTGAGTGTTTTAATCATTTCAGAGAGCTTTGGAATGTCATCAGCACAAAGGAGCGTACTTAAGATGTTGGCCCAGATACTGTACAGTAACCCCAAAGTGCTTTATGCTCCTAACAACAGTGCTACAGAGGCTGTTATACACAAGGTCAGTGATCATGTAAAACATAAAGATCTGGTGCTGGACATTTGCATAATGAGGTCCCCAGAGGGTGAATTAAGTGACGCTACCACGCACAGTGGGCCAGTGTCACCAATTTATCCTCTGGGAGGCCTCATTCTGCATGGACTTGTCTGCTATGGGAGACCTAGACACATATTCAAGTTCCCAGATGGCGAAGATGGTGATGTGCACACATTGGGCACCTCATTTATTTGTGTCATCTGCCAATTTGGGGATATCGAGAAACTAAACTAAAAAGAAAAAGAAACTTTCCTTCCAATATATATGATTCCTTCTGGACTTGTATTATCTGTCGTCTGCTATGGGAGACCAGATTGAAGTTCCCCAGTTCAAGTTTGTGATGTTCACCCATTAGTCACATCCATGATGCATTTTATTTTCTGAAAATTAAGGGATATAGAAACTGAACAGAAAGGAAAAAGTAACTAAAAGCAATGTTAATTTGAGACTATAGATTCTTCCCAGAGGAGCCCAAAGAAAAATGGTGAAGATGGTGATGTGCTCCCATTGGGCACCTCGATTATTAATTGTATCGTCTGCCAATTTGGGACTATTGAGAAACTGAACTTACTAAAAAAGAAAAAGAAACTTTCTAAAGAAGTTTCTAAAGAAATAAAAAATTTCGATTTCACATGTTCCCGGTGTTTCCCGTCACAATGCTTATTGCTGTGACCAATTTCGACGACTGAATCTGCACCAGCTGGCTGCCTTCCTTCTGGACTCAGGTCTTACAATCCATCAAAATTTGCTGTCTGAGTTCCATGTCATCTGTAGTTGACTAACGTCTCAGGTGCTGTTTATCTCTGGTGCTTTTTACACAGGCATTTTTTCAGTGGATAAAATTTGAGAATCATTTTATAACATTTCTACAGCGAATCAGCTGATTTTACAAAAATAAAACTGAGAATCAAGATTCTGATTCTCGTCAGATTTTAAGCCCTGGGACTAGAGTAGCTTCTCTGGTGACCCTATGACGGAAGGTAGCCTCCGCTTTTCCCTCCGATGTGGCTCCTTCTTATGCCACCTCCTTTCCCATGGTCCGAGGTTTGGAGTGGTAATGCATTCTCTACGTTCATAGTCGTGGCCTCCACATCCATTGCAGAGAGGGTAGCGAAGTTCTGTGGCCTGTCTCCCATTTAGGAACTGCCTCCGGGGTGTCCCGGGTTCATTCTTCACTGCACACGCCAGTCTCTTGCCATGGCTAGCACATCATTACATGTAGCTGGCAAGCCCAGGTACTGTAGACACATGGTTGTTCCTCCCAGTTAGGAAGACATGTGTAAACTGCCACCGCCTCCATTCCCCGGGAATTTACAGCACAGGCTTCAACCTGCCCTCCAGTCGTGTCTTTTCTGGCTTCCATCCCTCCAGACCTCTAGTTGCAGCTTCAGCAGGTGTTTTTTTTCGCAGACTTAGTCTGTTTATCTGCCTCTTGACTTCCTCCTTTTCAAGAATTCTAATTCTACCCAATAGTTCAGTGTCCAAGATATCTTTGACAGAGATATAATATTTTCTTAACCAAAATAAATATCTCCTAATAAGTATCTTCGACACTGCACTCATAGGGCCCTCCCAATTGAAACCAACATCCGCACCGCACACTCGCCCAACCACATTGAACACACAGAGGACGAGAAAAAGACAGAATTGGCTTACCTCAAGCTCGAGGTCACTCCCCGGTTGACAACTGCGTGAGAATAAATGTACCATAGGTATTTCATACCATTCATTACCATTTCATTACCATATCATTATATGTTAAACCTTTCCGCGAAACATGAAGGATAACTGAATAGTTCAATGTCCAAGAATTTTTTTTATTTTTCTGACTGTTTATCATTTAACTTTCAGGCCAATCAAACATTGCTACTGTTTGATACGATGAATAATTATGCTAATATCTGGCTGGATGTCTCCAAGAAAATTCGGGACTATCTTCTGAAGAACTCGACAGAGCACAACCTAATCGCTATACAACAGGTAGGACAATCTACTCACTAAACAACATGTAGGACAATCTACTGACTATACAACAGGTATGACAATCTACTCAAAATACAATCTGTGCATCTGTACTTTTCAAAATTGAAGTACTGCACAATTGTAAAAGTAACCCAGTTTATTCCATAGAAAACATTATATTTGTTCTGATCTCCACAAGAATTGTCAACTGAAAGTAGAAATTTAATGTGAAAATATATTTTGTCACAATGTTTACTTAATTTCAAAAGAATATAATCTAATTTGAGCTTGCAAACTTCGTAACAGTTCGGGTCTTCTCTAGCCGTAAACAAACAGATCAAATGTGAGGGTACTCCTAATTACATGGCATATTTTGTTCATAATTTAACACAACAGTTGGATTATAATACATCATTATGACCATAAGATATCACTCTTTCAATGTAGCACTGTGTATTGATTTCTATGGTAAATTAAATTAAAATTAACAAAACATTCTGCCACTTGATCTGGATGCAGCATGAATTTCGGTACCAGAAGGGTCTGCTTCGGTTATCAATCTAATCATTTTGATTTGTTCTCCAGATGCAGCATGACTTTAGGTACCAGAAGGGTTTGCTTCTGTTATCAATCTAATCATTTTGAATTGACACCAGATGCAGCATGAATTTAGGTACCAGAAGGGTTTGCTTCGGTTATCAATCTAATCATTTTGATTTTTCTCCAGATGCAGCATGATCTTAGGAACCAGAAGGGGCTGCTTCGCTATATATTCCACTCCGACCCCAGATTCACATCATTCATCAATAACGCCCTTCCATCTCAGGACTACTTGCTGCATGAACTCGATGAAATCGATAATGCTGCCTGTAACTGGATTTATCTTATGTCTGGTATAAACTTCAATATATTCAGAGGATTCAAGACAGAGAGAGAAATCGAAGACTATTTCCTTACTAAAGCCTATTCAGAGAATGTCAGTGTATTCGGAAGTGAGTATAAACCTTAATATACTAAATGGATTCTCCCAGTCAGTTATAAAAGTATAAATTGGAATGGTCTACTATTTATGGGAGGGATGTTCAGTTAACAAAAGCAGACACCAGACAGGCGAAAAGCTAAATGAAGTACAGAAGGATTCATATTCTTTGGTGGGAAATGTTGAGATAATAAGTTTAACAAACAACCTATGTATGAACATTTCCTAATGGAACTACTAATCAATGAGTATTTAGTATAGAAAGTGTTAAGAGTTTATAGCTCATTGTGATTTAGTACTAGTTATATCATGAGATTTATAACTCTTTCTTTACTAAATGGATTCTCCAAGTCAGCATTAATGACCATGTACCAGTGTATTCTCTTATATATGCAAGTCTCCCATAGGGAGCCTCGCATATATAAGAGAATGCACTGGCTTACAATGTCAAGGTAAATATTGTTAGGCCAATGTATTATCTTATATATGCGAGGCTCCCTATGGGAGACTCGCATATATAAGCGAATGCATTGGCACAGGGTTTTCGCTAAAGTTCAGGAATCTCCAATCATGAGTGGGTTAAGGTAATAAAAGCAGACAACCGATCAAAAAATTTTCAGAAGGAGCCCTATTTATTGGGGTAAATGTTTAGATAATAGGTTCAACAAAGAACTATGGTCATTTGTTGAACTTATTATCTGAACCTTTCCTGTGGGAACTACTCATCAATGATGCTTTAGTATAAAAAGGGTTAACCAACAGGGAATAGACAGGTGACCACTGAGGAATTCCAGGTGTGTTTCTCTTTAATTCCACCAACTGTGATTGAAAGTTAAAGGAGAACAACAGATATTGTCAGTATGGTAACCCTGATATGCACATGAGCTGCATTGTCATTTGCCCTATGATCAGGGTAATAATTGGTGTGATTTTCTCCACAGGTAAATTCTTTGAGAATGTTCATTGGAATTCTACTGGATTATTTACCCCCCCCCCATGCCACATGTGAGAGAATGCGGTGTTATATTTCCTATGAGCAGGTTATTAATTGGGGTAATCATTCCTAATTGATCTTAGATCAAGATACACATAAGAAAATTTTCTCTAGTCTTTGACATGGTAATACATGTAAGGCCAAACAAAATTAATGAATTGATTCTCAGGCAATTTTTATTTTCAAATGAATGAGGGAGGGCGGTTTTTATTTTTATTTTTTATTTCCAGCGGCCAGTTCAGACATACATCTGGGATCCCCGAAATCAAGACCAGAAGGCTCAATTAATTGTGGAATCATTATAATTGAAACTGCGAACCAATAAACAAAACAAAACAACAGACTAGTAGTGAAATAAAACTGGAAAAGTGTATAAAATAAAATATATGCATTGAAGTATCCTAAAATAACATCGAGGTTGTTCCTCTTAAAGCTAAGCAAATGAAAGGACGGAAAATGGAATGATTGTATTAAATATAGTGAGGTATTAAACTGATGTTTGCCATTCACACTGTTTAAATGCGTCTTGGGAAATTGCAGACATGCTCATTTTGCCTTGTTTCGTTTAGCTTTCAACTTCTCCTGTTTCTCACTAGAGAAGTTGCGCTTACGAGATAGCACTGTCTGAAATTTTTCAAGACACGTCTTACACTGTGGATGGCAACCATCAACCTTGTCCAAAATTTTTCGGCCAATTGCCCAATTGTTTTATCGCATTCTATGGACAATACAGCCCATTTTCTGACAATTTTGTCACGAAATATAATTTGGTATTTCAACAACATCGTGTTTTTTCAAATCACGGAATTTGCCGGTGAAGAAACGGCACGACTCGTTTGTTTGTGAACTTATAAATAACTGTAAATAATGCAACCTGCTTTAATGAATGACATTAGTTCGCTTTATTTAATCATGTTTTTTGCGTAAATGCCGAGGCCTATCATCTCCCCAGCAGCGCACTGCCATAACTCGCCGTAGTTCGTTTCGAAGTGGTATTCCTGTCGTAATTATTACATTACCACGTGCTAAAAGCGTAAACCGGAAATAGCGAATTCCGGCACTTCCGCAAACGGAGAACTCGCCACTTGAACGCGAATCGGCTGCGATTTGAATTATTTGATCGTTGGTTGTTTGGATTTCAAATAAAAAGAGTTAGGCGGCCCCTATTTTATGAGAGCGGCGGTGCCTGAGAATCAATTAACTAATTTTCTCCAAAGGTATAGTCATCGTAACTTTCTCCCCCCACCCATACCAAATGTGAGGTATAAGGTACTAGAGAATGCTGTGTTATATGCCCTATGACCATGGTAATAATAATCGGTATAACTTTCTCCACATGCATAGTCTTTGAATTGATGTTATATTCTACACAGGTATAGACTTTGAAATGGTGTAATTATCTACACAGGCATAGTCTCTGAAACGGTGTAATTTTCTCCACAGGTATAGTATTTGAATAGTTGTAATTTCTTCCACAGGTATAGTCTTTGAGAATGTTCACTGGAATGATACTCAACTTCCCCCGCATGTGAGGTATAAAATACGACAGAATGCGTCTGAGACACCAACTACTAAGTTTGCTCGTAGGAAATACTGGTATGCTGGTCCTGGGAAATATAACCATCTATACTATTATGGTTTCGTTTGGATACAGGTATGTACCCTCCATATGCTTGATTGCTCTTTTTGCCAAAAAGTTTGCCGAATGAGATTTTCTTGGACCATTTTTACCTGAACTATGAGCTGAAGTTTGAGCTATTACCATGCATCCATCTTCCATCCATCTATCAACTATTTCCTTCGGCACACCCTCAGGCCACATCCTTCACCCGATCATCACCAAACTTCATATGGTTCTTCGGGGTGACATCTGGATGGGAGCCTTTGATTTTTCCTGAAATTCGTTAAAAAACATGGCCGCCAGCAGCCATCATGGATTTCAAATTTTAATCCATCGGCACACCCTGCAGCCCGCATTTATTCAAGTACTGATTGAATATTTTGAGTTACCACTATTTATTGAAGAAATCTTTTGAAAATTTGCAGGCTATCGCACTTTCGATAAAAAAACATGGCTGTCAGCAGCCATCTTGGATTTTACTCTTTGCATGACTAAATCCTTTGGCACATCCTACAGACCACATTCCTCGTCCAATCATTGCCAAACTTCATATGGATCTTCAGGGTGACTATTAGATGAGAGCTTCAAATTTTTCTGAGTTTCATTTGAAAAACATGGCCACCAGCAGCTATCATGGATTGGACATTTGAATCTATCGACATGCCCTGCAGCCCACATTTATTAATTGCTCGGCATAATAATGTCTCCTCAAGTTGTGCTACAGTGTCATTGACACTTTCATTGATAGGCCACCGACGGCGTGAACCCTGGGGTTGAGACGAGTCCCTTCTTGTTGCTCTATCCCTGTGTGGAACCCAGTGAAGTACTGATCAAGAGATTTGTTATCACAATTTTACACTTGTTTCAATTATCCATGATGTTAAAATTAACACTTTTCATTGTCATACCATAAATTAATACCTTTCATGTGTCTTACCATAAATTAATATCTAATGATCACCAAACTTCATGTGGATTTTCGGGGTGACATCTAGATGGGAGCCTCCTATTTTGACCGATAAATTCGTTGAAAAACATGCCACCAGCAGCCATCTTGGAATTTATACTACTTGTATGACTAAATCCTTCGGTGCACCCTACTGACCTCATCCGATCATCAACAAACTTCATATGGATCTTCGGGGTGACCTCTATTTTATTTCATTCTTCTTAATCATTCTATTCATTGCTCAGCAAAAAAATTAATTCCTTCCCAAGTTGAGCTACAGTGTCATTGACTTTCATTTGTCTTACCATAAATTAATACCTTTCATGTGTCTTACCATAAATTAACACCTTTCATGTTTCTTACCATAAATTAACATAAATTTATCACTGTCACGTGTCTTACCATAAATTAACACCTTTCATGTGTTGTATAATAAATTAACACCTTTCATGTGTCTTACCATAAATTAATACCTTACTACTGTCTTACCATAAATTAATACCTTTCATGTGTCTTACCATAAAATAATACCTTTAATTTGTCTTACCATAAATTAATACCTTTCATGTGTCTTACCGTAAATTAATACTTTTCATGTGTCTTACCATAAATTAATACCTTTTATGTGTCTTACCATAAATTAACATCTGATGATCACCAAACTTCATATGGATCTTTGGGGGTGACCTCTAGATGGGAGCCTCCTATTTTGATCGAAATTCGTTGAAAAACATGGCCACCAATGGCCATTTTGGAATTTATACTCTTTGTATGACTAAATCTTTGGCGCACCCTACTGACCACATCCCTCATCCGATCATCACCAAACCTCATATGAATCTTCGAGATGACATCAAGTTTACTTTCCTTCTTCTTAAACATTCTATTCATTGCTCTGCAAAAGAATTAACTCCTTCCCAAGTTGATCTACAGTGTCATTGACACTTTCAGTTGTCTTACCATAAATTAATACATTTCATGTGTCTTACCATAAATTAATACATTTCATGTATCTTATCATAAATTAATACCTTTTATTTGTCTTAACATAAATTAATACCTTTCACGTGTCTTACCTAAATTAAAAACATTTCATGTTTCTTACCTTATATTAATACCTTTCGTGTGTCTTACCATATTATTTGCAGGACATAATATCGAGAGCCATAATAGATGTTCAAGTTGGTCGAGACGTTGTGGAGCCAGGGACCTTCACACAACAGTTCCCATATCCATGCTATCTGTGGGACCAGTAAGTCATTATATATAGTGGCAATTAGGTGTCACTAACCATGCTATCTCTGGGGCCAGTAAATCATTTTATAGTGGCAATTAGGTGGCACTAACCATGCTATCTCTGGGACCAGTAAGTTATTATATAGTGGCAATTAGGTGGCACTAACCATGCTATCTCTAGGACCAGTAAGTCATTATATATAGCGGCAATTAAGTGACACTAACCGTGCTATCTCTGGAACCAGTAAGTCATTATATATAGCGGAAATCAGGTGACACTAACCATGATATCTTTTGGACCAGTAAGTCATTATATATAGTGGCAATTAGGTGTTCTATTGCATTTCAGAGAGATATAATTCATAAGTCAAAATAGGATGACATATTTCAGGCAAAAAATATATATGTAAAGAGTAAATAGACAACAGATAACTCTTCTAAGAAGCAGCAGATTTTTCTCCAAGAGTGAATAATGTGGGGGATTATTTTCGCAAGACACTAGCCAAGTGAATATGATCCTCACATCTCAGGAGAAGAGAAACATTGTACGCTACTCAGAACAGTTAACTGTTGTGTTTATTATATTTTCTACATCACCATGAAACCCACCGTTAGGCCTACCACTTTACCGAATCCACAACTTGACCAATCTTCTTCGTTAACATAAAGCTCAAGATTGCCTTTGGACTCTCCCATTAATCGAGTACTTGGTTGGGAGTTGATGGATATTGTCAGTATGCTAATCCTTCTGCACTCATTAGCTCTTCAGATTACTTCCTCCTGAGCGAGGATGGTTAATCAATGCCCTATGATCTGGGTTATAATCATATAAAGTGCTATGAAACTAATTTTTATACGCCTGTTTTTAAAAATGGAATGTATTATGTTATTGGTCCATCCATCATGGCGGGGCATCTGTCCGTACTTCTGTTCACGTTTGGTTTCCAGATGATAATTTTAGATGGTCTCAACTGAATGGAATGAAATTTGATATGTTGGCTTACTAGCACAAAATACAGGTCAAGTTCAAATTCAGTTTCTGCCCGCAAATTTTCACCAGATTTATGGCCCTTTTTAGCTTCACTTTACTTTGTAAAGTTTGCGCTATTGCCATGGCTTGGTATCCGTCGGCCGGCCAAAAAACATGGCCACCAGCAGCCATCTTGGATTTTATTCTTTGCATGACTAAATCCTTTGGCACGGGCTACAGGTCGTACGTTTGGTCGGATCATTATGAAATTTGTCATGGCTGTTAACTTTGACATTTAAATGGGAATGAGTCATTTTGGGGTCATTCGGCAAAAAACATGGCCACCAGTGGCCATCTTGGATTTCAAAATTCAATCCATTAGCACGGGCTACAGGCCGGAGTGTTCGTCTGATCATCATGAAATTTGTCATGCATGTTAATATTGACATGTAGATGGAAACTTTTCATTTTGGTGTTATTTGGCCATAAAACATGGCTGCTGGCAGCCATCTTGGATTTTACTCTTTGCATAACTAAATCCTTTGGCACGGGCTACAGGTCGACCTTTGGTCGTATCATCATGAAATTTGTCATGGCTGTTAACATTGACATGTAAATGGAAACGAGTCATTTCGGGCTCATTCAGCCATAAAACATGGCCTCTGGCAGCTATCTTGGATTTTACTTTGCATGACTAAATCCTTAGGCAACACTACAGTCCACTTCCCTCATCCGATCATCACCAAACTTCATATTAATCTTGATCTACTAGATGGAAGATTTGAATTTCATTGGAAAACATAGCCGCAGCAACCATCTTTTTTTACTTTATATATATTTCTTCATGTTGATAATCTAGTATTACTTAGGCCTTTCAACTTTCCGCATTCCTAATTGGTCCATTGACTGTAACACATGAAATTATTCCCATTCCAAGTTGAGCGACAGTATCATTGACACTTTCATTGTTTTAAGTTCGCAATCAGTTTTCGTTTCCTGGATAAAAACTTTAGTAAGTCTGAACTGAATGGAATGAAATTTGGTATGCGAGTTTCCTAGCCCAAAATACAGGTCAAGTTCAAATTTGGGTTTTGCCCCCCCCCCCCCACCCCCCCCCCCCCCACAGTTTTC
Source organism: Siphonodentalium dalli (assembly GCA_032622095.1). Lineage (NCBI taxonomy): Eukaryota > Metazoa > Mollusca > Scaphopoda > Gadilida > Siphonodentaliidae > Siphonodentalium > Siphonodentalium dalli. The sequence goes on from CP136069.1 coordinate 76,464,010, forward strand.
ACCAATTATGGCTGTTGTTGGAATTACCATGGGCGTAGTTTGCCCACACCCTAGCCATGCTCTTGTTTTAACTTATTTACTGTGGAATGTGCTATATATATGCATCGATTATTTTGATTATGATTATTAATTATTTTATTTTCTGTACAGGTTTGCCTTTTTGATAGAGCATGTCATGCCTCTGTGTCTGGTGATATCATGGGTGTACTTGGTGTCCATGCTTGTACAGAGTATCGTTTATGAAAAGGAACAGAGACTGAAGGAGGTGAGGCACATTATCTTATCTTACTACAATAATGCCCTTAATAATCAACTCCTTAACCACGGAATAATTATGGGTAACTTTTCGGATTTAGTCGGAAATCATACCTCTACCTAAACATCACCACTTGATTCAGGGACCTTAACCCTTTTATGACGGAGCTGCGCTGGTGCAGCATTAAAGATCATGTGCCAGTCCATTCTCTTATATACGCGAGTCTCCCATAGGGAGCCTCACATATATAAGAGAATCCGCTGGCTTACATGGTCAAGGTAGATATTGTTAGGCCAATGTATTCTCTTAAATATGCAAGGCCCCCCTATGGGAGACTTGCATATATATAAGAGAATGCATTGGCACACGTTTTGAAAAATTTCAGGAAGCTCCAGTCATGAAAGGGATATACATATATAATATGAACATTTATATGAGTTATGCTTCCGGAACAGCAGCCTCGGTTCCCTCATGAGAACTTCGCACCTAGTCTCAAAACACTAACCGTCACACAATGAAATAAGTCTCCCAAGTATGGTCAATTGGATATGAACATAACAGCATGTCCAATCCTGATCTGTAGCAATGAAAACCCTCATTAAATATTCAAACAAACCCTATAAAAGAAACAACATTTCATGACCTATTATACTTGCTCAGTTCCACATCCGAGTCTTATACTCATTGAGCATCAACTGTCTTGGTTGACTTGATACTCAGGACAGTCTGCTACCAAATACTTCGCCATTGCAAGCCTGAGTTTAGTGCGCCTGTCATTTGCAGAATGAGGTCCCCAGAAGGTTAATTTAGTGACGGTATCCCGCATCACTAAATTCACCCTCTGGGGACCTCATTCTAAGTTTCTATAGAAATTTGATTATAAAGAAACTTTCCAGAGAAGATGAATCCTAAACCAGGAAATATTCAAAAGTGAATATTATTAGGTGTATTTTGAAGCACAAACTACTGGCTCTAAAGTGATATATTAGACATTTCTGATAAATTTTTTTCACACTGACTGAAAAAAAGCGAATTGATGCTATTATAAGCTGTATGATGTTGCCTGAGTTTGACCTTTGACTTTTCAGGTTATGAAGATGATGGGTTTGAGTAATGCAATCCATTGGTTGGCATGGTTCATTACCACGTTCTTCCAGATGTCAATCACAGCCCTGACCTTGACCAGCTATTTGTAAATACGGCAAAATTCTCGAGCACAGTAACCCATTAATTGTGTTCCTACTGCTCGAAGCTTTCATTATAGCTACTATATCATTCACGTAAGTCTCAACCTCAAGTCTGCAAATAGTGTGTCTGTCATTCACATAATGAGGTCCCCAGAGGATTAATTTAGTGATAACCCCTAACTTGCAGAAGATAAAATGCATATTAATCAAGGTTACTAATGGGTGAATATCAACAACTTCAACCGGGGAAATTCAATCTGATCCTAGGTCTCCCATAGCAGTTTGAGGCCTAAGCAGAATGAGGTTCCCAGAGGATGAATTTGGTGGCACTAGCACACCATGTGGGACAGTGTCACTAAATTCACCCTCTAGGGACCTCATTCTGCAAATGACAGACACACTATTCGCAGCCTTGCTTAACCTTTTGATCCTAAATGGATGCTCCTATTGTAAAAGTATCCATTGATCTATTCATCATTTTTAGGGTTGTCACGGGGATGTGGCGACAGGGGGAATATGGGGCTTGTCTCACACCCTACCCAACTATTTCAGTAGTTGGAAATTCATGCCTGACACAACAGAAGTTGAACATTTCAGACCAAAGACAAGTTGAAATTATTCTGGTAGTTTGATTTCAAATCAGTATTTAGTATGAAATTTGTAGATTTCCGCTAAAGGAAGCCTTCACACTGAACTATATGGATATATGTCCTGCTTCGCAAGCCACAGTAGAAAAGGGTTAACTTTTTGGTCGCCTCCCGACGTCGATTGACTTGCCAAGATTAGTCACGCTCCCCATATAACTGGCTCTGCTCGATCGAATTGTTCAGTTTTATTTCTGCTGCCCGAGCCAACAAGATAAGTATAAGGGTGTATTTGAATTTGGAGTTTCACCTACAACTCAATAAATTCAATTTATCTATACAATAATTCTTTCTGGTTGCCTCCGCATTCATTTTTATCATTTTCGGTTTCGAATTCATGGACCGTTTCGCTTCAAACAAAACAATTGTTCCATGTTTTCGACAAAAATGTCGTCTGAATTCCAATTCGCCATAGCGCGACCATCGTTTCAACGATACGACGCACATCAATTGTTGTGAACAATACATATATGGAATTCTTATAGACCCTATAAGATATGATAGCCTTGGTCAGATTGTTAATGCCACGTGGTTCGTTTTAATAATCGTAGTCTCCTAATTTCGTGTTATTTTACTCGTGGTATTTTCAACTCGCGGAATTTTCTTTCAATCATTCCCGCTTTGCTGACGATGATATCTATCATAAGGTTACGTTTATTGTGCGAAATACATATATGGCCTTATTCTACTAAGGTAGGTTAGAATTGGTCTGACCCTAACTGCCACGTGATTCGTTATCCGAAGTCGCCTAATTTCGTGTGAATGTTATTATACTATGGCGTTTCATTTTGGGGAATTTTCTTTCATTAATTCCCTCGCTAATCATCAGAACAACGTGCTTTCACATAATACTTTGTGTTTTATGTTTCACTACTGTCACACATGTCTCCTATGATCCAGATGTGTTTGTCGACACTTGAAGTTGACTACAGTTGATCAATATCAGAATGGTACTGTTTCATTTTCAATAATCATTGTTATTTGGTTACATAATGACTGTCGTGGTACTAAGATTCATTAGTATCATTATTAATTTCAGACAGGGATTGATATCTGACAAGGGTCAGAATTCTGTTGGGAACATGATTCGATTCTCGTACAGCGCTTCAACTTCACTGTCGAATTTAGAACTGCTAGCATTTAATGATTGCAAGCATGACATGCCATTGTCCCCTGGACATCATAGCTAATGATCACTCTCAAAGGGGATTAGGACTAAAATTAATCGTGAAGAAAAGATTTCACTCTTAAAAGTCTCAATTCCAGATTTTAGTTATTGTTAATTGTATCCAAAATTAACCCATCATTTAAAATTGCTGGGTTGTTTCTCGACTAAATGGTGTCTCCTTCCGGAATACAAACATAATTGCTATCCTTCCTGTTCAGGTTTACAGACGGTGGGGGTCGGGTTACTACGATTCTGGATATGGCTCTAATTGGGACACAAAATTACAAATCATGGGTGCTCAGGTTTGCATTCTCTAGAGTAAGGGAAGAAGCTTATTGTCACTCTGACGGTGTTTAATCATGGTTTCACTATCTACGAATATATTTGAAGATACTTTTGATCCTTTCCCCTTCTTGATTCAATTATGGGAATGTGCAAGTGTTATTTGCAATGGAATTATTCATGATCCCAGCCTGACAGGTATTTGGAATCGTGGTGACTTGACCCCTCCAGTTAACTGGCCCACTGTCAATTGCTGCTGTGGAATATTCGATTCCGTATGTGGCCGCGACGTTTCTCGCAGCATTAATGGCGACCGTGGCCAAAATTTGAGAATGCCTGGATGACGGTCCCCAATGAATACCGATATAATAGCAGTGGTATTCCAAGACGACAAGGGGGGAGACAGGGAGACAATATTTAGGGCAAGTAACCATATCAAATGTGAGCTTGGTACACGAACATGCTGTACATACAATATGGCGTGCATTGTTCATAAAGGGCATGGTAGGAGTTTTGAAGGTATTCATTGACTAGCAGGAGTCCAAATGAATTTCAAATATATACGTGTCCAGACCTTTCGTACCGTTGATATGGCGAATAGACTTCACACACGAATGAAGCACATTTACATGGAAAGCATTTATATTGTCACGTGTCCCACCACCACTGCCAATAGCCTTTCCGACAAGAGTCCATCTCATGGCTCTTCGTCCTTCTATTGCCCATATCAATTTGATTATCTGGCACATAGACAATACAACAGGCAAAGACGTTTGCGCTGTCCAGCTTAGCTTTCGAGGAAGCTCATTGACTAGCATTACAGACCTTTCCCCGCAGGCAGGGGACCACCCTGTACGAGTGGATCTCATCCCCATGGCACCAGACGCCCGATCATAAGGACCTGAAACCATGCTGCCAACTCTGCGCACTTTGGTCTATGCTGGATTTGTCCTATTTTCCTTAAACATGCCTTAAACAGGACCACTTAGGTAGGGGGAGTTCCTCTCTATCATGGCTATTAAAATTCAATAAGTAAAAATGCAACATTATAAGGGATGTGTGTCCTTTACTCGGAGGATGATAATTTCATTCATTTGCTTCTGAGGGGAGCCAATTTTAGAGCGGGTCTTCCCCTAGTTTGCTGCATGCTGCACACTAACCTACCTATCACACACACCTTGGTCGTTCTGCTGCATGTTTGGGGGAAAGTGACATGATGTTCTGGGCAGAGGCTCAGACCTGAATATTCCGTATGGTGACCGTGACAATTTACCCGTGTTTATCATCTGACTACATTGTACATCATTTGAACTGATTTCGGTTGTAGAAGAGACAACTATCTGCATATTTCACTACGATCGTTTAATTAAGTACATTATATAGAGTCATAGACATGGTATGCACACCTTAATTTCTTAAAATCAGATCGCGGTGGGTATTCCACTGGGAACGTGGACTGCTCTCAGGTGCCTAATGGTCGTGAGGACCTAATAATAGTGCTGTGTGTGGATTTAGGCTGAACATAATAGTCGTGATTGCAAAATTTGCTTTGTCTCCATTCCAAATGATGGTGATTGTTGGGAATTTCTCAAAAATTAATACTCGTACTGACACTATTGTTTGGCACCTGAGAGTAGCGGTTTGCTTTCTCAGTGGCTGCTCTGGTCACCTGCGCTGTTCGGCCATGAGCTCCCGGTGCTTATGGCTGTTAGTCATGTTCTCTGAGGGGCTATATAAATATATTTAGTGATACATTGTATCATGCCAGGGATCTGTGCTCTGGCTCCACCCATTGGATTGATGGGCGCAGCTTTGGTAGGGCCTTCTGTCATGATTTCATGCTGACTTATATATCACTCGGATATATCTATTATTTCACTTTATATATTTATATACGCGAAAGATTTGTATCACAGGGTTTCTACAAGGATATCTTGTGATACATAGGTACCTCAGAGACATGTGATCAGAAGAAGAAAGAAGAGGAAGCTGTTCTAAGAAGGAAGACATGACCAGTTCACGCTCCTCCGATTACCCAACGGCGGTTCAATCAACTAGTGGGGATGCTACCGGTGGAGCTGACGGGGTACTTGGTACCTCCAGGACGTTTTGTCACCCACCGGTTGCCAGCGGTTCTGGACGCAAAAGCTGCCAACTCGCGTGCGCACGAAACGACATGGCCGACGGGCCTTTGGCAGCTTAAGCCCAGGGCAGGGCCCTACCTATACTGTAGCAAGCGAGACCCCCTGGCCACGCTCTTAATTCAGACAAGGACTTGCCTGTCACTCAACCGTCTTGGGGCTCGGAGAACAATGACCTCTCCCCACCCTCCAGCTTGGCCAGGATATTAGCTTGGGCATGACCACCTTGCAGCATGCGATGGTGGGGGCTCCCTCTGATCCGATGGCTTGACTCCATTATCATTGTACAACCCGTTTGGCCTAATGGGTTCTCAATCTGATCCCTGTGCCACAAATTGGGCATCAGGTTATCTGCCTTTTGCTTTGGCAAACAGCTGTTAGTTCACTATTAATGTTGGTTGTCTCGCCATCTTCGGAGTAGGCCTCCTCCTGTGCTGGTCGTTTTGTCGCTAAGGCGGAGAGTGAGTTCGTCTCCTTGCATCCCATGGCGGGTGGGACCTTAGAACCGACAGATGAAGAACGAAGAAGACGACAAAGAAAGAGAAGAACAAAGAGTATCTTCTTCAGTTATACTTGCTCGGTTCGCTCGCAACCATGAATCGGATGGCACCTCCTGGGATGTTTCTTCCAAAACAAGGGGGAGGTACACATTTGAGCAATATAGCACTCTAAATATGAGTTATTTCACGTAACTAATCATAACAGATTCATTAAGAGTTCATATTTAGGTACAATCTGTTTTAGAAGAGTATATTAACTCTAAATTTGGCTATTAACTTTATTGCTCGTGCCTCCTCCTGGGCTTGCATTCTAATCCATATAGTTCAGTGTGAAGGCTTCCTTTAGCGGAAATATTATATTTTTAAAAAGTATAATATATATTTCCTTAAAGAAAGCCTGAACACTGAACTGCCATTCCCAACCCCGCAACTCGCCAATATTGAGTCCGAAATAAAACTAAGACAATTCGATCGAGCAGAACCAGTTATATGGGGAGCGTTCAAGCGTGACTAATCTTGGGAAGTCAATCGACGTCGGGAGGCGACCAAAAAGTTAACCCTTTTCTACTGTGGCTTGCAAAGCAGGACATATATCCATATAGTTCAGTGTTCAGGCTTTCTTTAAGGAAATATATATTATACTTTTTAAAAATATAATTTTTTAGTTTTTTACACCAAAAGTTAATACTTCCTTAGTTGCGACCAAACTGTTTGACTGAAATTTTCCAACCTGAGGGTGGGGGTGGGGTGATTGTCAGGTTGGAAATTCTAACATTTGGAGATCTTGAGGAATAAGTTGGTAAATTCCAACCCAACCTGAAGGCTGTTTTTTAACTTACCTGAAAATCCTGCAAATGGTTGAATGAGAATGATGTAACTACCTATCCAGCTGTTCGTGATTATCCAGTTATTAAAATAGAAACTGATAAAGTTGATTGGGGAAAAGGTAAACTAAACTGAAAAAATGTTGTAAATAAGTGATGTATTACGTAATGGCAAAAATAATTCACATTTGGAAAAAAATATTTTCATTTGGAATTTTTTTTCGCAAGTCACTTTTGATTCCTTAAGAAAGTTTATTAATATTTTTCACTCAATACCACTAATTTCAGGAAACTCTTTCATTATTAATGGTATTAGTGGTGTGTTATAAGGTTATTAAAAGTTAACACCTCTATCAAGATGCAATTAATCTGATATAATTAATATAGATGGGTGGAGGGATTGCTAGTATGTCTGGTGGTGGTTTTTTATATAGCTAATCCTCTTTGTTTCGATGTGCCTTTCTGACGAAGAAACCCTTCTACAATTTCATTGTTATGTTGTTTGTTTATTGTTCTATGATAAACCCAAATATAAGTGATGTATATCGTCATATATTTCTAGACTAACTTAGTACTGTGTTGTGGTCTTGGATGTATGTAATACCAGCCCATCCCAGATATTTATTGAGAGACTTATGCCTCGTGTATTGTTTTTTCAAACTTTTAAATTATCTGTATTTTAGGTAATTTTCCATAATAACTTGAAAAATATATTCATCAATTTGTCTGATCTTTTGTGTGTGACTTCTTTGTGAGAGCTTTCCGATGAATGGCAACAAGCCATATTTCCGACTAAATCCTGAAAAATTACCCATAATTCTGCTGTGGTTAAGGAGTCGATTATTTAGGGCATTAATGTATATACAGGTTTATTTCTCATGCCTGTTGAAACAACCCTCAAATTGCCATGTTGCAAGTATCCTATCAGCTTACTTTCCTGTATCTTTTTTAGATTTCTCGTCAGCACCATATACTCTAAAGCCAGAGTAGCGGCAGCCTGTGCTGGAATCATATATTTCCTTAGTTATGTCCCTTATATGTATGTAGCCATCAGAGAAGATGTCGCTGGAGAAGAAATTTCAGCTGTTACTAAATCATATGCTGTAAGTTGTTGTATTTAATGAAATATGTTCTTATTGAATTTGCACCCCATGGGTACGTACACACATTGAGATATGTTTTGCCAATGAGATTGTAAAAAGGGTCATTATCTCTTCCTGGTCTCAAAAGTGACATTGTTTTGATTTAAACAATATTTAATTCTACCCTCAAAGAACATATATAATATTTTTTACAAATGTGTATTTATGACATGATTTAGGATAGATGATGGTGAAGAGGATTTAACAACAAGCGAGTCATCGCTTATGTTGAGTTATCTCCTCAGAAAAGAAAAAGACATTGAGTATATAAGACATTGTTTTGTGACATTGAGGTCTGAATTATCTGAAGAACAAATATGTCTGTTGATCAGGCCGGAGAAATAAATGTTTGAATTCTGATTTGCCTCCCTATGTTTACCCTTAACTCTTCCATGACTGGAGCTTCATGAAATTTTTTGAAAACTCGGTGCTAATGCATACATAGGGAGCCTCGCATTTATAAGAATACATTGGCCTAACAATATTTAACTTGACTTTCTAAGCCAGTGCATTCTCTTATATATGCGAGGCTCCCTGCCAGAGTTTTTTTCATGGCTTTCAAGAATTTTGTTTTAAATTGTTTATTTAAAACAAAATATAAATAATTTACAATGTCTCAAAATGTTTTCTGTCAAATCATTGTTTTTATTACAGCATATACAAAGAAAATAAAAATTAATCATCACCAAATCTTTTAGAAGATATGAGAAGCCAAAGTAATATGACAAAATAAAAAACAATTAATTAAAAAAATCAAATTTTAAGCCTACAGCAATGCCCTAAATATTCGACTCCTTAACCACAACAGAATTATGGGTAACTTTTCAGGATTTAGTTGGAAATATGGCTTGTTGCCATACATCGGAAAGCTCTCATTGAATGGCAACAAGCCTTATTTCCGACTAAATCCTGAAAAGTTACCCATAATTCTGCTGTGGTTAAGGAGTCGATTACAGTAATGCCCTAAGTAATCGACCCCAGTGAGAGCTTTTCGATGAATGGCATTACTGTATTTAGGGCATTATTGTACTTGTAGCTCCCACCCTAATTGTTCTGACTTGTAACCTGAACTAGACATTTGTTTTTCTTTGGCCTCATGTGAATATGTTGGTACCTCATAGCGACTGAAGAAATCATATATAAGTCCTTTGATCGAAAACTGGCTATTCTTATTATAACACTGATTTTTACTACAATGACAGGATTAGGTGATAAGTCTGGCTATTCTAATTTTTGTATTCCTTTTCAGTGCTTGCTATCTACTACAGCAATAGGACTGGGAGCTAAATACTTCGCTTACTACGAGGAACAAGGAATTGGTGTGCAATGGTCCAACATGAGAACATCTCCCATAGAATTCGATGAATTTAATCTTTTTACCATTATTTGTATGCTTATTTTGGACTCACTGATATACAGCATTATTACCTGGTACATAGAGAACGTGTTTCCTGGTGAGTTAAAGTGACGTGAAACACTCAGGGTGATCAAATAGAAAATGAGAATAATATTGCTGAAAGTAGTTATTTTTAACGATTATTAATCAAAATTGACAACACACACCATCATTCTTATATACTATTTAAAGGCAATGACTATCGTTGTCAAAATCATTTGTGTTAGTTTGTCGCTGATAGTTGCGTCCCAATTCGAGATGTAAATATTTACAATTGAGCGTAGTTCAGTTGATGTTTTCTATGGAGTGGTATGACCAATTTTGTTGAAAATTTTGGCGATGTTAGTAGAATGCTACATTCCCCAGGTTGGCATAGCGCCTGAGTACTAACTTATCCATTTCACACACCCGAACAAGTCCATCATATGTCTTTAAAACAGGGTATTGGGACGGGTACCGGTATACATAACATCTTGAAGCCATAATAAAATATGATTTGTTTGCAGTCACTGTACGACTGGTTTCAAATCCCACTGACTCTAATTGGGGTTGTTTGGCTCTCTCTTTCTTTCCCTTTACCTATACCTCTCCCTCTCTCTCTCTCTCTCCCTCCCTCCCTCAAATTTTTTTTTTCACTCTTTCTCTACCTAATGTAAATCTTTGTATCAAAATAAAATAAAATAATATATATTGTCTAATTCTAAATTTGTGTTATGTCATGATTAATTGTCTTCACAAGTAAATCTCATAGATGACAATAACAAATTAAAAACTCTACATACCTACCCACATTGATTACAAACAAAGATATTGTAGATAGCGACTTGAAATTACATCTTTCAGTGCCACGGTCAACAAGAAGTACCCTAATTTAATGAATTTAGAGTACCGAACAATTGTCTATTCATGAGATAGTAACTCTTCCATGACTGGAGCTTCCTGAATTATTGCAGAAACCCTGTGCCAGTGCATTCTCTTATATATGCGAGTCTCCCATTAAAGGACCTTTAATGCTGCACCAGTGCAGCTCGCATCATGAAAGTGTTAAGTTTTAATGAGTTTTGTGAGTTTAATCTAAAATGTGTGCATTCTTTACACAGGAACATATGGTTTGCCGAAGCCTTGGTACTTTCCATGTACTAAATCTTACTGGGCTGGAAACACAGCGATCATATATGACCATGAGTGCCCCATCAAACTAAGCGATCTGTTCTGTTGGAGGAAAGGAACGTACCTGTCCGTCACGGAAGAGGACCAGGCATGTGCGATGGACCAGAGCGATTCGGGTATATATTGTATTTAACCCTTTCATTTCTATATACTCATTGATAAGTAGTTCCCTTTATAATAGGAAATGTTGAGATAATAAGTTCAACAAATGGCCATTTATAGGCAATTTCTGCAGTAAACTTTTTGGCCGAAACATTTCATGTCTATATTCAACAATTGCCTCTGAAATTATCACCAGATCTCCACGATACAATTAATCCATTATCAGTGTATAAATAACAATTTATCTAAAGTCACGCAGGCTTTCTTATCAAAACAATGCTAATTAAATTCTAGAACCGTGTACTTTCTTAATCAAGTGACGACACTTTACTGCTTTGATATACCTTGCCGAATAGATCAGTTTTTGTGGTTCACATCCATACGCATTTCCATTGCCCAACTTGCAATTTTTCAGTTATGCTAGTGCATGTTTCTTTTTATTTTTGTCTCAGATTTTTTTTTCTCGATGATCCAAGCCTGAGTTTAGCAACTTTAGTGTGCCTATCGTTTGCTGAATGAGGTCCCCAGAGGGTGAATTTAGTGAGGCTATCCCGCATTGCGGGCTAGCATCAATAAATTCATCCTCTGGGGACCTCATTCTGCTTAGGCCTCATCTTCTCTAGAAAGTTTCTTTATTATAAAATTTCTATAGAAAATTCACTGGGGGGAAACTGTTTCACCAGAATCGATTCTATCGCCCTTCCGGTTCCGTCTCTATCGAATTAAGTTCCGACTCTTTCGCGATTTCTAAAACATGTTTTCAAAGTTTTGACCGTTGTTTATAGACTGAATGTCAAAACATAATGTTTTCTCCAATAACAATCGACAGATTATGTCTTTATACGTGTTTATTGATGACAGTAAAGCAAAATTGGCTGCATGTTGTGCACAGGTACAGACGTAGTGCGTTTGGGTGCATTTCCCATGAAAATTAAGCAGCACTTTGATGCTCAGATTATCGGCCTTGTCTACTTTAAATTGGACTGAAACTTGTCAAGTTTTATGGTTGAACATTAGATAATTATAATACAATACCTCCCGACGGTTCCTCGCCGTACAATTCCTTCAAATTAGTGCCTCAAAAAGCAACAAAAGATTCCGATTCTATTGTGATGTTTATGTTCACAATCGGTTCTTTCGTTCCTGTTTACAGTACATTCATATTCGATCAGATTATTTGATTGTACATCTATAGTTGCCCAATGACAATCCATGGTCATATATGGTTTAAAATTGTAGCCATAGTAAATCAATAGATGAGTTTTAGTGGTCCCAAATGATCATAGGTCAGATATTAAAGATGATCGACCAATAATCTTTAATATCCAACCTATGATGCTTTGGGACTACTGAACAACTCATATTGGTGTTGCTGTGACTATAGTTTAAACCATATATGGTAATATGGCAACTAGAAACACAAATGAACTCTCTGGTCGAATATAATATTGCATTAAACGGGGGGCGAAAGAACCGACTGTGAACATAAAAATCACATTAGAACCGGAACATTGCGTTGCTTCTTTTGGTGGATTAATTTGAGGGTCTTTTACTGTGAGGAGCCATCGAGAGCTGTGCTGTAATCGTGTCCTGGTGTTCGATCATACAAGAAGACATATTTCAGTCTAATTAAAAGGTAAAAAGGCCGATAAAAGGAGCTGCTTAATTTACAAAGGAAATGCACACAAACACATTACTCTTCTAAGTGTGCAAAAAATAGCCGACTTCGCATTATTATCACCAATAATTACGCACAAAGACACAATCAAGCGATAGTTTTTGTAAAATACGTTCTGTTTTAACATTTATTGTATAAATGGAGGTCAAAACTTTGAAAACATTTGTTTCAAGTCGCGAAAGAGACGGGACTTAATTCGATAGAGACGGAACCCGATAGGCGATAGAATCGATTCTTGTGAAACAGTTTCCCCCCAGTGAAATTCTTCACATAGATTCTAATTCTTTTTTAGTTTAGTTTCTCTATATCTCCAAATTTGCAGATGACACATTGCATAATCGAGGTTCCCAATGGGTGTACATCACAATATTCACCCTCTGGGGACCTCATTCTGCAAATGACATGCACACTAAATTCAGGCTTGCGGTGATCCCATATTTTTATTTTTAAATTTGACCAAAAGAATTTACTGGCCAGCATGAACCCTACCTGAATTATTCCAGATGAATAATAGGCCATTCCAATGTTTACTTTTATGACTGAATGGGAGAATTATTCAGCTATTAAAAGTTTGTATTGTAATGTATCTATTTTTAGCTCAACTTACTTTTGTAAGTTTGAGCTATTGCCATGGATTGTCGTCCGTGTGTCTGTGTGTCTGTCAACAATTTCCTTTGGCGCGGGCTACAGGTCGTACCTTTGGTCTGATCTTTATGAAATTTTGCATGAATGTTGACATTGACATGTAGATGGGAACGAGTCATTTTGGGGTCATTCGGCCAAAAAACATGGCCGCTGGTGGCCATCTTGGATTTCAAAATTCAATCCATTGGCGCGGGCTAAAGGTCGTACTGTTCGTTTGATCATTATGAAATTTGTCATGGATGTTAATATTGACATGTAGATGGGAACGAGTCATTTTGGGGTCGTTCGGCCAAAAAACATGGCCGTCAGCAGTCATCTTGGATTTTACTCTTTGCATGACTAAATCATTTGGCGCAGGCTACAGGTCGTAGTTTTGATCAGAACTTCATGAAATTTGTCATGGATGTTAACAATGACATGTAGATGGGAACGAGTCATTTTGGGGTCATTCGGCCAAAAAACATGGCCGCTGGTGGCCATTTTGGATTTCAAAATTCAATCCATTGGCGCGGGCTACAGGTCGTACTGTTCGTCTGATCATTATGAAATTTGTCATGGATGTTAATATTGACATGTAGATGGGAACGAGTCATTTTGGGGTCGTTCGGCCAAAAAACATGGCCACTGGCAGCCATCTTGGATTTTACTCTTTGCATGACTAAATCCTTTGGCGCAGGCTACAGGTCGTAGTTTTGATCAGAACTTCATGAAATTTGTCATGGATGTTAACAATGACATGTAGATGGGAACGAGTGATTTTGGGGTTGTTCGGCCAAAAAACATGGCCGCCAGCAGCCATCATGAATTTTACTCTTTGCATGACTAAATCCTTTGGCGCGGGCTACAGGTCGTACCTATGGTCTGATCTTTATGAATTTTGTCATGAATGTTGACATTGACATGTAGATGGGAACGAGTCATTTTGGGGTCATTCGGCCAAAAAGCATGGCCGCTGGTGGCCATTTTGGATTTCAAAATTCAATCCATTGGCGCGGGCTACAGGTCGTGCTGTTCGTCTGATCATCATGAAATTTGTCATGGATGTTAATATTGACATGTAGATGGGAACGAGTGATTTTGGGGTCGTTCAGCCAAAAAACATGGTCGCCAGCAGCCATCTTGGATTTTACTCTTTGCATGACTAAATTCTTTGGCGCGGGCTACAGGTTGTAGCTTTGGTCAGAACTTCATGAAATTTGTCATGGATGTTAACAATGACATGTAGATGGGAACGAGTGATTTTGGGGTCGTTTGGCCAAAAAACATGGCCGCCAGCAGCCATCTTGGATTTTACTCTTTGCATGACTAAATCCTTTGGCGCGGGCTACAGGTCGTACCTTTGGTCTGACCTTTATGAAATTTGTCATGAATATTGATATTGACATGTATATGGGAACGAGACATTTTGGGGTCATACGGCCAAAAAACATGGCCGTTGGCAGCCATCTTGGATTTCAAAATTCAATCCATTGGCGCGGGCTACAGGTCGTACTGTTTGTCTGATCATCATGATATTTATCATGGATGTTAATATTAACATGTAGATGGGAACGAGTCATTTTGGGGTCGGTTGGCTTAAAAAACATGTCCGCCAGCAGCCATATTGGATTTTACTCTTTGCATGAATAAATCCTTTGGTGCGGGCTACAGGTCGTAGCTTTGGTCGGAACTTCATGAAATTTGTCATGTATGTTAACAATGACATGTAGATGGGAAACGAGTCATTTTGGGGTCGTTCAGCCAAAAAACATGGCCGCCAGCAGCCATCTTGGATTTTACTCTTTGAATGACTAAATCCATTGGCATAGGCTACAGGTCATACCTTTGATCAGATCATTATGAGATTTGTAAAAGCTGTAGATGGAAACAAGTCATTTTGGGGTAATTCGGAAAAAAACATGGCTGCCGGTGGCCTTTTTAGAATTTACTCTTTGCATCAATAAATCCTTTGGCACACCATAATCACCACATCCCTGATCCGATCATTATGAAACCTGTTATGAATGTTGATATTGACATGTACATCTAGTCTTACTTAGACATTTCAATAAGCACTTTTCCTATTCCTCCATTTACTGTCGACCATTGAATTATTCCCCTACCTAAGTTGAGCTACAGTGTCATTGACACTTTCATTTCTGTTGCTGGGATATGCAGATAACATAAGCAGACAGCAAGCAGAGAAACATTTATACGCTGTTCATTCATTTGAAGGGATTTTCAAATAATAAGTTAAAGCTCTCTGGCTTACCTTGCAATTATTTATACCCATTTCAATTATACATAGCACCCTGATTGATGTTACGCTGGTTTGCCAATAAATCCCATTTTTTCAAATAGTTTTTTTAATTGCCTGATGCTTAATAATTTTTATTCTTGACAAATTAAAATTACGAGATTAGGCTTGAAATGTAAACAAAAATGGCTGTCTGTAGCTACTTGAGTGTCAAATAATCATATTGCATGAAGTTAAAATTGTTTTCAAATACAAACACAGTTATTCTCTGTACTAACCATCATATGCTGAATCTGTAATTTGGACATTTTAATTACTAGTATTTTTACGCGTCTTGTCTTTCAGCAAACTTTGAGCCAGATCCGTCCCATATGGAGCTTGGTGTGAACATAGAGAATCTAACCAAGGTATCAAAAATATATCCCAATATTTGGTTATAAAATTTATCAATTCCGCCATTAGGAACACAGCATACAAATGTTAATATGTTCATAATTTCATCAATGTTCATATGTTTGTAATTTATATATATGTTGTGAGTCTCCTAAGTCAAGCACATTATAATGAAATTTTGTGGGCATTTTGCCGATTTTTGTCAGTCATGTTTTGAATTTTCAGGGCGACTTCTCCTGTCTCCAAAATCAGGGAAAAATCAGTGATAAAAAGTCACACATCACCATCTAGGCTGGTCCTAAAATATTCTTACATATAGACACAATTTATCAAAAATAAATTGAATTGATGCTGAACTACACACTATTTAAGAAAAGTCCAAATTTCTGAACATAATGTTCCTGCATACAATTCATATTGTTGCAGCTATTCCTAAAACTATCAAATGGTTAAGTCAAGCGAGTGGTTTATAGTCACATGTCACCTGAGCATTTACAAAAACATTTTCAGGTTTTCAAAACCGGGAAGAAAGTTGCTGTGAAGAACCTCACTCTGAATCTGTATGAGAGCCAGATAACCACTCTGCTGGGTCATAACGGGGCTGGAAAAACTACCACTATGTCCATACTAACAGGGCTGTTTCCCCCTACATCAGGGTATGCACAGATATACGGACAGGATATCAGGACAGACATGGATATCATCAGACAGAATCTAGGAATGTGTCCACAACATAATGTCCTATTTGAAAGGTGAATTTTAACCCTTTCATGACAGTTTGGATTATCCCACTCAGTTATAAAAAATATACATCATTTGGAGGGGTCAAGTGCAAATGATATTGGACTCCCATTCAGTCATTTTGAGAGAATGTTCATTTACAAAATTACCGAAAATTGCCAAAAAGTTTCAGGCCTACAGTAATGTCCTAAATAATCGACTCCTTAACCACAGCAGAATTATGGGTAACTTTTCAGGATTTAGTCGGAAATATGGCTTGTTGCCATTCATCGGAAAGCTCTCACAGAGCTTTCCGATGAATGGCAACAAGCCATATTTCCAATTAAATCCTGAAAAGTTACCCATAATTTTGCTGTGGTTAAGGATCGATTATTTAGGGCATTACTGTATAGTCAGAATATCACCAGATCTTGCTACAACACTTACTTTCAATAAACAAGCCTTGAAAAAGTATTTCTGTCATTTGCAGAAAGAGGTCCCCAGAGGGTGAATTTTCGTTATCCCACACATCAGGCAAGCTTCACCAAATTCACCCACTTGGGACTTAATTCATTCTGCTTAGGCCTCAATTGCTATGGGAGATTATGCATTTTATCGTCTGCAAATTAGGGGATATAGAAACTGAACAGAAGGGAATGAGTAACTAAAACAATGTTAATCTGAGAATATAGATACTTCCCAGAAGATGACGCACAGCGAGCTAGCATCACCAAATTCACACTCTGGGGATCTCATTCTTCTTAGGCCTCATCTTCTGGGAAGTATCTAAGATGAACTTTGACGCAGTTATGCCCCCTTTGTTTTACTTATAAATTACAGTTTTTGGTTGTCCTCATCATAACTTAAGCAATATTTAACAGAATTGCTTTATATTTGGTACATGCAGGCCAAATTTTATTTTGGTCATGGTCCGATGGTTTTTGACAGTTTATTTATTCTATTTTTCCTTTTGTTTCATTTTCTCAATGATCCTATGTTTTTATTTTTTAAATTTGGTCAAAGTTTTTGAAAAATAATAAAAACAAAATTCAGGAATGGCCAAAACATAATTTGCCAGAAGAATTTTCTTGCCAGCATGGATCCTGATCCCCGAATGATTGTCGGGTTATTTATTACAGCTTGACTGTAGAGGAACATCTTTGGTTCTACAGCAGCTTAAAGGGTATGAAAACATGTGACATGAAGGAAGAACTGAACAGGTAAGAACAAAAGTCATAATATGCAGAAAACATTCCTAACTTACATAATTTTGCCCGAGCTTGAATTCCTTGTTTTTTTGTTTTGTTTTTTTTTACGAAAAACAGATATGTTAATATGGCTACCCTTAAAGTCATAATCCGACTTATCGCTGGCAAATTAATATTTCCTTGGCTTCGGGGTAAAAAATATTTGATTCAAGTCGAGGAACCCACCCATCAAAGCTCAGAGTGATCAGATATCGATGTTTGAAATCTACTATTATTCACCACCGATAATTTTAAGTGGCCCAGTAAACAGTCGAACCAAATTGCGGATAAAGATGGATAACTCTAAAATCAAGTGGCTTTTTTGTGTCATATATTTGACAAACCGGCAAAATTTTATTGAACAAAATGTTGATAAATAACTGGTTTTGGGCAATTTTATACTATAGTTGACTGTGGTTAGCATTATATTTGGGCAATTACTCGATTCTGATAACTGAAAAAATGCTGTTGTTGTTGGAATCTGATGATATGGGGACATCGGATTGAGTACCTTTAACCCTTTCATGGCGGGATTTGCGGTGGTGCAAAATTAAAGATTTTTTACAAGCTCAAGGTAAATATTGTTAGGCCATGAATTCTCTTATATATGCGATGCTCCCTACGAGAGACTTCATATATAAGAGAATGCTTTTGCACAGGGTTTTCGCAAAATGTCAGGAAGCTCCAGTCAAGGAAGGTTAATGTAGATCAATTACACTGCAGTGGTTATCCGTAGTCCCCTCTAGTTTGACTTATTTTGTCTGCTTTATTTTAGCCTAAATTAAACATTTCTGGGATGATAGATTTTGGCCTCTTTAGGCGATAAATTTGGCAACTGAAATCGGCCGAGGGGGTAGTAAAAATTGACATTTTGGCCTCTAAGGCAAAAAGTTGGTCAATGAAAATCAGCTGATGGGGTAGTATACTTAGCCCCCTTCCAGTTTGATTTATTTTGTCTGCTTTATTTTAGCCTATATTAAACATTTTATAGGATGATAGATGATCTAGGTTTACCTCAGAAGAGACATACGATGGTCGACTGTCTATCTGGCGGTATGCAGAGAAAGTTGTCGGTTGCCATCGCATTTGTAGGGGGATCAAAACTCGTCATTCTTGATGAGCCAACAGCGGGAGTAGATCCGTATGCGAGAAGAGCCATCTGGGATATGTTGGTCCGTTATAAATCAGGTATTGTTCAATAAGCCAAGAAATTGTGTGTCTGTCATAGTGTGTTTGTCCCCCATAGGGTGCACAGTGGGCTAGCATCACCAAATCCACCCTCTGGGGACCTTATGTTGCATAGACCTCATCTTCTGGGAAGTATCTATAGTCTCAATTTAACATTGTTTTTGGTTTCTTTTTCCCTTCTTTTCAGTTTCTATATCCTCTAGTTTGCAAAAGATAAAATGCATAATCGAGGTGACCAATGGGGACCTCATTTTGCAAAACAGACACACTATTTCAAGGCTTGGTTCAATTCAGGCAATCAATTTTGATGTTTGCTATAATTATTATGCACACAGGGTATAGGAAAATTAGAAAACCGTGCATTCGCTATTGTATGTGTGTGTATAATTTAACATCTTCCAATTACTTTGTATTTGTACAGAAAAAGGTTAATTCGTTCAATCATCCACCATACGAGGTAATGAGTGCGAACATTGAAAATGCTGTTCAAAGCATGCTACACTTATTGGTAACATCAAAATAATTATAACGCTGATGCTGTGAACTCACATGTGATGATCATTAGGGCGGCTTCTTTGATCTCGCAGTGGAGAGGTCATATTACAACATAATAGTTCAGTTAATTTCTGGTTCTGGCAGCACATTTTTACCAGAGTTGTAGCAATTTTTGATCCAATTGTGAAATGAACTCAACCTATGGTTTGACAAATGACTGTGGGTGTCTACTCATCAATCTTTTGAAATAGTTTGAAAACCAGCCCTGCCCAAATTGTTATTTCAGCAGTTATGTTTCTTGGATTGTAATTATAATCCTATAAATCTTTTCTTTTTTTTAACAAATTCAGTTCAGCGTACCTCTTGTTTTAACTGTTTTAACCCTTTCTATACTAAACATCATTGATGAGTAGTTGTTACCCATAGGAAATGTTCAGCAAATAAGTTCAATAAACGATCATAGGTCCTTTGTTGAACTTATTATCTAAACATTTCCCTCAATAAATAGAGCTCCTTCTGCACTTTTAGTTATCTGTTGTCTGCTTTTATTACCTTAACACCCCTCCAAATCAATAATAGACCATTCCGATGTACACATTTTAGCTGACTGGGAAAATCCATTTAGTATTGAGGGGTTAATTTGAAACAAATCAATGGGTGTATTATGGCATGCTGCTCTTGTTAGGTTTTTTCATGATTTCATCAGTCTTTCTGTTATGTTTGTCAGGTCGCACAATACTCCTCTCTACCCATTACATGGACGAGGCCGATATTCTTGGAGATAGAATTGCGATTATATCAAATGGACAAGTTAAGTGCTGTGGATCATCCATGTTTCTCAAAAATACGTTCGGTGATGGCTATTATCTATCCGTCGTCAAGAAGGAAAGTCAGATGGATGTTGGGAGTACAGGTTTGTTCTGCTAATTATTCAATACTGAGGTCTTAACCCTTTCAGTGCCAGGTCGGATTTTTTTATCAATCCATATACCCTGTGCCAATGCATTCTCTTATAAATGCGAGTCGACCATAGGTCGCCTCGCATATATAAGAGAATGCATTGGCCTAACAAATTTTCATCATTTGTTATTATTTTTTACAATTTTTTACAATTTTAATAATTTTTTCTTGTATTCTTTAACTCTTTCAGTATTTTGTAGGTTTAGTGCCAGGGAATATTACGTTTTTCATGGGCATCAAAATTATTACTATGAATACTTGGTGATAGTTTTGAGTTATAACATGCCCCTAAGGTTTTTTTCGGGTTTGTTTTTAAATTCGCTATCGCATTAAATTCACGCTCTGGGACCTCATTCTGCAAATGACAGACAGACTATTTCAAGGCTTGCATGACTGGAGCTTCCTGAATTTTTGTGAAAAACCCTGTGTCAATGCATTCTCTTATATATGTCTCACCCTCTGTGGACCTCATACTGCTTAGGCCTCAACTTCTGGGAAGTATCTATATAGTCTCAAATAACATTGTTTTAGTTACTTCCCCCCCCCTTCTGTTCAGTATAATCGAGGTGACTAATGGGTTAACATCACCTTCTTCAACTGGGGAACTGCAATCTGTTCCTAGGTCTCACATAGCAGTTGAGGCCTAAGCAGCATTTGAGGTCCCCATAGGGTGAATTTGGTGATGCTGCAAAACTATTTGCAAGCTTGATTCATATCTTGCAAAGTTATTGCCCTTTGAGTGAAAATGCATCTGTGTCAAATTTGGATCTCTTTATCTCGGTCATCTTAAGTCATGTTTGAATTATCTTTAGGATGCTCATGAGGCAGTATGAAGAGAACAATAACAAAAGGGACCAATGTATTGTTCATTCATTTCTTCTGAATTTATGGCCCATTGATTGAAAAATACATTGTCCATGTAACTCCGTCATGTTAGGTCAGATGTGAATGATCAAATTAGAAAATTTAGAAAATTTATAAATATCAACGGAAACAAGCCTTGAAAAAGTGTGTCTGTCATTTGCAGAATGAGGTCCCCAGAGGGTGAGTTTAGTGTTGCTAACCCACACAGACCCTCTGGGGACCTTATTCTGCTTAGGCCTCAACTTCTGGGAAGTATCTATATTCTTTTTCCATTCTGTTTAATTTCTATATCCCCTAATTTGCAGAATATAAAATGCATAATTGACGTGACTAATGGGTGAACCTCACCAACTTCAACTGGGTAACTTCAATCTGATCTCCCACAGCAAATGAGGGCTCAGCAGAATGAAGTTCCCAGAGGGTTAAATTAGTGACACTAGCACACAGTGTGTGATAGCTTCACTAAATTCACCCTCTGGTGACCTCATTCTCCAAATGACAGATACACTATTTCAAGGCTTAAGCGGAAAAAAACACCTTTGTACTTAGTGGGGTGCACTTGTTAAATCGGTAACATTTTACTCTTGCAGAAAGCCTGCTGGAAACATCAGAGGACAGCTCATTCATAACAGAGTGCTCGGAATCAACTGTAACAAGCTTCATCACGAAACACGTCTCGACATCCTATTTACAGAAGCAGACGACCAGAGAGCTGCATTATATTCTGCCCTATGGAGAAATCGCCAAGGGCAACTTCGAAAAGCTGTTCTCGGCTCTGGATAAGAACCTTGACGATTTGAAAATAACAAGCTTCGGTGTGACAAGTACAACACTAGAGGAAGTGTTTCTAAAAGTTACCGAGGCAGCAGCATTAGAAGAAGAAGGTATTATTAAAGTTGTATAATCCGATTTAATGCCCCTAAATTACTATTTCTTTGGCTTAGGGGGTAACAATTATTAAATTTGATTCTAGAAACCCACCCATCAAAGCGAAAAGTTATCAGATTTCAAGTTGTGAAATATGTTATTTTCACCACCTCAAATATTTGGCTGCCTGGCAAATATTCAATGAATGACATACTCTCAAATAACAAATTGTGTTGAACAAAATGTTGATATATAACACTTTTTCGGCAATTTTATACAGTGGTTAGCATTATGTTTTGGCAATTAATTGATTCTGATAACTAAAGTGCCATTTGAAGAAATGTTGTTTTTGGAATCTGAAGATATGGGGACCATCAAATCCTGTGCCAGTGCATTCTCTTATATATGCGATTCTCCCATAGGGAGCCATACATAATTAAGAGAACGCACTGGCCTACAAGGTAAAGGTAAATATTATTTGGCCAATGTATTCTCTTATATATGTGAGGCTCCCTACAGGAGAGAATGAATTGGCACAGGGTTTTCACAAAATTTTATGAAACTCCGGTCATGGAAGGGTTGAAGATCACTTTTCACTTTGTTTTAATGAAAATATGAGGAAATCCAAATGTGACATACACACTAGAGATGGGCGGTTAACGTGGAATCAGTTCGGTTTCGGTTGTCGGGAAAAACCGGAAATGACAACCGTGGTAAGTTGGGAAAACCCGTAGTTTCGGTTGTCACAACTTCCTGTAATCATGGCAGAGCACGACGAACAAATGAGTCCTGTGTGGAAATATTTTTCAAAGAAAGATAAGAAATCTAAGTGTGCTGCCTGTAATATATGCAGAAAGGAGTTTGCATGGTGAAATCGCACGACGAATTAATTACGTTGCTTCCGTGTACACCTATTTTCGCCGTAGTAAACACAACCCAAGTCAGTTTATTTCTCATGTTCTTTTAATCATTAAGGCTGTACAAATACTCTGAAAGGTGAATTTGATAACGAGGATACGATATCAAAAGGTATCAATGATTGTTACCCGCACCCCATATTAGTTTTTATCACTGTTTGGATGTTAAATCGTCAAATATATTTGTGCGCCGTTGATTAAAAATGTTATGCTGGAATCGGAGCCGGAATGAATTATACCGTTTGTCGGTAAACTGTTGAGAAATAGCACTCATTCAGGTGACTTGTATTGGATGTATGTATAGTGTGTACAATATTATGTTCCCTAAATATGGTAATAGGCATATAGCCAGATAATGTGATTGAGAGATTCTAGTCATGTTTTATTTTCAGTTTGTTTATTTCAAATTTTATATTTCAAATCATAACTATAGACATATATCTAGTCACACACATTAGTTTTATGCCAATATAAATGATCATTATATTATTTCACACTTATGATCATATGATGCTGAATTGCAGTCATACACAATACACAGACTCACTTGCATTCTAGCACTGCCACTCGACATGGACATTAACAATATACATGTAATAGTAACAATATGATACATAATTTACAATTATAAAAGGACATGTACCTCACAAGTTATGGTGATAAAATTGGTGTGTTTTCTTTGTAATATGATGAAGCATAATTAGATTTTGTTCACATTAGTCATTTTTATTAATAAAAACCGAAACCGAGACTCAACTCTTTTTCCACAACCGAAACCGAGGCAAATTTTCACAACCGCCCATCTCTAATACACACTACACTTATAAATATAAAAGAAATACATTTATTTTATTGAATAATTCGCAAATTAATGATTGCTGTCCCTCTGTATACCATAGAAACTATATCAAATACATAGATTAAAAAAATCTAAATCAAACAAGATAGTTATGACCTGTTCACAATTCCAGAGAAAGATGATGCGAAACCTTTGGACTCCGGGAATCTTAGTCCGTCTCAAGGAAGTCCTGTGCGACAACGTAGTCCGAGTCCATCAGAAAATAACCATCTAAATGCTGACCTTCTGACCACGCAACTACAGAACATGAGTGGGATATCAGATGACCATGCTACTAGACCGTCCACCAATCATAATAACCATAATGTAAACATGACGGAGAATGGAGTCATTGATGATGATGATGACGTTCCTCTCTTAGGCACGGAGGATGCTGGCCCTAAGAAGGGACAGTATCATCAATTAGTTAATGGTAAGACTAGACTGGTCCCCAGACTATAAACCTTGCCATCGCTCTGCTTTGGCCGCGTTATTATAGACCGGTATGGATGCATGGACTATCGCCATTTTTGGACTCCGGGACTAAAATAGAACAGTGAAAGCTGATTGGCTGAAGTGATTTGTGTGTTGTGTTCAAAGACCCAAGTTTGATTAGATTCTGCCGATCTCTGATCTAAATAAATTATCAAAACATATTATTTTGATATCCTACTTCGTATTTTTGAATAGATATTTTTAATATGTAAACTATTTTCGCAGAACACACGAGGCAACGTATTGTGTTTTTGTGGGTATCCCAGTGTTGCTTTTGTCTCTCCGTCGTTATATTTGGATAGATGACGCAAATGACGTAATCTACTTAAAGATGGTGATAGTCCGTACTGGTCTCTTATGGGAGGGCACGTCACAGAGCGATAGCGTCGTAGTGTTTCACATATGAGTCAGGGACTAGTCTAATGGTAAGACCAGGGGCCGAAAATGGGCCTTATTCTCAATGAGAAATAGTCAATTTTTTTCCAATTTCTGACCCTGAAATTCCCAATACACAGAAAGTCACATCTAAGAAATACAATGAACTGTTTTAACCCTTTGACGGGTGAGTACGTCAAATATATAACGTCTTGTCCCCACATCCGGGTTGTAACTAGCAATCTGATTGGCTAGAACGCCACGTTTAAATTACCATGTCCCTCGCCAACCTTGACAGCGGGGTATAAGAGAACGTGCGCCAAACATCGAGGTATTAAATCTCCATGTACCCCCGATGTTGCCAAAGATAACTAATAATATCCATGAGTGATTATATTATTGAGTTATATTGTAACAGTCGCCTATCGTAACAAACAACATTATTAAAAGCACGGATCAATGTACATAATAAAAATAAAATCTATCCACATTATATCCATGAAAAATATCCTTTTAGGAGATGAGTTATTGAAGTTATGACATGGTAACATAATACTCTAAAACTACCTTAACTCTTTCGTTGCCGAGCTAATTTTACACTTAAATTGCCGGAGAATTTATGAGAAAACTGATTTTATTGTGGAAAAGTATGATACAATAATAGTCTTCTTCTTATGAAATAATGTTTCAAATATCAAGGACATGTATGTAGGTGATTAGCCAAAGAATTGCAGGTGAATATTTTGCCGAAGAATATTCACGACAATTAAGGGGCATAACTCCTTGTCACCCAAGGGAAATAACTCCAAATAAGGATTTTTTTGCAATAATCCAATTGAAAAATGGCCCACAACCTGCTATATTCAATATTGGTTTTCTGAGACAGTATTCCAACGATGATGATCTGATAAATCTTTCTACTGTCTTTCTCATTTAAAAACTTGTAAGAATAAATTAGGGTCTAGTTCTGGTATAGCTGGACCATATGTGAGGAGCTACACAATGCAGGAGCCTATTTAGACTTTAGTTGCGACAGTTTACTATGAAAATAGCTAGGTTTTTTAATTGAGGAAAATGGCAATTTTGACTGTCAAAAAAAAAATTGTGATATAAATCTCTAACTACAAGCTTATCATCATTGTGCTATAAATGAAATAACAAAAATGACACATATGCATGTGGTCTAAACTGTCACTGAGGCACGCTGGGGCCTGTGGGAGTTTATAATCACGCCGTTTGTTTTAGTCAATGACGTTTTTACCTTGAAAAATAGGTGATTCATTCAGCAAAAACGGCAATTTTGACTATTAAAAAAACTAATAAAACAATCTAAAGTACACATAATCTTTATTGTAATGTCAGGTTGTCATACTATCATGTCTAAATTAGTTAATGCATTGGTAAAATGCAGATCTTTCATATAAATAATTGTCTAAAAATATTTTTCTGAAATTGTCGGCCATTTTGGATTTCCGACTGCGGATCTTACATTTTGTTTATAAACTTATTTCATTATTTTAATTTTCAAACGTCTTAAAAAGGATTAAAAATCAGATATATACTGCAGAATTTAATTAGAAACAATTAAAACAATAATTTTTTGAAACTTGAAAAACTTTTTTATTATTGTCATACAGTTGTGATCAAAATAATTACGGTTACAATTATGGCCGATAATATCGGCCCTGGCAATTTACCGACCGGACATTTGGGCCGATAATATCGGCCCCTGGCAATCAAAGAGTTAAAGGCTTAAACGACATATACTAGTATGCCATTCCACCTGCCAACCATAAAACAACATAAATGTCGTTCTACTCCACCCCCCCCCCCCCCCCCCCCCCCCCCTCCCCCAAAGTGTTAATAAACTGAGTTTCACAATGAAACGGTTGTTTCTATATTCTCTGTATGTTCCCAATTATAAACCTCTGTGGTGCTAATTATCCCAATGGACCATTTCCAATTATGGGTAGAAAAATTCCTGATATGGCTACTATTTCATGAATTTGATTAAGCCATGAACCCAAAATATGAAGTAATTTATATTCTGCAAATAAGGGATATATAATCTGAACAGAAAGGAAAAAGTAACTAAAAACAATGTTAATTTGAGACTATAGATACTTCCCAGAAGATGAGGCCTAACCAGAAGAGTGAATTTATCCTGTGAATTTATCCTGTTCCCTGGCACACATGTCCACGGTTCACCAAGCCTTGACATAGTGTGTCTGTCATTTGCAGAATGAGGTCCCCAGAGGGTGAATATAGTGATGCTAACCCACATAGCGGGCTAGCATCACCAAATTCACCCTCTGGGAATGAGGTCCCCAGAGAGTGAATTTGGTGATGCTAGCCCGCTATGCGGGGTAGCATCACTAAATTCACCCTCTGGGAACCTCATTCTGCAAATGACAGACACACTATTTCAAGGCTTGGGGTTCACGCTGTCATAGACCAATGGCTAATTTTTTACCCCAAATTCGGAAATCTAATTCAAAAACCCAAATTTATTTTGTAATGAGAGCGACATGAGAATTAAATTTATAGTATGATCATCTGCTAATTGATTAGGTGATACAGCTTAATGGGTAACAAAATTCACTCATGAAATTGCACCATCAAACAATGGGCCTGTGGGTTGTCGTAAATTGTCAAGTAACAATGGTGGGATTAAGGAAGTCTAGACACGGTATTTGAATAGAATGTTAGATTTTAAATAAAACAAAAATATTCATTAATTGTAAGACCAGAAAATGAGGATTTAATTTAATAGTTTTTTTAATTTGGCCAAAAAAATCAGAATTGGCCAAAAGATTTTTTGGCCCAGCGTGAATACTGCACATGTCACATTGTGACATACATATTTTCCTATTTACAGATTCCACAGGAAACCATGTGAAGGATTTACAGGGCGAAGGCACTTATGTCTTAAGCGGCCACTGGTTGCGAATGAACCACTTCCGCGCCGTTATCATAAAACGTTTTCACTACATAACCCGAAACTGGAGGACACTCTTCTCACAGATTCTTCTCCCAGCTCTGTTTATCACTGTGGCAATGTCCGTCGCACTTGCTGCACCGAAGCAAGGTGACCTTCCACCAATTGAACTTACTCCAACACAATATTTTAATCTGACTCAACCAAAGGGGAATTTTATTCCCATAACAAATGAACACATGAGTCAGTCAGCCGAGAAATATGACATTGACGCCAATCCAGAAGCTTTGATGGACACAATGAGCCTTCCTTCAGGAGTCGGAGCTTCCTGCGTGCTCAAATCGCCATGGTTACCTTCCAAGAAAAACAATCATATTTATATAGAGTATTCACCTGATGAGTATGAAGCAAGTTGTCGGAATTCGATTGACGAGAGCTTCCGATTTCATGGTGGATATGTACCACCCTCTATTGACATGGATTTACCAGACAAGGCTGATAACTCAACTGACAATGGTACGTATACAGTAAATAAATAAAAACTGAACCGAGAATCTGTGCAGTGAATATTCAAAACTCAACAAAGTATGGTCTTTAGACAGTGAATAATTCAAAACTGAACCAATTATGGTGTATAGACAGTGAATAATTCAAAACATACTTTGTATGTTTTCAAGGGGCTAAATTGAGTATGTTATTTATACAAAGAATAATTAAATACTGAACTGAGTATGCTATGTAGGAAGAATCCCGAACTCAACCTATTGTTGTATACATATTGTTGTGTACATTGTTGTATACATAGGACATAATTAAAAAATCAAAAAAAATTGGTATCTGTACTGACAGCCTCAGGCCCTGAATTAATAGCTATAAGCAGAGTTTGTTAGCTGTACAGGGTCTTAATTCAGAAGTCAACCGAGTATATATATATGGTATTTATCTAGACCTGTTGAGAACTCAGTCGATTGTGGTGCACAACTTTGACCAAACGCAATTATTAATGATTCTTACTTCTGACACTTTTGGGCTCAAATTAAACATATGACATTTTGGTTCATCCCAAAAATGTACGGTGGAAATTTTTCTTAGAATTTTTTCACCTGTTTAAACTCGATCTTAGTCAAAACTCTGATCACTGAAAGTTAAATTGAAGTCAGCAAAAATGTACAGTCTGAACTAAAATTACAGCTGGAATATATAGAGGATCTCACATGAGTTTCTATTTTATACGGAATTTATCAACCGAGTTCAGTAAATTCGATTTGAGCCGAGGTTTACCGAGGCTCAAATAGAATTTAGAGGACGAGGTTGATAAATTACGTATAAAATAGGACGAGTGTGAGATACCTTTTATCACATGATCAAATAAACCCGAAGCAACGCGAAATATTCATCGAAAACAATCATTAACTACAGCGATCGCAAGTTATTTGAAGAACGCCGTGACGTCATCGCACGCGCTGATATTAAACGTGTCTATTACCGATAATTATGAAACTGCTTTTATGGCCAAATTATGTGATAAAACATATTTAGTCACTCTGATATATCTAACTATCTTGTTTAGGATGTTGTCATTGAGGACTTGATCACACACACATGATCAAACAATGATACCATTTTGCATTATCCGTATTAAGTTTGTATCGAGGCATCATAGTTGCGAAACAATATGATACTCGTCATAATCCTATTGTTTTGACACACTTTGGCTCTTGTTACCACTTCAGTAGGCCTTTACTCGATCAATCTATTGTTATATCAGTGACTTTCATTAACCCTTTTAGTGCCAGGGGCCGATCTCATCGGCCCTAAGTTATGGTCTGTGGAGTGCCAATGCCAATGGGGTTAGGCCAATGCATTCTCTTATATATGCGAGGCGACCTATGGTCGACTTGCATATATAAGAGAATGCATTGGCACAGGGTATATGGGTCGATACAAAAATCGGACCTGGCACTCAAAGGGTTAAGTCATCACTGTTGTAACCGAATGATCTGCGGATATATAAACATGATATTGATACAATTCCAGGTCGTTTCCAGTGTTAACTAGGTATACCTTTATGACTCTATTGTTTTCCCTAATTGGCCATGCGTAAATGATCTTACTTGGGTTAATCCTTTGTATATTAAACACTTATTGATGAGCAGTTCCCTTAGGAATTGTTCAGATAATGAGGTCCATAGGCCATTTGTTGAACTTATTATCTGAACATTTCCCACCAATGAATATGAATCATTCTGCTCTTGTATTATCTGTTTTTCTGTCTGCTTTATTACCTGAACACCCCTCCAGATGAGTAATGAACCATTCTAATGTATACTTTTATAACTGAATGGAGAATCCATTCAGCATGGGAAGGGTTACGTGTGAAGAGTTCCTGAGATGACATCATAGTTCTTCATTTCCAGATACATTTGTTCACTTGAAGAGGTTTTATTACCCAAGATGCCATTGTGCGGCGGATGGATCAGGGTTCATATGTGATACAACGGGCTTTCAATATCCACCAAACTTCAAGGTCATCACAAAGGACGTGATCCAGAACGTTACTGGACAGAACATGTCAGAATACCTACTGAATACCATGAATCTAAACAGGTTGCACAGGTAACCATGGAAACTGTAATGTCTCATCTGCTTAAAGGGACACAAGTCTAAGCCTGGAAATAGTGTGTCTCACATTTGCAGAATGATTCCCCAGAGTGTGAATTTAGTGATGCCATCACACATGGCGGACTAGCATCAACAAATTCACCTTCTTGGAACCTCATTCTGCACAGGCCTCAACTGCTATGGGGGACCTAGTACAAGATTTAAGTTCCCCAGTTGAATTTTGGTGATGTTCAGACATTAGTCACCTCAATTATGCAATTTATTTTCTGCAAATTAGGGGATATAGAAACTGAACAGATGGGAAATGGTAACTAAAAACAATGTTGAATCGAGACTATAGATACTTCCCAGAAGATGCGGCATAAGCAGAATGGGTCCCCAGTCTGAAAATGTCAGACACACTAAATCCAGGCTTGTCCAAGTCCTTCAAAGTGTCT
This sequence comes from Siphonodentalium dalli, assembly GCA_032622095.1. Lineage (NCBI taxonomy): Eukaryota > Metazoa > Mollusca > Scaphopoda > Gadilida > Siphonodentaliidae > Siphonodentalium > Siphonodentalium dalli. Next base: position 76,494,737 of record CP136069.1, read on the forward strand.
TCCCAGAAAATGAGCCCTAAGCAGAATGGGTCCCCAATCTGAAAATGTCAGACACACTAAATCCAGGCTTGTTAAAGACCTTCAAAGTGGGTTCATGCGAAATCTAATAAATTTCATAAAAGTCTGTAAAACAACTGTCTCAACAAAACAAGTACATTATAATAGATTGACTTTGTTCTAATATTTTTTATACCTTTTAACCCTTTACCCAACAGAAGGGCCCTGTGCCAATGCATTCTCTTATATATGCGAGTCGACCATAGGTCGCCTCGCATATATAAGAGAATGCATTGGCTTAACACATTAAAAATTATAAAATTGTTAAAGAATATAAGAAAAAATGGTAAAAAGTGTTAAAAAAAGTTTTTTTTAGGCCAATGCATTCTCTTATATATGCGAGGCGACCTATGGTCGACTCGCATATATAAGAGAATGCATTGGCACAGGGCATAACTGTAACTATCACAATGTGGTCAAGGAGCCGGTTCCAATGATATCCATATTTGTATGGTTCTATTGAGACAGACCGAAGATAATTTAGGCTGTTGAAGCTTTATTTGGCTGGTTTTGGCCGGTTTGTTGGGTAAAGGGTTAAAGATGCATAATCCGAAATAACGCTCCTAAATGACTATTTCTTTGGCTTCGGGGGGTGAAAAGTATTTGATTCGAGTCGAGGAACCCACCCATCAAAGCTCAGAGTGATCAGACATCGATTTTTGAAATTTGTTATTTCTCGAAATGTATAATTGTTTGTGGCCCAGAAAAGAGTCGTCAAATCGAAGGTCTTGGACAAAATTGTGGATGAAGATGGATAGCTCTAAAATCAAGTGGTAATATGGCCAAATTTTGTGATTCGCAAGTGATAATACGGCCATATTTCGTTGAACAACATGTTGATAAATAACACGTTTTGGAAAATTTTATACCATAGTTGACTGCAGTTAACATTATTTTGTTGCAATTAATCGATTCTGATAACAAAAGCGTATTTTGAAGAAATGTTGTTGTTGTTGTAACTTGATGATATGGGGACCGTCTGATCGGATTGAGTACCTTTAACACTTACAGATACGGTGCCTTGTCATTTGGGATGGTGAGAGAATTTATACCTGAGTCCTTCGGTCAAGATTCGCCAACATTATTCAAGAAATTAGCCGTAAGAAAAGTTTCAAAGGTGAGCTGTGCTTTTTCTATTGCTTTTTGAGTTGCTAAAGTTTCATTCTGAAAAGATGGTTATCTACAGTAATGTCCTAAATAATCAACCCCTAAACCACAGCAGAATTATGGGAAATTTTTCAGGATTTAGTTGAAAATATGGGCTTGTTGCCATTCATCGGAAAGCTCTCGGTGAGAGGGTCATATACTTTGGGCATTACTGTATGTGGTCATTCTAAAGATATATATTTACACTCACACATGCAATCACATATTTGTGCCCCATTATCAGAAAACCCTGCATATTCCCATTAATGATTGATGCACCTGTTTACAACTAGTCATCAACTTATGGATTTTATTTTCAGTTTTGGTATAACCATAAAGGCTACCATGCTATGGGTGTCTATCTGAATGTACTGAATAATGCCATCCTGCGGGCGAATATTCCTAAATCTAAAGGGAATCCTGCTGGCTATGGTGAGTTGATTATTGATTGATATAGCCCATTCTATTTGGCTGCAGTTCCATTTATGCCATCATATTTATAGACGTCAACCTCAAATCTACATCTTAGTGTCTTTCAGTCATTTGATGACGTTTTACAGGCAATCCTGGAACAGCGCATGACATAGGTTATGATAGTGATGCTCACCAAATTCATCCTCTGGGGACCTCATTCTACCTGGCCTCATCTGCTATGTGAGACCTAGACATAGATTTAAGTTCCCAGATGGTGATGTGCACCCATTGGGCACTTCAAATTTGTCCTAATTGTCTTCAAAATAAGTTAGTAGCATATTGAATGATGTCAACTATGCACTGACTGATGATGTTATAGTATAGGAAGGGTTAGTAAGCTTAAAACCACATGGCAGTTTGAGCTCCAAAGTCCACCTAATAATATTTGCTTTCAAATCTTTCCGGGTATTGAAATAGGTGAAATAAAACATGAACTACCATCCTATGAGCATTATCTGTCCCAGAAAGATGCATTGAATTCATAAAAAATTCAACTTAACACAATGATTGGGTCCCTATCAAATATTGCAACATTTGTAATCATTGCAATTCTGGAAACGGAAATGAAATAACGCGCAACTTCTGGAAATGGTCAATTCGTTATCGTAACATGAAACAAATAAAAATCTTCTTGCACTGCTTTTTTCTTTGTTTTAATCGTCAAAATTATGTAGTAGCATAGCTGTGGATAGTGAATATAGCTGTAGATATCTTCCCATCGTCTACATGTGCAATGTTTCTTGATTACTGATTTAAAAATGCCAACCAACGCAAATGAAACAATATCAAATTTATCGAAAAATATAGGAAACAAAACACTGTTTTTCAATGCTATATAGATCAACAGGTTTGTTAAAAAATATTCCGCGTATGTCTGTTTTAACCTCTTCGCTGCTATGATGTCCGTAACTATGACAGACATAAAAGTGCACGTCGTGTTCTATATGATCCGTAGGTACTACAGACCTACTTCAGCACACTAGCAGTAGGCCATTATTCATAACTGGAACTCAGAGATATGATGTTCCACGATTGTGAACAATAATAGCCTTTCAACTGAATGAGTTTAATGGTTCTTGTGATATTCCCATTATATGTTTTCACTGGAAAATGGCAATAATGTCAACAGCCTAGCACACGATGTCATAACGTTATTTAACAGCAAAGAGGTTAAGAAACCTCTTACAAAATTATTTATACATATATTCATATATACATTCATATTCATGTATTCATATATATGCATATCTATTTCATTGACAAAAAAGTGGCTTCAAATTGGAAGAAATTGATCGCCTCACTTGTTTATCACGTCCAGCGTAAACTCAAATTTACAATAACAAAGAAGATTGGACTTGGAAAATAAATATACCCCAGCAACCCAGATTGATATGATACTCAGGAGAACAATTGTCATCTATTTGGTTTTCCAGAATACTTTATAGATGAGACAACACAAATAAGTCATTAACCATTCTATACTAAATGGATTATCTCATTTAGTTATACAAGTCTACATTGGAATGGTCAATTATTCATTTTGAGGGATGTTCAGGAAATATGAGCAGAAAACAGACAATAGAAAGTGCAGAAAGAATAATATTCATTGGTGGGAAAATGTTCAGATAATACGTTCAACAAACAACCTAGGGCTGTTTGTTGAACCTATTATCTGAAAGGGTTCAGAAGACAGGAAACAGTCTATTGATCACATTGTAATATGTGTAAAGTATGTATTTGGTTCAATAAATTGATAGCATTCACAATTGAATCTTAACGCTGAACGATCCTAATTTACTATTTCTTTGGCTTCGGAGGTAAAAAATATTTGATTCAAGTCGAGGAACCCACCAATCAAAGCTCAGAGTGATCAGATATCAATTTTTGAAGTTTGTTATTTCTCGAGATGTGCAATTATTTGTGGCCCATAAAAAAATGTCAGTGGACGGTCTTGGGAAAAATTGCGGATAAAGATGGATAACTCTAAAATCAAGTGGTAATACGGCCAGATTTCATGATATTGAAGTGATAATATTGCCATATTTCATTTAACAAAATGTTGATAAATAACACGTTTTGGGAATTTGATATCGTAGTTGACAGTGGTTAGCATTATTTTGTTGCAATTAATCGATTCTTATAACTAAAGCATATTTTGAAGAAATTTTGTTGTTGTATCTTGATGATATGGGGACCGTCTGATCAGATTGAGTACCTTTAACACTATATTTCCAGGGATTACAGTTATTAATCATCCAATGAATGGAACAAACAACAAGATAGACATGGACCAGATGTGAGTTACCCCATATTTAAGTGGTTTTATGTCACATGAATTCATTTAAGGAATGGATGTTAATTTTGTTGCGAAACAGTTCTACACATTAAATTATCAGATCCAGTTGCATTTATTACTTATAATTTCACTCAACTGGTAGATTAAAAGAGCATTTAGTGCCCTTTTCCAACTCATTCTTGTAGCTTGTTGCAAGTTGCGTATACACAATATGAAAGCAAGTAGAAATTTTCATGCGATATCAAATGGCGTAATTTTGACCAACCAACATCCTGCATTCATGTTCCACAGTACTAATGCACATATGAGTGTTTTCTGTATCACAATTTGTTGAATTGATTTGGATGGCATAATGTCATAATTTTACTTTAAGATAAATTACAATATCTTGTTTTGGATGCACATTGTGTTCCATATACATTCCTCACTAGTCTTGAAACAGTGTGTCTGTCATTTGCAGAATGAGGTACCCAGAGGGTGAATTTCGTGACACTATCCTACACATCACCAAATGCTTAGGCCTCAACTGCTATGGGAGACCTAGGATAACATTGAAGTTCCCCAGTTGAAGTTGATGATGTTCACCCATCAGTCAACTCGATTATTATCTTTTGCAAATTAGGGTGATATAGAAATTGAACAGAATGAAAAAGTAACTGAAAACAATGTTAATTTGAGACTATTGATACCAGAAGATGAGGCCTAAGCAGTACGAGGTCCCCAGGGGTGAATCACCCCCCCCCCCCCCACTGCTTTAGCCAAAATTTAGCCAAAACAGTTGGAAATTTATGACCAAAATCAGTTGAATTTGTTCTAATAGTTTGATATTCCAACCAGTATTTTGTGGGGAATTTGTTGTTTTAAAAAAAGTCAAATATTTCCCTATTTTTGGAATGAAATGGCTATCACCTGGAAATCTTCGACCATAAGTGGGTGTAAGATTGGAAATTGTCAACAGTTGGAAATTTTAGGCAATATATGCATCACATACAGAAGACATAAGAGAAGATTTTGAAAAAAACATTCTAAGTTGCCGAGCAATGGCCTTGATATTCATTGGGTCTTCTCTGTGAGAACCATGGAGAATTATCTTCTATTTTTAAAACCCTAATATGAGTGGGTCAGTAAGTGGGGTTCTAATGTGAACTAAATGTTTTTTCAAATTTCTCTTGCAGTTTACAAGGGTCAGATGTCTTGATTGCCATATTTATCATTGTTGCCATGTCATTTGTACCGGCCAGCTTTGTCGTGTTCTTGGTATACGAGAAGTCGATAAAAGCCAAGCATATGCTATTTGCCAGTGGTATCGATCCAACCATGTACTGGTTGGCTAACTTCTTCTGGGATATGGTATGTAGCATTCAAATTTATATCATATTGGGCTATTTAAATAAAATATATGTGTTGTCAGGCAGTTGAATCTAAATTTTGAGATGAGGGGTGGGAGGATATCTATTTAATTTTTTCTCAAAATATGGAAAACATACTCAAGACACCAATTTTTTTTAATTTTTGTAGTTCAAATCTAATACTTCTAACAGAAAATATTGAAAAAAATGTTTGATATATTTTCTGGGGTATAAAATAATAAATATGAATGAATTGAAGACACCTATCTTGAAAAGCTTCTATCAATTAATATTGATTTATTTCTAGTATAATACATGCAAACTCAGGACAGTTTTACAGTCTATTTTTATAACAGAACTTCAGGCGTATTATTTGGAGCAGAGCAAGCGGGAGAACTCTATATTGTTAGTACTCTCCATCAGGCGAAATGCCTTTTAGTTTCGGATATTTTGCAGGAGGAATAAACCACTGTGTTATGCCTTTATAGACAATCTTTAGTTTTGTCTGTTTTATTCAGCGAAAAAGGTATTTGTAGTCTTGAAATCGGCTTTTATAAAAAATTATGTTGTTGTTGTAATTGAGGCCTGGAACCATAGAGATACCTTCATTGAGCTTTTAGGTAATATTTTATTTTTATAAGGATTCAGCTACAATTTCCTATTTGTTCAGTATAAATAAATTTGGTGTTTATTATTTTTAAGTGTAATTATTTGTTGTTGTTTTTTTCAGTATAATTGTTTGGCGCTTATATTTTCAGTGCAATTACTTTGTGCCTGCTTCGTGCTGTATTGGAATCCTGCTGATCTTCCAAATTCCGTCTTATGTCTCAACGACTAATTTGCCAGCTGTGATAGCTCTCTTTCTTATGTATGGGTGAGTACTGTATTTATTAAACACCATTCAGTTCGGCTTATTTTGTTTAATTCATGTTAAATTTCAGTGTCTAACTGTTTATATGGGATTGTGTTAGTGGCATGTTGGGACCTCGATCGCCCAGTATTGAGTTTCAGCAATATCTGACTAGAGTCATATGCTCATCAAATCTTGTGCCAAGTTGTGACCATTCTCACTTGTACTGTGTGGCTTTGCACCCCATATGTGTTAATTGAGTTCCAATCAACTTGTCGTGCTGGTGAGTATCAGAGCATGTTCTGATCAAACTAGAGCAGCACCTGAGCAATGGCTGCAGCCGGTTCAATGGTTGACATGTAGAAAAGATTGCGATATTAGTGAAATGTTTAAAAATGTCTCAGAGCAAATCATTTGTTAAGTGCTATATGAATCTCATAATTCTTCCCATAGAGAGCCTTGCATATATAAGAGAATGCCCTGGCTTACAATATCAAGGTAACTATTGTTAGGCCAAATGTATTCTATTATATATGTGAGGCTCCCTAGAGAGAATGCTTTGTCACACGGTTTTCAAAAAAATTCAGGAAGCTCCAGTGATGGAACGGTTAGGTTATCTTAAGTTATTGGTCTATCTGCACGTCACCTTGTCTATATTTATTCCTGCTATTAAAATGTCAACTGAAAGCAGGATAAGCTGATTTCCCTTGACGCTTAATAGTTTCATATTTAGAAATTTTAGAGAAAAATTTATGATATGGACAGAATTATCACATTTTGTTTGGGATATACTTCCAATTATAGCACAATATTGATTGTTTAATATGAGCGCAAATTTGTATAACACTGTTTTGACACTAATTATGTTTTCCTATATTTGGTCCTATTAATTTGCTACTCGGCCAAAAAAAAAAGTTTTAAATTTTTTTTAATTTAAAATTTCCTACAGTACTGGTAAAGTATAAAATTCGTAATGTGGGGTTTAATATACCAGAACATTTCTTGACCTGGAATATTTTCTAGCTTGCTACTTTTATACAACTGTGAGAGCTGACCATGATATACATTCTTATTCTTATACCAATATGACAATATAATGATGATAGTCTGCTGAAACTAAAAAAAATACAGTTGTCGATGATCTAATGTTTCTGTTTAGAACTAATGTTCCGCTTCCCAGTTTAAAATTGTTATAAACCAAAAAGGGGATTTCCCAAAATACGTCATACTGTCTGTTTTTAAACCTGGTAATTGGAGCATTCAATCATCATAGATCCCTCCCATGGTGGTGCCATTCCCAACCCCGCGACTAGCAAATCTCATGATTGAGTCAGAAATAAAACTGACCAGAATAGATTGTCGGAACGCAGGAGTTACACTGGGCGCATTCGTGCGTGGCTAATCTGAGCACTGATTGACCGAGAGTAGGAAATAAACGGGCAATAAATTTTAACCCTCCTGATGACACAAGGCCGGAGATATAATCCATATAGTTCAGTTCGGGCTTCCCGTAAAGAAAAATTAATTATAATTAAAAAAATTATATTTTTTTGCATATAATACACAATAACTAAACACTGAGGGACCATTGTATTGTGCCAGTAAATGCAAACTCTGAATATACACTTCTTCTACTTGTAAAGGGTATTTGGAATGGAGATGGAGAAATTGCCTCCAAAAAACACCAAGAGAGCCCAGTCACAGCTGAGCTTAACCCTTTCAATACAACCACTGAAACAAACCCATTTTAGATTGTTGTGTTCACTGGGAACATCTCAGAGTCATAGGAAAGTGGGTCTGTAGTGTGTGATAGCAAACCATGCTGAATGAGGTAAAGTTAATGTTGCACATGTTTGTTTTGTCACCACACAATTTGAGGATATGTCCTCTTACATGATGTGTCCATGTCTAAAACAAATTTGTGTCTTATTATACTTTATAATTTGGCATCATATATGCTAATTTAAACAGATATGTAGTTCACTCATCACATATGTTGGAAGTTCTGACTAAAAATATATATGTGCACATGTACATAAAAAGTATGGGTAGAATAAGTGAGGAATGTTGTTTTTTAGTCAGAACTTCCAACAACTGTGTTAAGAATGAACTCAGAATGGGAAACAAGGTTAATATACACGATTTAAAATACTACACTTATTATAACAGCTGAAAAAGAAGAAAAAAAAACCCTCCCTCCCTCATTGATTTTTTTTGGCCTTATTGAGCCAAGAATAGTGTATATTATAATATATCACTAGGCCTAATAGTGTTGACATTATTTACTGGTATTGAGTGCCATTAGCAGTTCAGTTTCTGATGACCTATACACTTTTATTTCAGGTGGTCTATAACTCCCATTATGTATCCTGTGTCCTTCCTGTTTACTGAGCCAAGCACAGCATATATTTCCCTAATAGTGCTGAATTTATTTACCGGTATTACCTGTCTTGTTAGCAGTTTTCTGCTGGAAATATTCTCTTACGATCCAGTAAGTATAAAAATGTACCGCAGTTATTTCATACCATTTATAAATAATTTTTCTGACATATCATATGAGAATAAAAAGGTCGCACGCGCTGGATTTCAGGACCATGTGCGCAGACCTGAGAAATGGGAAATTGACTTTTCATGGCCTAAGGGGTTTGCTACAGAATATCGAAAGCGGCTGTAAACATTTTAATGTGAAGAAATAAAGCAGTTGAAGCTTTGAGAAACATAACTTCCCTCTGAAAATAGAGGCAGTTTTTTATTTGGTGGGGATAGCTTCAACGCGGGTGTTGGGACTTGGGAGGTATTTTTCATTTGGCAGGAATAGCTTCAAAGCGACTGCTGGGAGGTATTTTTCATTTGGCAGGAATAGCTTCAAAGCGACTGCTGGGAGGTATTTTTCATTTGGCTAGAATAGCTTCAACGCGACTGCTGGGAGGTATTTTCATTTGGCTGGTATAGCTTCAATGCGATTAACCTTGTTACCCTGTTTTCCCATATTTTATAATGGCAAAATACCATGGGCTTCAAAGCTATGCTGTAAATGAATGATTTTAACATTTTAGTTTCATATTAAGGACATGTTAAGTGGTTATTTCACTACATGAAACTCATATGTTACTACCCTGACTACACCCAGTTGAAGAATTCATTATTTAACTGTAACTGACAAAATATTTAACAACTTCAACTTCCTAAAACACTATGTCTGAACTTTGCAAAAATGCAAACAAACAGTTCTTCGTTCATCACAAATAAAACACCGATAAACAAATGAGATGAATTTACCAACAAGATTCATTTTATTTAATTTATTGAAAGAATTGTGTTGTGTGCTGGCAATTTTGATAAATTTTTTTTATTAAAATACCTGCGCTGAGCAAATTTATTTGTTGTCAGCTGCAACAGAGTGTTTCAAAGCACTTTAATATTTCTACAATCGAATTAGGGCCATGTTGATGTAGCCAGTAAACCTGCAGTAAGTTGGTTTTGACTGCTATACAGCGAGTGAGATGATATAACAATAGGTTAATAGAGAAAAGGTCCACTCAAGTGGAACAAATGACAAAGTGTGTCAAAACTATATCACCTCGCTGTGTGTCATTAAAAAATCATTGCTGAAACGACCCTAATGATTGCTGAACAATAGACAGCACAGCATGTGTGATCAATGCCATATTCAATTATGATATCATTATTTTTCACAACTGAATAATATTTTTCATGTGGTAGCTTTTAAATATCTAGTCTCTTGAAAACTAATGCAAATTTAAAAGTTTTTTTAAAGTTTTTTTTATTGAAAATTCCTGTATAATATAGGTTCAATAAATAATGTTATTAAATTTTTTAAATTGTAGAACCATATATTGGACACAGCCATACGGAAGTCCCTTGTTCACTTTATACCACCAAAAATACCATGATATATCAGAACATTCAAGACTCAAGCTAATGGATCTTTCCACAGCTGTCAATCAAATAATTATTAGCAGAGATATTCTACCAATCAGTAACTGAGCCAGTTTTTGCTTCATTGAAAAACTTCTGATGCCATTTTTTGTTCACACTAATTTGGATATCCATGCATACTTTCGGTGTTAAATTGGATATTTTCAAACAATATTTTTGTTGTCTTATCATTATGTGTTGAACTTGCATTTTATCAAAACTTTGATGTTGGAAATCTGTCCATGACTATAACATTTTTTGTTCATGTTCTGTGACAATTATTAAATTTTTCTCATTTAAAGACGAGAAGAGATTATATATTTGTGTGTGTGTGTAAACAAGTATAAACACAGGCTATAAAACCTATAAATGTATTTAAGCAAATGATTGTCTCCTAGCAACCGCTATGCCCTACCACTATGGCTGGATGTGGATTCATCAATTAATTCATCTGAAGTATTAATTCTTTCTATACTAAATGGATTCTCCCGCTCAGTCATAAAAGTATATGGAATGGTCTATTATTTATCTGGAGGGGTTTTCATGCAAAATAAGCAGACGACAGATAATAAATTTACAGAAGGAGTCCTATTTATTGGAAAGAAAGGTTCAGATAAACATTTCCTAAGAGATCTACTCATCATTGAGTATTTATTATAGAAAGGGTTCATCTCATTGACAGTCTAGTAAAGAACCAAAGCCGGACACTTTGGGTCGTATATAGACTATATCTGATTTTGTGACTGTCACCAATCTCATATATATTTTGAAGACCTCTGTCTGTCTGTCTGTATGTTTGTCTGTATGTTTGTCATTTATACAAATCTACGATTCTCAACCGATCGGGACGAAACTTGGTACGTGTGTGTAGTTTGACCAGGCGGTGGACGTTGTCGTATTGGCGAGCCCGTGCGGCGCCCGCTTCGCGCATGCGCAGACGAGATCTCGGAAACGGGTGGAGCTATCGACTTGAAATTTGGTATGTGAATGTATCTTGCCCCGGATACAAATTTTATCGGGTCGCCGAGCCCGTGCGACGCCAGCTTCGCGCATGCGCAGACCAGATCTCGGAAACGGGTGGAGCTATCGACTTGAAATTTGGTATGTGAATGTATCTTGCCCCGGATACAAATTTTATCGGGTCGCCGAGCCCGTGCGACGCCAGCTTCGCGCATGCGCAGACCAGATCTCGGAAACGGGTGGAGCTATCGACTTGAAATTTTGTTTTTGAATAGCCCGGACAACGTCGGGCTCATCGGCTAGTCTCCTATATATTTTGAGAACTACGTATATATATATGTGTGTTTGTCCTCTATAGACTCGAAAACGGCTGCACTGATTGAGCTCAAACTTCCTATATAAGGGTAAAAAGTCACGGGAAATGTCATCGGATCATTCGCGAGCCCGTGCGACGACTCCTTCACCCCTTATCCACTCCCCAGTCATCGTCATTGGCCTGGAGTGCTTAACGCAATAACGCTAAATTCTCCTTATATCTTCCATATTTGGGTTAACGCTCTTTATTCCCTTCGGCTTTCGCATACGGCTTTTGTTTACGTTATCGCTCGAAATGGAACTCGCTTCTGTGTGATTGTTACGTACTTAGGGCTTCCTAGGAACGGGGGACATTTTCATCGGGTCAGTTTTTCCGCCCGAGGCGATCTTCACCTTGAAACGGGTACCCACAAATGATATATATGTGTGTGTCCTTTATAGACTCGAACCGATTGAGCTCAAACTTGCTACCTACGGGAAGTGTCATGGACGGGTAAAATTGTGACCCCGACCTGACCTTGACGCTGAAAATGATCAATTCAAGGTCAAATCGGGTCAAATTGAAAAACAAAAATTAAATTAAAAAATTAAAAAGGCACAATTAACTCATTGAAAAACAAAAAATTCAATTAAAAAAAATTATTAAAAAAGCCAGTAAATTAAAAAGGCACAATTAACTCATTGAAAAACAAAAAATTAAATTAAAAAATTCATTAAAAAAATTAATTTAAAAAATTAAAAATTGTCATGTTTCTGACGATTGCAGCCAGTGGCGGGCTAACCTGCTAGTTATTATATAAAGTTACACGATGACGTTGTTCATCGATTTTCGTTGCAATCGACACGGTGACACATTTGAATGAAATGAACAGCTATGAAATGGACATGCTTCTCGGTATAGTATCTCCGCCGCAGTGCTCACCCAGCGTCAAGAAAAGAAATAAATTGGTTAAATTCATTAAAGATGTTCCCAAAAAAAGAAAAAAAGCCACAGCTACCCTCATATGTGTGGTTTTGCTTTGGTTCGTTAATTACGCTAGCGTATGTTCATATTACATTTAAAATGTAATTTTTGTTTCAGTTGCTCAACAAAGTGCTCATTGTCCTTAAGGATGTGTTCTTGGTTTTTCCTAACTACTGTCTTGGACGAGGTCTCATGGATATTGCCTTCAATGAATATAAGAATGTTTACTACTTCAAAACTGGTAAGAATTTATGGAATAAAATTGCTGCTATCAGTACAGTAATGCCCTAATTAATTGACTCCTTAACCACAGCAGAATTATGGGAAATTTTTCAGGATTTAATCCTGAAAAATTTCCCGTAATTCTGCTGTGGTTAAGGTGTCGATTAATTAGGGCATTACTGTATATGCCTTGTGTAAAATATAACTCATTTCACTATGAGGTTTTAAAATTCTCAACTAAAACACTGTTTTGACATTGTTCTGATTAATGATTATGTAGATGAGGTCCTGATGTTAGCCACTGCAGGATGAACAGGAATATTTCATGGTATAACATGTTGTAATGAGCGTAGTGAAGTCGGATGTTGAAATAAATTACGCAAAGTTTTGTCGTTGATGTTAATGGCATGTAGATGGTAACGAGTTATTTTGGGGTCTTTCGGCCATAAAAAATGGCCGCCAGCATCCATCTTGGATTTTATTTAGTAGACTGACTAAATCCTTTGGCACGGGCTACATGTCGTACCTTTGACGGATCATTATGAAATTTGTCATGGCTGTTGACATTGACATGTATATGGGAATGAGTCATTTTGGGGTCATTTGGCCATAAAACATGGCTGCTGGCAGCCATCTTTGCATGACTAAATCCTTGGGCACAACATACAGACCACATCCCTCATCCGATCATCACCAAACTTCATATGACTCATTGGGGTGACCTCTAGATGGGAGCCATCAAAATTTTCAGAATTTCATTGAAAAACGTGGCCGCCAGCTGCCATCTTGGATTTTACTCTTTGTGTGACTAAATCCTTTGGTGCACCCTTTAGACGACACCCTACTTGTCCGGTCGGCACTAAACTTCACATGGATCTTCGGGATGACCAAAAGATGGGAGTAATCTAATTTTTTCGAATTTCGTTAATAAAATCATGACACCGGCAGCCATTTTGGATTTTGCTCTTTGCATGACTAAATCCTTTAGCACACCCTACAGTCCCTTCCCTAATCTGATCATCACCAAAGTTCGTATCGATCTTGATATTGATCTACTAGATGGGAGCTATCAAATGTTTTTGAATATCATTGGAAAACATGGCTGCCAGCGGTCATCTTGGATATTACTTTATTATATATATATCTTTTCATGTTGATATATTTAGTATTATACTTTCTGCACCCCTAATCGCTCATTTGACTAGCATATCAAATTATCCCCTCTCCAAGTTGAACTACAGTGGCATGGACACTTTCATTTTATTAATATTTGCAGGCCAGTATGACAAGATGATGTCACCATTTGAGTGGTCAGTCACATCCAATAAGTTGATGTGTATGGGAATTGCTGGCATCGTCTTCTTCATTCTTACGCTACTTATAGAGTACAGGTTCTTCATACGGCGCAGGTAAAAACTTCATTCTTCTTTGTACATAAATAGTGTTACAACCAATGTGAACTCTTTCTGTGGTGTAAAGCTCTTATTGGGTGTTTTTATATGCATACCGTGGACCAAATAGTTGCACATTATCTTTATTTGTGAATTTTCAAAAAAATCTCTATTTCTAACTATCAGTTTGATCGAAAATCATAATCATTCATAACCAAGGTATGCTATAGTATTATAACAACATTTGTTTTACCCTCACAATATGAGAGATATGTTTGAATTAGGTAAAATGAAAGTTGTTTTTTTCATCTTTTCAGACATTATGTTGATTTATGGTGACTTTTCCTCCTAAAAATTGTTCTGCAAATGGCTACCAAAAAACTACAAAAAGAAAATGAAGACTTTCTGATTTATTTTCTTGCAGTCATGATTTCAGATAGTAGACTGAGTGTAGACCATAGTTGCTATAATAAGATAGATAAAGCAGTATTTTTTTTTGCAAATACTTCCTGTCAAACTCTCTAGTGACATACATGACCCAGTGCATGACAATTTTTTTTTTTTTTTTAAACCACTTTTTTTTTTTTACATAATTCAAACATATCTCTCATAGTGTGAGCCTTTGAGGGTACACATATGTTGTTATAATACTATAGCATACATTGGTTATGAAGGATAATGATTTTTTCATTCAAATTGATAGTTAGAAATTGAGATTTTTTGAAAATTCATGAATGGGGCACCTACTTAGGTATATAAATATACTAGTAAGTAATAAACAGCAGATTCAATCTGGTCATGGGTTTTGACCGCGATAAAATTCAGCAAACAATTTTCTGAATTTTTCTTGTCAAAATTTCTTATCTGAAAGTATAGGCATTGTAAACATAACCCCCAGCGAGACGCTGTCATGGGGTTAAAACAGGGCCCGATGTCTACATGATGTTCTCCGCACAGGGTTCCCCCTACCACTTGCCAATGGCAAAAATAATTCACATTTGGCAAAAGTTTTGGCAAGTCACTTTTTAATTCCTCAAGCAATTTGAAGAAAAAAAAGGTTAATCGATACCTTTCATTTCAGGAAACTCTTACAACATAATTATATTAGTGGTATTTTATAAGGTTTAGGGAAAGTTAACACCTCTATTAAGAAGCAGTTAACCTCATAGCATTAGTACTGATGGTTTGAGGGATTACTAATCCTCCTGGGATGTGCCCTTCTGATGGAGAAACCCTTCTACCATTGTATTGTTCGGTGATTGGCTTATTGTTGTATGATAAACCACAATGGAGATGCGAGTATAATTAATTATTAACTAACTGCTTTTCTATCGATATCAAAAGTTGTTCAAACCGCGAGTGTCGAAACAAGACTTACGGTTGCAGAAAATGATACTATCAGGAATAGCATTTGGCAATTGCTAAAATAATTTGGCAAAAAATATTGTCATTTGACAAATTATTTGGCAAAAGTAAATTTTGGTCCAGCGCGGACCCTGTCTCCACAGGTGGGAACCATTGAAAGACTTAACCTTACATGGCTGCAGCTTCCTGAAATTTTGCGAAAACCCTTTTCCAATGGGAGACTCACATATACAAGAGAATATATTGGCCTAACAATATTGACCATGTAAGCCAGTGTATTCTTTCTATTTGCGAGCATCCAAAATAGGACATGCTGAGTCAGAACGAATGAAAACTAGTAATTGGTGTCTATTGACATATGATCTCATTGTGATGGATTTATTTGGTATTTTCAGCCATCCCTCCGTATCCCAGTCTCCCATTCTGGATGAGGATGCTGACGTAACGATGGAGCGCAGGAGAGTTCTACGAGGGAATGGCAAATTTGATATGCTTAGACTTGAGAACCTAACCAAAGTAAGCAAGCTACACTAATGCCCTAAATAATCAACCCCTTAACCACAGCAGAATTTTGGGTAACTTTTCAGGATTTAGTCGGAAATATGGCTTGTTGCCATTCATTGGAAAGCTCTGACTGAAAACGCGGAATAAAATAAGTACATATTAAGTGTGTGTACATTTAAAGTTTTAATTTTTCGTGCATAAATTTTGTGTTTTTTCTATCGATTTGGTCATTCATAACAAGTAAATATTGATGTTTTTGCCATGATATTCCGACCGGTGGTAGCTCACGACGGGTCGTTTATATAGTAAAAATGTGTCCATACAAAAGGAATTTGGTCGCAAAAGACAGGTGGTTGTTCACCGCAGTGGTCATAAATTGCATGTTTTAATGTATCTTGTCACATCTGTCTGTGTACCTTCATCCTCTTGCAGTTTGAATTATTTAAGATTCAAGCTTTAATGAATTGTTACTGACATGTTTTCGGTTCTGACATCAATTTAGCCCTTTCTGTACTAAAGCATCATTTATGTGTAATTATCCCATAAGAAATGTACAGATAATAAGTTCAACAAACGACCATAGGTTGTTTGTTGAACGTATTTTATACATTTTCCTCAATCAATAGGACTCCTTCTGTACTCTTATTTATCTGTCGTCTGCTTATAGACCATTCCTATGTACAATTTTTGACTGACTGGGAGAATACATTTAGTATAGAAAGGTTTAACCCTTTCAGTGCCAGAGGGCCGATCTCATCGGCCCTAATTTACGGTCTGCAAAATCGGCCCTAAAAAAAATTAAAAAAAACTTTTTTATTATTTTTGTTTTTTTTGGGTTGAATTTTGTTTGGGTATGCTTAAGCATGCTATAGCGAATTTAAAAACAAACTGGATAAAACCTTAGGGGCATGTTATAACTCAAAACTATCACCAAGTATTCATAGTAATAATTTTGATGCCCATGAAAAACGTAAGATTCTCTGGCACTAAACCTACAAAATAAGTCTGTTAAAGAATATAAGAAAAATTATTAAAATTGTAAACAATTGTTAAAAATAATAACAAATGATGAAAAATTGTTAGGCCAATGCATTCTCTTATATATGCGAGGCGACCTATGGTCGACTCGCATATATAAGAGAATGCATTGGCACAGGGTATATGGGTTGATACAAAAATCGGACCTGGCACACAAAGGGTTAAAACATATCAATATCACACCAATATCTGACTGATGAATAATTTTTTTTTTTTTTTCAGGTTTATAAAACAAGAAAGTTGGGTCGACATTTAGCTGTAGATCGATTGTGTCTTGGAGTTCCATCAGGAGAGGTGGGTGCTTCGTCCTATATATTCAATTGTCAAGATGGTTTCACATCAGCTTGCATGAAATTTTCATGTCTGGGCAATCTGCTATATATATGGTAGAAATATTGACATTCCACTATATATGGCTATTTCTATATCGTAGAAATATGGGGACAATCCGCTCTATATATATGGTAGGAACATGGACAATCCATTCTATATATATGGTAGATATGTGGACAATCCAGTATATAATATATGGTAGAAATATGCCAACATGATATGACTCATATAGGGTCTGCGCTGGCCGGGAATTTACTTTTGCCAAATTAGATTAATTTTAGCCAAATTCTTTTTAGAAGTTGACAAATGCTTTCGGCCCAAAATTAAGAGACAATTTTGAAACAAAGTGTAAACACCACCATCGTCCATAATCTGTCTACCTATGGAGACTATTGTACTTTTTTACACACCGCTGTTTTATTCTTAGTTCAAGCCTATGTGGTAATTTCGACAGTTCACTCTAGGGTGATCCTGGACTCACCCTTAAGATGCATGATGTAATTACTTTGCTAAGGGCGAAGTAACATAAATTTCTGAAGTTGTTGATACAAAAATATTTGCAAAAATAACAAATGAAAAGCTCAGACTAATTCATTGTTTGAACTCAGGGACGTGGGTAGAGAGTCTTCATTGGGGGGTGTCTATCTGGAAATTTACAACTGCAACACCCTCCCCCTTGAACCAGATATAAATCCAATGTTTAAAAAAATCCATTCACACTCCGTCCTCCCCTCCGATGCAAATATTGGAAATTTCCAATCTAACACCCCCCCCCCCCCCAACATATAACATGGAACATATAACTGATAGAAAGCCTGCAAATAGTGTGTCTGTCATTTGCTGATAGCGTCACTAAATTCTAATACCGCAAATGACAGACACACTATTTGCAGGCTTGGTATAAGACTATTCATCTTTTCTGTTCAATAAAATACTACCTCTGTATGTAAACTTATTAGCATAGTTACGACTTTTCATTCTTTGGGCCGGTTGAATTGACCCTACTGCAATTAGCTGTGTGAGCCAATGAGATAATTGTATTATACAGCCTGAAGCAGCGCTGGCTTCTGCTAAAAGGTGTTTAGACAAACAGACTCATTTTACCGGCTTACTCAATGTCGCTTTGATTTTGTTTTGTATAAAAGATAGCAGATATCGTTCTTTTATTTTCTCAACAAAGATGGTGAAAAAGTGTAGGTATGGACAATGTAAAAGCGACTCGCGATATCAACACCTGATTCCGGACGTTATTTTTGTGCCTGTTGTGAAGCCAAAGACGACCGAATGTGTCTTGGGTTACTCTGATTTTTCTGAAATCAAAGAGTATTGGTTTCATGTAAGTTGACACAACATAATAATATAACAGTAACAGTATGCCATATGGGCTTTTGGGATTAGTAAATAAATTGAAGGTTGGAAATGTCACGCTGATCGAGCCAGAGAGGTGACAAATGGAAATATGATGAGGGGATTAGGAAGTGCTAGATAAGCTAATTAGTTAACACTATCAAATCAAACTATGTACACATTTGAGATAATGGACCACATAGTGTTATAATCTCCAAGGGATGATTTGTTGGGGAAAGAGGGACACTAAAATGGCCAAAGTATATGACAACACCTGTTAAACTCACCTGTTGTCGATTAATACAGGCTGATTATGGCGCCTATTCCTGATAACTTTCGGATTTGTGATGGTTAGATTTGGTACATTATACAGCATTTATTGGTATATTTTGTGAATAAATGGTATTCATGGCATTTATACGTGGACTTACATACACAAACATTATGACAGACCAATGGAATACTAGGGAATGTGATATGAAAAATAATTTCTCAATATGCTGAAACATGTTTGTTCTATACGCGTATTGTGCCAATTATGAAAAATTATTAATTGTTATTATAACATGGAAAACTTTTCGATACCAGTATGGTGCATATTCGAAAAAGTACAAAAACTAACCATGTATATGTAAGTCCACGTATAAATGCCATGAATACCATTTATTCACAAAATATATCAATAAATGCTGTATAATGTACCAAATCTGACTACACCAGATGAAAACATACAAGGCCTCGAATTTTCATCGAAATAGGGAAATTGTATGGTACACCATCGATAAATTGATAGATCGTGTGTCTATTGTGACGAGATATATTATAATAACATTGAATATTTATTATGTGTTACTTATCCAGCTTGACAAGAACAGTGATTATCCGAAATTATCGAACAATTATCTCAAAATCGACGCCATGTGCAGGTTCATTTTTCCTCATGCCTCAGTGGCATTTTGCCCCGATAAACAGTTTGTCGCCGCAAATAAACATTGAATCTGAATGTATGTAGCCTTCACTAAAGTAATTGTATTCTTGTTGTCGCGATTTCAATGAAGTACCAGTCGAATTGAAGAACAATCCAGTGAAGTCTGGTGGTAAGTCCACCAATTTGAAACATGTCATTCCTTGTGGTCAGACATATCGCGCGTGTAATGTCTAACCCGCTATACTTCAGTCTGGCAATTTATGGCAGGCGTGGTTATCCCCTCTGGGCAGTAAAGTGAATTATGGGTTACACATTTGCCATGCATGATTGGCCTTTTTTTTATTATAGTGCTTTGGGCTGGTTGGTGTGAATGGTGCTGGTAAGACAACCACATTCAGAATGCTGACCGGCGATATCAGACCAACATCTGGTAATGCCTTCCTTAGAGGAAAAAGGTAAAAAAAATAATTAATATTTGAGCTGTAATAATGTATTAATAGGGTACTGTACACTAAATCCGGCCATTTATGGGACCATCTCCTTTTATACTCAACAGAATATATGCAACAAATGAATGAATTTGAGCCCAGTTCTGATTAAAACCATACTCAGACTCTAAAAGTACTGAGTCTGATGACATTGGGTAGAAGTTCCATTACTCCCAGCAGGAATTACGTAGTTGCCAGCCAATCACAATATCTTCAGGAATGCGGTGTGACCAATCAGGCGATAGTCGCATGGAATCCCCAAGACAAGGGGAAATCCTTCAGCCGGTGACGATTCCAGTAAACCCGCCCAATAGTTATAAATAGCACAATAACTTTTCTGCCGCATGGCTAATGATTACAAATTCAGATTTTTACAACAGCAAATTTAACACTGAAAAGCGTATTTAAAGAGTCCAGAATTGACCAATTTTAGTTAATATGTCCAATATAATTGAATGTTTTTAAGAAATTAAACATTTAGTGCCGAATAATTTAGATGTCGCAATGTCGTAAATTTATTTAATTTCCGGCATATGATGTTAACTTCGAAATTAAACAAAGAAAATATATTTTGTTTCGATTCATTAACTCATTTAAAGTTTGTTAAACGTGATTAATCTCAGTTAAAATTATGTCTCAAGGCGCAGAAGATATTCTGAGAGAATGCGTAGCATCAATTCTCCCAGGAACTGGCCGCATAAAGAGTCTTTTGCGAAAACGAAAGTCTTTCGCGGAAATGAAACTCTTAGGCGGAAACGAAACCGAAACTACATTATGTCAATCAAAGCTATTTTTAAAGACAATTGTGGATGGTGATGTCATACTGCAGGGGTTGTCTGTGGAAGTTATTTATAGCGACAGATAGCGGATTTCATCAGACTCAGTACTTTTAGAGTCTGAGTATGGTTTTAATCAGAACTGATTTGAGCCATGAATGAGTGCAAAATACACTCATGTGCTCTATGAACGATGCGAACAACATGGTAATTATAATGAAAATTAATTTATGACTCCGGTCCCAAAAATGGTCGGATTTATGGTACAGTAATCCTTTAACCCATTCATCAACCCAACATATAAATTATTGTCTTATTATCACCACAACTGAATGAAAAATTAAGAAATTATAAACATTCAATTACTCAATGACAAAGTTACACAGGAGGTTCCAGCTGTTCCAGCTACTGATAACATTGGTATTGAATCCTATATTGCTTTCTATACTGAACGTATTATCCTACTCAGTCAGAAATGTATACATTGGAAGGGTCTATTATTCATCTGGAGCGATGTTCAGGAAATATGAGTAAAAACAGACAATCGAAAGTGCAGAAGGAATCCTATTCATTAGTGGGAAATGTTCAGATTGTCGTTTGTTGAACTTATTATCTGAACATTTGTTAAGGAAACTACTTTTCAATGAGTGTTTACATAGAAAGGGTTGATGCTTTATCTGTGCTTTATGTTATTATTAAGGTGCATTAGGCCACCATAAGAAAAGATTTGTGCTCCATACACAGGGACGGTAATCTGATTTGTGAGTCTGGGCAAGTTTGTCAGAATGTCGCAAAAACCCTACAACTGACTTCATGCATAGCCTATATGCAAACACAATTCAGGAACATCATGTATGAAATATTGTGATACACTTGTTTAGTTGCAATAATTTCTTAGTTTCTTATGATTGATGGCTGCCTGCTAGTTCAGTGAAGTACAGTAATGCCCTAAATAATCGACTCTCACTGAGAGCTTTCCAATGAATGGTAATGAGCCATATTTCCGACTAAATTCTGAAAAATTACCCATAATTCTGCTGTTGATTATTTAGGGCATTACTGTAGCATACAGCATGACATTTTAGGTCTGTACTCAGTAGTGACATCCAGCAAGGCATTGTAGGCCTATATAAATTTTCCACAGTTTGATACTCCATATAATAATTCTACTCTCTGTGATTTTGTGATGTTTTCTATTTCAGCATTCTAAGTGACATGTCAGACATCCAGCAGGACATTGGCTATTGTCCACAGTTTGATGCTCTGTATGATGAGCTAACGGGGCGGGAACACATACAGTTATATGCCAGGCTGAGGGGCGTACCTCCAAAAGAAGAAAGTCAGGTATGTTCAGATGACTGCTTTGTGCTAGCGGGCTAGCATCACTAATTTCACCCTCTGGGAACCCCATTCTGCATGGCCTCATCTGCTATGGGAGACATAGACTCAGATTGATGTTCGTAAATGGTGAAAATTGTGATGTACACCCATTGGGAACCTCGATTATGCAATGTGTCATCTGTCAACTAAACTAAAAAAAGAAATAGAATCTATGTGAAGACGTTTCTGTAAAAATTTGATAATAAAGAAACTTTCCAGAAAAGATGAGGCCTAAGCAGAATGAAGTCTCCACATGGTGAATTTAGTGATGCTAGCCTGCTGTGCGGGATAGCGTCACTAAATTCACCCTCTGGCGACGTCATTCTGCAAATGACAGGCACACTAAACTTAGGCTTGTTTGTGTTGGTCCCAAGCCTTGAAATAGTGTGTCTGTCATTTGCAGAATGAGGTTCCCAGAGGGTGAATTTAGTGATGCTAACCCGCATAGCGGGCTAGCATCACCAAATTCACCCTCTAGGAACCTCATTCTGCTGAGGTGTAAGCAGAATGAGGTCCCCATAGGGTGAATTGGTGATGCTAGCCCGCTATGCGGGGTAGCGTCACTAAATTCACCCTCTGGGGACCTCATTCTGCAAATGACAGACACACTATTTAACTTGGTTGGTCCCTTGCAATGACATGATCCACTGTCTGCATTAACCATTTTTATACTGAATGGATTCTTCGACTCAATTATAATAGTATTCATTAACCCTTACATGACTGGAGCTTCCTGAAATTTTGCGAAAACACTGTGCCAATGCATTCTCTTATATATGCGAGTCTCCCATAAGAGCCTCGCATATAAAAGAGAATACATTGGCCTAACAATATTTACTGTGATCATGTAAGCCAGCGCATTCTCTTATATATGTGAGGCTCCCTATGGGAGACTCGTATATATAAGAGAATATCCTGGAACATGATCATTAATGCTGCACTAGCACAGCTCTCGTCATGAAAGGTTAACCCTTTTTATACTGATGGATTCTCCATAGTATATATCGGAATGGTCTATCATTCATTTGGAGGGTTGTTCATGAAAAACGAGCAGACGACAGACAGACGAAAAGATAATACAAGTGCAGAAATGTTCAGATAAAAAGTTCAACAAACTTTTGGTCATTTCTTGAACTTATTATCTGAACATTTCCTAAGGGAACCACTTGTCAATGAGTATTTAGTATAGAAGGGTTTAAACCGTTCACACTGGTGTGTTGCATTATAACCCAGAGCTCCGATGGCAGCTGATATGTTCGATATTGGAAAAATGCAATGTCACAAATCATTCTATCTGTTAAAAATGTGTTCTGTGATGATATCAAACATATGTAAAATGCCAACAACTAAATCATGATCTACGTTGCCTAAACATGTCGTCGGGGCCAAATCTCTGAAAGAAATCACGGAACTTTTTCGATAACGAGCATTGGGATGTAAGATATCAATTCGATCGCTGAAAAGAAACAATATATACAAACTAACATTTAGATTAATACTGTGCAATAACTGTTTTATATTATTTACAAGGGGTAGAAGTCATTGCGACTTATTCCCTAATATTTGATGATGATGATTTACATAAATACAAGTCGAATTTCCTTCGCTTCATAGATAGCGTCACTACAATCACCCTCTGGGGACCTCATTCTGCAAATATCAAGCACCCTATATTCAGATTTGAGACTATTTGTATTTTATTTCAGGTTGTTAATTGGGCACTCGAAAAAGTTGGTTTGGCTAGTTATGCCAACAAATTATCCAAAACTTACAGTGGTGGAAATAAAAGAAAATTATCAACAGCCATAGCACTAATAGGGCACCCTTCTGTTATATACATGGTAAGAATACACTTTTAACCCTTCCATGACTGGAGCTTCCTGCATGTTTGTGAAAACCCTGTGCCAATGCATTCTCTTATATATGTGAGTCTCCCATAGGGAGCCTCGCATATATAAGATAATGCATTGGCCTAACAATATTTAACTTGACCTTGTAAGCCAGTGCATTATCTTATATATGCGAGGCTCCCTATGGGAAACTCGCATATATAAGAGAATGCATTGGCGCAGGGTTTTCACAAACATGCAGGAAGCTCCAGAGAATGCACTGGCACAGGATATTTAATGGTGCACCAGCACAGCTCCCGTTGAGAAAGGGTTAAAGATTCAGGGTTCCATGCTATTTTTTAATAAACTTGTTTTGCTTTTTGTTATTTCTGTTGATAAAATTAAATATATTGGACAAGAATTGTCATCTGAAAGAAGCCATCTTACTTGATGTAGAATATGTTAGTGGATACCATCATTGCATTCTGGGCTAGTCGAGTTGGGCATGTGTTCAAATTGTGACAAGGATGAAAACCAGGACATATTTAAGCTTGATCTGAGTTGATCAATGCGCCATTCCAATCCATACATTGCCATTTTATAAGAAATTATAATTTATTCATACATATTGAACACATGAATGCTCATACTGAGCCAGTTCCTCCATAAAATGCTAGTCTAGTGACAGCAGATATATTGGTATAATGTATTTAATATATCCATCTATGACTGAATAATGTATTTCATTTTGCCATGTATGATTGGAATAATGTATTTCATATAGCCATGTATGGTTGGAATAATGTATTTCATATAGCCATGTATGATTGGAATAATGTATTTCATATAGCCATGTATGATTGCTTTCCCTTGACAGGATGAGCCCACAACAGGGATGGATCCACAGTCACGGAGATTCCTGTGGGATTTAATTCTGAAGCTAACGAAGGACGGCAGATCGGTTATACTTACCTCACACAGGTACAAAAATATGGTTTTGGACATTTGCATAATGTGGTCTCACAGCGGGCTAGCATCACTAAATCACCCCATGTGGAACTCATTCTGCTTAGGCCTCATCGTCTCTGGAAAATATCTTTATTATAAAATTAACCAGTTTTTTTAGTTTCTTTAGAAACTTCTTTACAAAGTTTCTTTTTTCTTTTTTATGTTTACCCATACCATGTATGGTAAACATAGTGTCGTTGTCCGGATTGACCACTCGTCGTTCGTCCGTCCATCCGTCCGTCCGTCTGTCCGTCCGTAGACACTTCACGTGTAATGCGATAACTCAAACATTTTCTATCCAATCAGAAGCAAATTTTGTATATGGGTATATCAGCCCAAAATACAGATCGAGTTCGAATTTGGGTTTGATCCGAGTTTTTGTTACAGAGTTATGGCCCTTTTTCGACTTAGAATTCACACATTCTGCCATAACTCAAACATTTTTTATCTGATTGGAACCAAATTTGGTATGTGAGTTTCACAGCCCAAAATACAGATCTAGTTCGAATATGGGTTTGATCCGATTTATATTAAAGGAGTTATGACCATTTAAAAAAAAAAAAATTTGAAAAAAAAAATCTATTTAAAAAAAAAAATTATTTTTAACTTTTATAATAACAATAAAAAAAATGTCATTGACATTGTCATTTGTTTTCATTTAGATATTGATGATTATGATACAAGTTGATAAAAAGATTTCCAATGTGTCCCTTTAATTTTTTAATTAATTCACCAATTGCATTTGGACTACTTAGCTATTGATAAAGCTATATTATTTTCTGATGTTTCTTATGCCAATGTGCAAATAATCTGATAAAGAAGGCTATGGTATCTAATTTAAAATAAGATTCAACAATAAACATCACATGATATTAACAGTAGACTTGGACATCTGTGCTGCAGAGTTATATCTTCAGATGGTCTGATATCATTATAATTGTTATTGGTTTAATAGAGGTCAGTGTTCAACATAAACAATTCCTGTGATTTTTTGACAGCTGTGCTATATAATTGATATTAATGGGTCAGTGGTGAGGTTGCTTATCTGTATACTAGGACACATTATTATTGTAAACTTAAATTGGACTCTCTTAACCCAAGTATTCCATGTCCAGGTCACACCTACACATTTAACCCACGGACTTGCTGGCTGTGGTGGTTTAGCATTACAGATCCTGTACCAGTGCATTCTCTTATATAAATGCCAGTGACCCATAAATTCCAATAATTTGTGTTATGTACATTTGTCTATAATAGTACATAACAGTATACTCTATAATTCAACACCAAAACTCTCATTTATCCGATCATATTAAATTTTTATCGCCAAGGGATGGGTTAACATCTGCCGATCGTGATCGGCCTCTCGTTAATTTAGTTTCTTTGTACCAAATTGGCAGACAACAAAATGCATAATCAAGGTGCCCAATCGGTGCACATCGACGTCTTCACCATTTGGGAACTTAAATCTATGTCTAGGTCTCCCACAGCAGATGAGGTCCTGCATAATGAGGTCCCCAGAGGATGAATTTGGTGATGCTAGTCCGCTGTGTGGGGTAGCGTCACTAAATTCATCCTCATGAGGCTTATAATTGGGAATATATAGAGAATATAGGAACAAGTACACTAAAGCCCTAAATAATCGGTATGTCCCTAAACCTAACCTAACCCTAACCCTGACCCTAACCCTAACCCTAATACGTACGGAGAATGGAGAGGGTATGTGGTTTCCTGTGCTCATACATGATGGATATACCAAATCTTGGGGCCAGAAGTTGGTATAAACCTGACTATATCTCATTGGGAACACATTGGCCCATTTTCAGCTTGTCGTCTGAAAAAAATCCCTGTAATTATTCATGACAAATATTTCATTCAAATTAAGCCAACTCCGTGAATTAACCCTTTCTATACTAAATACTCATTGACGAATAGTTCCCTAAGGAAATGTTAAGATAATAAGTTCAACAAACGACCATAGGTCATTTGTTGAACTTATTATCTTAACATTTCCCACCAATGAATTGGACTCCCTTCTGCATCTGTATTATCTTTTTGTCTGTATGTCATCTGCTTTTATTTTCTGAACACCCCCCCCCCCCCCCAGATGGCTAAATGGGCCGTTCCAATATATCCAATTATGACTGAATGGTAGAATCTACTTAGTAAAGAAAGGGTAAAACATCAGCGACAGGCCTCTAACTTTTTTATTTTTTATTTTTATTGATATAAAAAATACATACTTGTCATACAAAATTACAAATATTTGGCAGAAATTGAAGAGAATTACAATTAGATGTTCAGTTTCAATTATTCGTTTTGTGAGCTTTATTTATTTAGTTTATTATGAGTGTAGATTTCTTTCTACAAAAAAAAAATAGAAACGAGAACTTCATATAAATTTGATTTAGTCTAATGGAATCTGAGCAAGTATAGAGTCAATACCTCGACTAACCACCATAACAGTGTGACTTGTTGTGAATAGAGAATTTAAAAGTTTCCATCTTTCAAAGAAAGTTTTTTCCTTCCTAGTGGAGAAGCATTTCAATGGTACCTCATCAATGTTTTTATAGTGTTGTATTGTTTCTATTAAGCCCTTCACTGAGGGTTCACTATTCCTGAATTTACAGGAATATATATACCTTTTATACAGTAAAATGCAAAGATTAATTATATCATCTCTCTCGACAGGCCTCTAACTTGTGACATTTCATTGAGACTTTCTTTCATTCCAGCATGGAGGAGATTGAAGCCTTGTGTACGAGACTCGCTATAATGGTGAATGGACACTTCAAATGTCTCGGTAGCATCCAGCATCTCAAAAATAAATACGGTGACGGCTACATGTTTAGTATAAAGCTCGCTGGTCCTGAGTACGAGAGGAATAAGAGATCTGTTGTCCGATTTATTAAAAACAACTTTCCAGAGGCAGAATTAGCAGTAAGTTCTATTATGACTAAGACCAGGCCTGCGATAAGATGCCTGACATTTTCAGAATGAGGTGAATTTAGTAATAGCATAGTGGGCTAAGCATCGCTATATTCACCATCTGCAGACCTCATTCTGCTTGTGCCTCATCTTCTCTGGAAAGTATTTTCATTATCAAATTAACCAGTGTCTTCACAAAGATTTCTTTTTTATGTGTACCCTTACTATAGTATGGTACACGTAGTGTCGACGTCCGGATTGACCACTCGTCGTTTGTCCATCCGTCCGTCTGTCTGTAGACACTTTACGCATAATGCGA
Organism: Siphonodentalium dalli; assembly: GCA_032622095.1. Lineage (NCBI taxonomy): Eukaryota > Metazoa > Mollusca > Scaphopoda > Gadilida > Siphonodentaliidae > Siphonodentalium > Siphonodentalium dalli. The sequence goes on from CP136069.1 coordinate 76,522,943, forward strand.
TAACTCAAACATTTTCTATCCAATTGGAACCAAATTTTGTATATGGATTTCTCAGGCCAAAATACAGATCGAGTTCAATTATGGGTTTGATCCGATTTATTTAAAAAAAATTCTTATTGCTCAATTTAACAAAACAAATTTAAATATTTTTTTTTAAACTTTTATAATAATAAAAAAAAAAAATTCAATCAAAAAACTAAAAATTGTCATTGACACTTTCATTTGAGTTTTATACCATTAATTAGGTGTGATGTCCCGTTTTGAAAATATGAAGATTTTATTGCAATAGTTGCATGTAATATAATGATGTCAATAAATTACCATGTAAACATCCAATATCCAGAGTATATGAGAGTACGTTTAATAGATGTCATTCCAAGTGAAATCTGTTATTAATTGAGTGATGACATATGGTTCAGAGCGCTCTAGAGGTGGTTAGATGAAGGTAAAGATAAACAACTGCTCACTGGCTGGCAAATTGTTAATCCCTGAGGATATGGCTCCATATAAGCGCCTGGCGCTTGATGTCAAATCCTCTTCTCTCTCAGACTTATCATACTTACATATATATATATTAACATCATTTTGTAAATTGTTGTATAAATCTGGGATACTAAATAAATAATATTTACATCAAATTGTTTATCCTATCTGTCAAATTTATTAATGGCAGTATGAGACTCTTGTTTCTCCTATTCTTGAAATTTCATTACAGGATGTGATAAGGGACCCCTCACCTGTATAAGTGTCTTCTATATTCCATTGATCTGCTTCAAAAATAATTAACCCTTTCCAAGGTTCCCATATACACATGCTATAATGTACATGGACTCTTCCTCGTATCTCTTAACAATGGTTATCTTTGCACACTATTCACTTCTATCGATTTTGGTTTTGACTGATTATACTTTCTTTGTATGAACTATGGTATCTGTTTCGATTCAAGGATCATAGGGGCCAGCATCCTCATCGTATTATGTCTGTATAACATTATATAGATAACACTTTTGTATTGTATAAACTACATATATTTTTGAAAACCATACACCCCTGTTATGAAACACTTAATCTTGCATGCACCTAACAATATAAGCATTCCTTATTACACAGGTCAGATATGATCTTATCTGTCCATGTTTGATAAACAAATAACAACTGGGGAGAATGGGGGGTAGTAATTAAAGTATAATTAATTTAAATATGAGATGGAATCCCATACATGTATGTTGTTCTAAGCAGTCTGGCTTGTCAACAAATTATAATTTCTCTTTAGAAATGAATGAATTTTGAATATCAGGCATGTCAAAAGTGGCAGAGATAGGGATTTATCACTTCCAATGAGTTAACTTAAACTCCTAAACATATCCTCCTAAATCACTAAACCATTGGATCTCATTGCGAATATGGACAGAGTTATGAGATTTAAAACTACTCTTCCCCCCCACCCCAAATACTTTAACCCCTTCTCAAGACAAATTATTTGAGCTTTTGATTTCAAGTTGGGTACTGATGTATGGATTCCTGTGATCATATCTTTGAAAAATTATTAGTTATAGCTAATCGCTATCGCCAAGGTATTGGTTAAACATCTGCCGATCGTGATCGGCCTCTCGTTTTTTAGTTCAGTTTCTCTATATCCCCAAATTGGCAGACGACACATTGCGTAATCGAGGTTCCAAATGGGTGTACATCATAATATTCACTATTTGGGAACTTCAATCTGAGTCTAATTCTCCCATAGTAGATGAGGCCATGCATAATGAGGTCCCCATATGGTGAATTTAGTGATGCTAGCCCACTGTGTGGGGAAGTGTCACTAAATACACCCTCTGGGGACCTCATTTTGCAAATGTCAGGCACATTATTCTCAGGCCTGACCAAGACTTCCGGAAGATGTTTGACCTCAGGTGGACGATTGGGATATGTGTTCACAATCTTTGCCAGTCTGTACTTCTGTCCCCCAAAATTTTGCTTTACAACTTATGCACCAATTGACATATGTCTATTGGCATGGTGAATTACCAGCCGGTTGCAGGTTTCTCCTGTTCAAAACATGGGAACTTTTTGATGTTCCGACCTTTTCTGACACAGAACTTTATTACAGTGAAGAACAATGCAGGGAATATATTTCTTAGTCTTTACTTATTCCTTAATAATGTTTTTTTTACTGTCAGCTCAAGATTACATGATTTTGATGACTTTTGTGAGACAATTTCGCAATAAATTTTGAATTCCTTAGCCATGGAAATTCCATGATTGGAAGTGATGCAAAGCAAAATCAACTCATAAAATTTGCCTAAATCATGCAATCTCCAGCTGGAACCTCCACCTTCAGTGAAAATGACTTTGATATTGTGTATATTTATATTTCATGTTTATGTTTATGTCAAGCGTTTAGGGCCCGCTTATTGGGGATAAGCGCTATACAAATATTATTAGCTCAACTTGACTTTGTAAAGTTTGAGCTATTGCCATGGCTTTGTAGTCCGTCATCCATGTGTCCGTGTGTGCGTGTGTATGTGTGTACGTACAGCGTCAACAATGCAGTCTACAGGTCGTACCTTTGGTCGGATCATCATGAAATTTGTCATAGCTGTTGACATCAACATTTAGACCAGAATGAGTAAATTTTGGGTCATTCGGTAAAAAAACATGGCCGCCAGTGGCCATCTTGCATTTCAAAATTCAATCCATTAGCACGGGCTACAGGGCGTACTGTTTGTCTGATCATCATGAAATTTGTCATGGATGTTAATATTGACATGTAGATGGGAACGAGTAATTTTGGGGTCATTTGGCCCAAAAACATGGCCGCCAGCAGTCATCTTGGATTTTACTCTTTGTATGACTAAATCCTTTAGCACGGGCTACAGGTCGTACCTTTAGTCCGATCATCATAAAATTTGTCATGGCTGTTGAAATTGGAATGTAGATGGGAACGAGTAATTTTGGGGTCATTCGGCCAAAAAACATGGCGGCCAGCAGCCATCTTGGATTTTACTCTTTGTATGACTAAATTCTTTAGCACGGGCTGCAGGTCGTACCTTTAGTCTGATCATCATAAAATTTGTCATGGATATTAACAATGACATGTAGATGGGAACAAGTAATTTTGGGGTCGGATTCCACTTCCGGTTAAAAAACGGAGCACATGTAAAGAAATACTCTCGACAAAACAACGCGTCGCGGCTGTGCAAAAGGCGATAAATGCGTTCAAATGACTTGAAATGAAACTAGTACTAAGCGTGTACATACAAACTCTGCGTAAAAACAAATAAATAAAGAGAACACACGCAAAAAAACGGAAGAATTTTCAGATCACCTAATTTCGAGGTACGAACGAAAATTAAAAACAAATCGACCGAGTCCAATAGTTCATACACTCGTCGCTATTAGACCACGAAATGTCTACCAGAACTTCTACCAGAGGAACGACTAAAGACTCTTCTAAAGACTCTTCTAAAGACTCTTCTAAAGATTCTGAACAGAAGAATGAGCCCTGTCTGGCAGACATTATGTTGAAAATTGCGGAATTGCCGACAAAAGAAGACATGAAGACCCTTATAAAATCGCACATGGAGATAATGAAGAAAGAGTTGATGACCGATGTGAACGACGCTATAGAGTTCTACAAAAAGGAGGTTGACGCCAGATTTGAAAGGGTCGAGGAAGATCGTGAGCTTATCAAAGAAGAGATCGAACACTACAGAAGGGAAAACTCTCAGATGGAAGACGAAATAAACAATTTAAAATCAAGAGTGAACAATGGTGAACAATATTCACGTAAAGTAAACATCAGAATCCTAGGCTTCAAGGCGATAGAAGACGAAAACTTGACCGACCGGATTTGCGAAGTTGTAAATGAGAAGTGTGAAGTCACAATATCTCCAAACGACATATTGGCGGCACACCGGCTACCTTCGAATAAAAGGGACACCCTGAAACCGTGCATCGTGAAATTCGTAAGAGGAGAAGTCCGGGACAAAGTCTTCGAACAGCGTGAGAAGCTCAAAGATCTATTCACCGTCAGAGATGATGTAACAAGACCGAACCTCATCCTAATGAACAGGTTGTTCGCACACCCGAGAATAAAGTACGCCCACCACAAAAACGGTTTCATCTGGGGGAAACTGGTCACCGGAGGACGTGTAAAGTTCGATATCGGCGATAACATTGATAAAACTATCAAGAAATTCCTAGAAACGTACGTCCCGCCAAACGATGAGTAAATCACGACTCGAAAGAAAGAAATCGAAGGACAAATGTTTGAAGCGTTGCTCATATTTACTATAAGAAATCTATATTGAGACAATAAATGAACTATATATGTATGCTCAATATTGACATAGATCTAAATGAGTACTTTATTTTTACAACAACTGTTTCCAAAAATCCATGTTCAGTCTTTCCAGACACAATATGAAAATGATGAAACGTTACTCTTGTACTAACTCAATAAATAGCACAAATATATAATAATTCAATTTATTATTACACATATACAATACCCCAAATAAGACAATAAGTTTATAATATCGACTTATATTCAATCAATATTCAGATATAACATAGAACATAAGGCCTTCTTGTAGAAGAGGGATAACTCTATTTGCAACAACCAAATTAATATAACAGAAATGTTATGGACCTTGGAAACTGGTGTTTTAAAATTGAGAGATATTATGTAAATACAGGTTGTTAGATCACTTTACTTTAATAATTTTCGCAGCCGCAATGCCGTTATTTTGTTTGTCAGCTTGATGACAATTGAGAATTGTTTCTCTGTCTTTGCAATAACCATGAATGGAATATTATTTAATACAAACCCCCTCCCTCACCTATGGGCCTTGAACGGACTTTACTTAAATTCAAATAAAATGATGTATGTAATCACGAGGTTGAAGTACGTGCATACACATAATGGTTAGTATAATGTCAATGAATTGCAGGGGCTTGGGTGACCGGAAAAAGTGAAGAGATGTTTTTAATTATATAAGGGATAAGAAATATGGTCTAATATGTTTACAGGATGTACACTTTAAAAAAGAAATGGAAAATACCATTAGGGCAGAATGGGGATATGAGATCGCCTTTAACTCATATACTAGTTCATCACGGGGTGTAGCGATATTAATACAAAACAACTTCAGCTTTAAATTAACTGATATGAAAACTGACCAGGCTGGTAACCTCATAATAGTCCATGCAGAAATAGAAAATAAACCTATGACAATAGTAAACTTATACGGACCGAATAACGATGAACCTAATTTCTATAAGGATCTCAGAACATATTTAGAAGAAAAAGACAATGGTAACATAGTGATATGTGGTGATTTTAACTTGATCTTGGATCCGAACATTGATCAAATGAACTATATTAATATAAATAACCCACTTGCACGAGACGAAGTTATTAAAATGATTGATGAATTAAATCTAATTGATGTTTGGCGTAAAAATAATCCTGATACCCAAAGGTTCACATGGCGCCGAACTAACCCAACCAAACAAGCTCGATTAGACTTTTTTCTAATTTCACAAGATTTGATACCCACTGTCGAAAACTGTGATATACTACCTGGATATAAAACTGACCATTCGGCAATATCAGTATTACTAAAATTTAACAATTTTAAGAGAGAAAGAGGATTCTGGAAATTTAATAATTCATTGCTGAAAAATAAGGAATATATACAGTTAGTGAAGGACACAATAAAAAAGGTTATTAACCAATATGCAACAACAAGAAACAGTGAAGAAATAGACCAAAATGTAGTGCAATTTAGTATAAATGACCAACTATTTTTTGAAATGGTTCTAATGGAAATATGCAGTGCATCAATACCTTTTTGTGCTCATCTATCAAAAAAAAGAAAATGCAAAGAATTGGACTTAGCAACAAAAATAGACCTGTTAGAACAAATAGTTAACCCAACAGAAACTGAGTTAGCCGAAAGCAAAAAAATAAAACATGAATTGGAAACATTGAGAGAAGAGAAATTAAATGGCATTTTTGTTAGATCAAGAGCAAGATGGCTAAGCGATGGTGAAAAACCATCGAAATATTTTCTAAATTTAGAAAAGCGTAACTTTACATCTAAAATAATCCAAAAGCTCGAACGGGAGACGGGTGAAACAATATATGAACAACATGAAATATTAGATGAAACAACCAAGTTTTATGAAACTCTATATAAAAATAAAGACGATGAAAGTCTACCTCTTGATATTGAGGCAATACTTAAAGATGTGAATGAAATAAAGGAAAAAAATGTAACAAAACTTACACAGAATGACTGTGACTACTTGGATAATCCCATTACATACGGTGAAGCACTTAATTATCTTAAAAATATGAAAAACAATAAATGCCTGGGAAATGACGGTTTCAGTGTAGAGTTTTACAAATTTTTTTGGACTGATGTGGGAGCCTACCTGGTCAGATCAATGAATTATGGTTTAAGTATAGGAAAGCTGTCGACTACACAAAGGCAGGTTATTGTCACACTGTTACCAAAAGATAACAAACCTAGACAATTTCTGAAAAATTGGAGACCGATCTCCCTCTTAAATGTAACATACAAAATACTTACTGGAGTGTTATCAAATAGATTGAAAAAGTTCTTACCTACATTAATACATCCAGATCAAACTGGATTTATAGCCGGTAGATATATTGGGGAAAACATAAGGCTTATGATGGACATGATGTCATTTACAAAGAAAAACAAAATACCTGGACTTATGCTAATGATTGATTTTGAGAAGGCGTTTGATTCGATTTCTTGGAAATTTATTATTGCTGTTTTGAAATATTTCAAGTTTAGTCAAACGTTCATCAATTATATACAAACCCTCTATTGTGATTCATCGTCATGTATAAACATGAATGGTCAGATATCCAGATTTTTTAACTTAGAGCGGGGGTGTAGACAAGACGATCCTATATCCCCATATATATTTCTATTATGTGGTGAAATCCTAGGTATTATGGTGAGAAACTCTCAGACAGTTAATGGAATCAATGTTGGTAATAAAAATATACGAATATCTCAATACGCTGATGATACATCCATATTTTTGGACGGGTCACCCGAGTCACTGGAAGCAACCATGTATATCCTTGATAAATTTAAACACGTTTCAGGACTGAAAATTAATTACAATAAAACGCAGGCAGTTTGGATAGGTACCAAATCAGATTGCACAGAGACTATTTGTGACAGGTGGAAATTAAAATGGAATCCGGAAACATTCAAAATATTGGGTATTGAATTTAATCACGATATTAACAGAATGATCGATATAAATTTCTCTAATGGATTAAATAAAATAAAAAACATACTTTCAACATGGGGTAGAAGAAACTTGACTGCACTGGGCAGGATAACTGTAGTAAAATCCCTAGCTATTTCAAAAATTGTACACTTATTCCTAGCATTACCAAACCCTCCAGCACAATTCATTAAAGAACTAAATAAAACACTTTTTGGTTTTGTTTGGAAGAATGGTCCAGATAGAATTAGTAGGAAACAACTTATACAAGATTATACAAATGGTGGATGTGCAATGACTGATCTAAATGGATTTATGAACTCAATGAAAATATCATGGATTAAAAGATGTATGTATAGTTCAAGATACATCATGGACTATCATTCTTGAAAATTCTGCCCCCATATTTAATACATGTTGGTACCTAATGACCCCATCTATTTTAAAGAAGCATGCTCAAGCTGTTGATAATCCTTTCTGGCCGATATAAACAATTCACAGAAAGATGGTCATACTTAAAATATTTAATTGAATAATCTATTATTCAGCCAACAGTTATAATAATAACAAGGTTTAAAATGGAACTATTCCAACGAAATACATATCCAATCTGCCTGCAAACAAATTATAACGTTGTTTTTCTTTATCTTATTAAGTCTTTGATAGAAAATTACATACATATGGTTAACATATATTACATACATTCAAAGAAACAACACATTTCTTGATAATTTCAAGTTCAAGCCAGCCCAATCCCCTCCCCTCCCCCCAAAGAAAAAAAAAATCCCAGACAATATGAGACAATGATGCTTTAATTAATTTAGTCTAACAAGTTTATTGAGATAATGTATCTACAATGTGTACTGTATAAATGATTTTGTCTGAATAAAAATATATAAAACAAAAACAAAAAAGTAATTTTGGGGTCATTCGGCCAAAAAACATGGTCGCCAGCAGCCATCTTGGATTTTACTCTTTGTATGACTAAATCCTTTAGCACGGGCTACAGGTCCTACTTTTAGTCTGATCATCATAAAATCTGTCAAGAATGTTAATAATCACATGTAGATGGGAACGAGTCATTTTGGGGTCATTCGGCCGAAAAACATGGTCGCCAGCAGCCAACTTGGATTTTACTCTTTGTATGACTAAATCCTTTAGCACGGGCTAGAGGTCGTACCTTTAGTCTGATCATCATAAAATTAGTCATGGATGTTAACAATGACATGTAGATGGGAACGAGTAATTTTGGGGTCAATTGGCCAAAAAACATTGTCGCCAGCAGCCATCTTGGATTTTACTCTTTGTATGACTAAATCCTTTAGCACGGGCTACAGGTTGTACCTTTAGTCTGATCATCATAAAATTTCTCATGAATGTTAATAATGACATGTAGATGGGAACGAGTCATTTTGGGGTCATTCGGCCAAAAAACATGGCCGTCAACAGCCATCTTGGATTTTACTCTTTGTATGACTAAATCCTTTAGCACGGGCTACAGGTCGTACCTTTAGTCTGATCATCATAAAATTTGTCATGGCTGTTGAAATTGGAATGTAAATGGGAACAAGTCATTTTGGGGTCATTCGGACAAAAAATTCGGATTTCAAAATTTAATCCATTAGCACGGGCCACAGGTCGTACTGTTCGTCTGATCATCATGAAATTTGTCATGGATGTTAATATTGACATGTAGATGGGAACGAGTAATTTTGGGGTCATTTGGCGAAAAAACATGGCCGCCAGCAGCCATCTTGGATTTTACTCTTTGTATGACTAAATTCTTTAGCACGGGCTGCAGGTCGTACCTTTAGTCTGATCGTCATAAAATTTTAATGTTAACGATGACATGTAGATGGGAACAACTCATTTTGGGGTCATTCGGCCGAAAACATGGCCGCCAGCAGCCATCTTGGATTTTACTTTTCTCTTCATGTCTATAAACTAGTATTAGACATTCAACTTTCCACATTCCTAATCGCTCCATTGACTGTAATACATTAAATTATTCCCTTTCCAAGTTGAGCTACAGTGTCATTGACACTTTCATTATTATTATTATTATAGGAACAGGTATTATAAGGCCATGCAGAATGAGGCACCCAGAGGATGAATTTGGTTATGCTATCCCACAGTGCGGGGTAGCATCACTAAATTCACCCTCACAGGACCTCATTCTGCAAATGTCCGGCACCATGCATATTTTCAGTGTTAATGTCCCTTCTGGATTGTCCCTCTAAATGTTTTGCTTTATATCAAAATCATCGTTTGTCCGAGTATGATGTCCTTGGTATGATGGAAATTGTCAATTTTTTATTGTATATATTTAGATATATGAAATATGTATGCACCATGCCCACATAATTTCAGCAGAATCAAACTAGGCTGAAAGTTTATTTCATTACGGTACCTGGATATTTTGAATTAACAAGCGATTTGGTGTTCTTTTCTAACTTACAGGAACAGACATATAACTTTCTGAAGTATGAACTTCCTACTGCTGTTGTCTCGCTGCAATACCTGTTTTCAAAAATGGAGGAGGCTCAAAGAAATCTATCAATAGAAGAGTACTCTGTCAGTCAAAATACATTGGATAATGTAAGTTCAGCTGAAGCCCAAATTAATTAATACTGGATATGGAAAAAACTAATATCACCTGTCCGGAAAAGCTTCTATCAATTAATATCAATTTTATGTAAATTTTTTTCTCATATAATACCTACATTCTAACAGAACAGAAAAATGGGCTATTTTTATCAGGCAATCTGCCTTTATATACAAATAATATACCAATTTGCAGTTTTGTCTGTTTTTATTCACAAAAATGCTATTTGTATTTTTGTAGTCAGGTTTTTATAAATATTATGTTATTTATTATACATTTGACAGTGATTTATCCAACAGATCACAGTTAAATAAATTTTAATATTTCCCAGAAGTTGATATAGAAGTTTTCACTTTCACACTTGCGTGTACCAATTCTTTACAGCAATATTTCAAAATTATCGCGAATCGGTGCAGTTACCCTTTAATACTGTTATTATTATTGTTATAATAAAAATATATTTTTGCTGAAATTTGACACAATTAGTGGGAAAATAACGGAAGAATACGGGCACTATATTTCTCTATTCTGCAGATGGTGACCAAGCCTTGAAATAGTGTGTCTGTCATTTGCAGAATGAGGTCCCCAGAAGGTGAATTTAGTGATGCCACCCCGCATAGCAGGCTAGCATCACCAAATTCACCCTCTGGGGACCTCATTCTGCTTACACCTTAGTAGAATGAGGTTCCCAGAGGGTGAATTTGGTGATCACTAAATTCACCCTCTGGGAACCTCATTCTGCAAATGACAGACACACTATTTCAAGGCTTGATGGTGACGTGAACAGGCAGTGATCAGCTCTTTGGATTTGATACATCAATTGATAGTTATTGTGAGAATGTACAATTATCGTCGTAAATGCCAAATTTCTTTGGAAACATGTAAAATAAAAAGAATATTTAGAGTTTTTGAGTGGATACCGAAAATTATGTCATTTATCTCATGTTTATTCTCGCGAAAATAAACATTTGTCTCTCTCACGATTTGACATAATTTTCGGTATTCACTCAAAAACACAAGATATCCTCTATTTAACCAAAAACAGTACTGACACTACTTATGGCTTCTTAAAATTTTAACAACAAAGACGTGATATTTAAAGCCGGAAAGAGATAGAGTCTACATTTAAAATACATCTTTGAATTGCAGGTGTTTATAAACTTTGTGAAAGATCAGGTCGAGATAGTATCAGAGGAATCGTCCAGTAGAGGGCGAAGTGTAGTGAATCGTGATGGATCGGAACCTGTTCCTCGTCTCGGGCCGTCATATAGCCAGCAGCTTGACTCAGATGATGATGATCTCATTCTACGATTTGATCAATCTGGTGTGAGTAGTCAATATCTCCTTATGCATGGTTTAGCTATAAAGAACTCAACTACGGGCACTCAAATTAAAATGTAACGAGATGTGACTTTTGTTTTTATACCTTGCAAATGAAGAAATTTGAAAAGAATTATTTCTGAGTGACAGAAGTTACCGTTGGCTGTATGGTCTCTCTGACTCGTAGTAATTATTATTTTATAATCGTGAATCTATACTAAAATTTAGGGAAGAGATACACCATCTATAGCCCTTTCTATACTAAATGGATTCTCCCATTCAGTCATAACAGTATAAATTGGAATGGTCTATTATTCATCTGGATGGATGTTAGGGTTATATGAGCAGAAGACAGCCTGGCGAAAAGATAATACAAGTGCTATTTAAATGAATCTGCCAGCACCATGCAAAATTGGTAAGGGAGCTCAGTCGACTATAGAAAAAGTTGTAGTGGAAATATACCATAAAGTTGCAGGAAGCAAATGCAATAGTATGCTTTTTAACATCAACTAAACTATTGGGTTACTTTTAGATTGATCTTGAATTCAATACTAACATTGTCTTTAACCCTTTCATGGCGGGAGCATTAAAGATCCTGTGGCAGTGCATTATCTAATATATGCGAGTCTCCCATAGGGAGCCTCACATATATAAGAAAATACACTACCTTACAAGATCAAGGTAAATATTGTTAGGCCAATGTATTGTCTTAAATATGCTCATATATATCAGAGAATGCATTTGTACAGTGTTTTCAGGAAGCTCCAGTCATGGAAGGGATGAGTAAAAACTAAAAACTAAAATTTGCCCGCCCACCCCACTACTGATAAATATTTGGATGAAAATCTAGCAAATTTATATCCTGGCATATAGACAATAGTTAACTGTTCTGAGTAGCATATGGTTTTTCTCCTCAAGTGAGATGTTGAGGATTATTTTTTACGAGGCGCTGGCTGAGTGAAAATAATCCTTACATCTCACGAGAGGAGAAAACCTTTATGCCATGCATCATGAGGTCCCCAGATGGTGAATTTAGTCATGCTAGCCTGCTGTGCGGCTACTCAGAACAGTTGACTGATGTGTTTATTATATTTTCTATACCAGTTTGTTATGACCCAGACCACAATGAAACAAACAGTTAGACCTATTACGTTCTTAAAATACAACATTGCCAGCCATTTCTGTTAAATAACCGAATGACGCAAACATTGACGTCATGACGCAGTGCTGAGAGTAGGACAACATCTTGAGAGTAGGATAACATCTTGAGAGTAGGATAACATCTTGAGAGTAGGATAACATCTTGAGAGTAGGATAACATCTTGCGAGTAGGATACCATCTTGAGAGTAGGATAACATCTTGAGAGTAGGATAACATCTTGAGAGTAGGAAAACATCTTGAGAGTAGGATAACATCTTGAGAGTAGGATAACATCTTGAGAGTAGGATACCATCTTGAGAGTAGGATAACATCTTGAGAGTAGGATAACATCTTGAGAGTAGGATAACATCTTGAGAGTAGGATAACATTTTGAGAGTAGGATAACATCTTGAGAGTAGGATAACATCTTGAGAGTAGGATAACATCTTGAGAGTAGGATACCATCTTGAGAGGAGGATAACACGTTCGGCCTTCTGGGATTGAGGCAGTCTGAGTAAACTCATACCTAAATATTCATTACAACATTGAATATAAGGTCTGACGGATAACATCGATATTTCATTTCCAAGTCCTCGGGATTCCGTAATCTGATTGATTGCGTAAATTATTTTCCGTCCAATGAAACCGTATGGGTTAATAAACAAGTGTCAGTGGGCGGAGCTAGACTCCCATAATGTCACCTCTAAATATAGTAACAGAGCGGAATTTCTCCGATCGAAAGCGATGCTTGCAAATACAACAGACAGAAACAATGGCTTCGAAATTATATATTCGGTACGATTCGGATTAATTTGAAGGATGTGCTAGACCTGATAGATAGGCCTGCGCATGGTACCAACTTGGCCTCCCATAAATATAAATAGAACTCACTCACGTCCGTGTATTTGATTTACTTTATTGTACCATGGTTTGCAAATCAAATTATTTGTCGTAAAAAAGTCATCTGAAAGTTAACAATAACACCGAGGAAATGACTTAATTTTATGCTTTTAAATAGTTCTAAAGCATCATTTTTGATGACGACCTTATTTTTTGCACTCGGATGCAGCTTTCCGGTTGATGCAGCGAGTTCATCTCCCGAAAAAGAATAGTCGCACACACGACAAATATTATCTGCTGTAATCTTATGTCGCGACACAGGCCATTACTATTATTGCGAAGCACAACAAATAACACGTGGGGACACCTGTCAATCATCGATGTATTTTTTTAAATCCGTGACGTCATTTTGGGGAAGCTCTTCGCTGAATAGAAATGGTTTTGGCTACATAAGCTCCAGACTCTATATTTCAAATATAGAGTCGACGTTCACCCAGACTGGGATTGAGGATATGATTTATATTATGACGTAAAAAGTTTATGAAAATATAATAAAACAAGGTATTTATATTTTTCAGACACGATTGTCCATGCTCAACATGGATCCCGTGGTGTGATATACTGTGTCTCCATATGTCCAATCCTCTGTTGCTCACACGTAGCCGGATCTCAGGGAGTGATTGATTGTGACTCCATTTGTCTAGTCCATAGCTGCTTAGACAGCAACCAATTTCATGGTGTGATCCAGTGTGACTCCATTCGTCTAGTCCATAGCTGCTCATCAGATGACAAGTCAACAGCTACTAAGACGCCAATCAATCTCATGGTGTGACTCCATTCATCTAGTCCACAGTTGCTCAGATGGCCACCAATCTTATGGTGTGACTCCATTCGTCTATTCGACAGCTGCTCAGATGGAAATCGATCTCATGGTGTGACTCCATTTGTCTCGCAGTCATCTGAACACATTTGTATTATTGTCTGTAATCCAATTTGTACCCAATGGACTCATCTGAATGCTACTAAAGTCTAGTCGACCGCTGCTCAGATGGCAACCAATCTCTGGAGTGATCTGTCATGCAGTCGTTCCCATGAGGAAAACACAGCGAGAGTGCTTATTTGCTCTCGCAATTCAAAAGATCGGTGTAATTGCACCCGTTATACCGGTATAATCGTAAGTTGGGTTTTTCTCAAACAAAATATCATTGTAGGATAATCCTATACCGGTATGTCCAGTTACACTTTCACATGCCCATAATTTAACTGAGATGGGAAAGGTTCTAAATACATGTATACCTTCAAGTAGTTCAATATTGAATCAATGATTACAGTGAATATGAACATTTTGACAACAGGGACGAGTGTGAATTTTAACACCCATGAATTAAACATCTCATGGGAAGGACTGTCATGTCTACACCAACAACTTGGCCATCGCCACCCTGGCAATTTCGGATCTCATGGTGTTATCCATTTTTAGTCCCTTCATTGATTTATCCAGTCTGTCACTGCTCAGACGTTATCGTCCCTAGTGCCATAGGAGAATTTGGTCTCGTATATGCAATGGCTGCTAAATTCATGTTATTGTCCATATTATCTACATTTGTCCGATGCTAGAAAGGTTTTTATTGCACGTTTATTGGTTTATTTTGAGAAATACATTAAATTACAGAACGTTTCAATACATTGAATAAACAAAACTCTTTTGTCCTTGGACAACTTATACAGACCGATTACATTGACATGTCAACTATAACATGAAGATCTTCATGGTTATGAGGAATATTTAAATCACGAATTTCTTCAATTGAATGCAACCTCAAGCCTGCAAATAGTGTCTGTTATTTGCAGAATGAGGTCCCCAGAGGGCGAATTTAGTGACTCTACCCCGCTCAGTGGGCTAGCATCACTAAATTCACCATCTGGGGACCTATTTCTGCTTTGGTCTCATCTTCTGGGAAGTATATCTAGTCTCAAATTAACATGGTGTTTAGTTACTTTTTCTTTTCTGTTCAGTTTCTATATCCCCTAATTTGCAGAAGATGAAATGCATAATCGAGGTGACATGTGAACATCACCAACTTCAAACTGATCCTTTGTCTCCCATAGCAGTTGAGGCCCCAGTAGAACGAGGTTCCCGGAGGGTGAAATTGGTTACGCTAACCTGCTGTGTGGGATAGCATCACTAAATTCACCCTCTGGGGACCGCATTCTGCAAATGACAGACACACTATTTGCAGGCTTGAGCAACCTAAATTTCAGTGTACTACAAGCTAGTCTTCATGGTGTGATGTGAACATGTTAAAATTATTTCACGAGTCTTACAACTCGAACCTGCAGTTCTGTAACATCGAGTCACAACAAATTCATGCCATAAACTTATTAATTAATTATTCATTCATTCATTCATTGTTGTTGTTGGAATGTCCCAGTAGTCACAGAAGTTTGCATTCAAATTATGTCAGTATTTGCTTGATACCAGAATTGTTCATTCATTAAAATATTTGGTATCTACAGTCCACGAAGTGACAGAAGATTGCATTCAAATGATATATGTATTTGTTTGATACCCAAATTGTTCAATCCTTCATGATATTGACTCAAGTTATACTGACTACAGTATTGAAAAATATATTGCGATATGACTAATTACCACGGACAATTTTATTTGTTAAAATCCTTCTGTTTTCACGTTTTATGACAAACTCATATTCATTTAGCACGAAAATTTTACTAGACACTGGCTCTGTGAGGCTACATTTCTTTCCTGCGAACTGTCATGGTGGCAAACAAAGCAGAGTGTCATAGAGCCAGAATCTAGTTAACACCAATTTGGGAAAACTACTTACATTCTCAAATTGTTGTACAGTAAAACCTCTCCAAACTGAACATCCTTCTGTTTGGTTTAGAGAGGTATTCAGTTTATACTGACTATCTATCTTTATCTAAACCGACTACAAAATAAAAAAAAATGATATTGCAATATAACTAAAAACCATGAAGCCCTAATTTCTGACATCTTAATGCTTAAACTTCCCAACATTTATTGGTTAGATCCATGTTTAATTTGAATCCTCCCTCTGATTATACGTCCAATTTCTGTGATTGTAAAGCGAAATGAAACATCAAATGTGCTGTCTTCTTAACAAGTCCCTTTTTCATGCATAGCTTTATACAGTTTTGCTTTTATTCTTGTTTCTTCAAGCACATACATACAAGTATTATATGATACATAGTCAAGCATTTGTCAGATATTCAAGTCAATGTTAATTATTTAATCTTATTCCACACCCGTTGATGTGAGGCACGTGTATTCAATGGAATACCAGCCATCGGATACAGATTGTTGTATACCACAAGTGCTATACAACCCGGAACTTCTTCGAGTTGATGTTGTTGCCAAGAGCGGTGACGTACATAATGTAAATGATCCCCTTTTGGGGGGATACATATAATTCCCGGTTTTTCATCAGACCACAATAAAGACAGTCATAATATAGAACACAAATTGCATCATAATTTACAATCTTATATCGAACTCGTTGCAGAAGGCACATAGTCACATTCCACTCAAGCTCCGCTTTCATGAAATTATCCTTGCGATGTCTGCTACTCATTCGGTTAACCCTTTGAGTGCCAGGGGCCGATCTCATCGGCCCTAAACCTACAAAATAAGTCTGTTAAAGAATATAAGAATAAATTATTAAAATTGTAAAAAATTGTAAAAAAAAAAAAAAAAAAAAAAATTGTTAGGCCAATGCATTCTCTTATATATGCGAGGCGACCTATGGTCGACTCGCATATATAAGAGAATGCATTGGCACAGGGTATATGGGTTGATACAAAAATCGACCTGGCACTCAAAGGGTTAAAGATTCTTGATAAGATGTGCATTGTGTTCTATTTATATTTCTTATTTTGCATGTCTCTGTTTACACAACTTGTCTCTTTCATAATTGACCAATTATATCATACCAGTCCAGCAATCTTTTTTGAGGACGTGTGATGCGGCCCATCTATCCGATGCCAAACTCACAATTATTAATAATCTGATTAAAGTGCAATTCAATTGCATTGCACTGCATGATCAATTGTGCTGAACAATTCAATTGCACAATTTGCATGGAAGCGCAACCAGTTGTGATGAGCCAAGCTTGCAAATAGTGTGTCTGTCATTTGCAGAATGAGGTCCCCAGATGGAGAATTTGGTGATGCTATCCCACACAACAGGCTAGCATCACCAAATTCATCCTATGGGGACCTCATTCTCTTTAAGCCTTATCTTCTGGGAAGTATCTATAATCTCAAATTAACATTGTTGTAAGTTAATTTTCTGGGAAGTTTCTATATCACCTTATTTGGGGAAGATAAAATGCATGTGGGATAGCGTCACTAAATTCACCCTCTGGGGACCTCATTCTGCTAATGACAGACACATTATTTGCGGGCTTGGATGAGGCTCAGTTCAATTCTGCTGAAGCACTAAAGCGTAATCCAAATGTGCTTCAGCGCAATCAGAGATACTATATAGAGAGATACGACACTCGCATACAGCTCTATGTAATTAATTTGCACTCTTAGCATGGGTTTCTGAGAGGGTCTCTATGCCAGGATAGATGGCTGGCAATAGAAAACTAATAGGGAATAAACTATTATTTATCACATAATCTGTCATGTTTGTCCAGTGTTTCAGACAAAAAAAAATTCACCTACATGCCCATGTTAGTGGCGATGAGAAAACTGATAATTGTATGTATTTAAAAAGGACTAATTGTTAGTAACTTTCAATCCTTGCGCTTTGTTTTATGTTTAGTGTCGTGATGTTGTTTTGAATCCCGATCACAATTTCTCGCACATATGACCATCTGCTAATAGCATTCTCAATCTTTAAATTATATTTTATGATATTATTTCTTGTGAATTTGATTAGATGAGGTACTGAATGTAGATTATATTCTATAATCAGTCTTTACCCCACAATTCTGACCAGGGATTTCCTCTATGTGGGAGGCATTTTAACAATTCCCCTATACATGTAGAACTTTTCTCATATATCATTATATGACATATGAAAAAAAGAAAGTAGACCTTTCTTGTGTTTCGGAAGTAATATATTCACAATCAGAAGATATATGCCACCATAGTAGATATGTTTGCTTGCAACCCACCCATATTTTCCACCAATTCCGGTCATAAGTATTATGTTATCAGCATTATTCACCAGAGTCACACACATTTTTAATTATCTGAACTGATAAGAACACAGTGCTAAGTTTCCTCAATTTTATAAAATGTGAAATGATTTCATTCCTGCTGTTAATTGAAACTTAATCATCATTTTATTATAATGTAGGTAGAGGTTTCCAATGCAATTTCATTAGAGACCCAGTGCTTCCACCCTCTCAGGCACCAGCTGAGGTAATTACAGGTTTAGCGCTGAGTGTCGTATCTCTCTATACAGTATTCTGGTACAATTCAATTGCACTTCACCCCAATGAAAAAATAATTGTGCTTCAGTGAAAATGAATTGAACTTCAGCGCCCACAAAATGGCTAACTCCCTCCAAGTTCATTGAAATAGCTCCACTGATTTGTTGAATAGCACTCCCATGGTTTGGTCTTACAATCCAAAATTACTTCCAGAAACGAAAAAAAAGCGAAAGGACAGGTAGACAGATGAACCAATAACATAATACATTCCGTTTTTTTCTAATGCCTTGTCATATATTTTTATCAATATTTTGTGTTAGAAATATTGAATTTGAACAACAAAAATGAATTTTTAGTTTTCTGGAGTATGTTTTCCAGATTTTGAGAAAAAATGAAACTAAATAGCCTCCCTCCCTCATCTAAAAATTGAAATCTAATTGCCTGAGAACACATTTTATTTTAATGACCAGTTATAAATCAAATTTTTGCGCCCTGTATGAATATATATCAGTTGACTTTGTAGACCCTGATATTGAATTCAATATTCTTGTGGTCATACAATAGTACCGCTGTTGATGCTGATAACAGATCACATATAATAATGGATGCATGCAATGTTCACTATGTCGTCATATGACCCATTAAGTTATGTTTCCTCCTGCCAATTCTTAAATGGCTATTACTCCCGATATTGTCAGATTTGTGTTCAATAAAACTTATTCTGTATATGTGAAATATAGAGTTGATGCTTCATTTTGTGCTTGTTAATTTACATACCTATTTGAATTCTTTCTGTGTGCACATTCTCTGTCCGAAAATACAGCTTGTAGCTTCAATCCTTAGCATAGTCATTCCATTCTGTTGTCATTGGATACAATGACTATGTGGATGAATAGTGATTGAGGCACATTTCAAAATTGTGTACTGGCTTTCCTGTATACCCTTCTATTTTTCATTATTATTGTTACGATGTGTATTAAATTTTTTTTTTTTTATGTATGAACTATGAGCCTGTTTGTTAGTTCTACACGTAGGTTAGATTGAAAATTTTGGTAAACTTTGAGATGAGGGGACTTATGTCCCTGTGAAAGACATGAGAAAGTTAAAGCTGATTTAACCCTTTCGGTGCAAAGTCCTATTTTTATATCAACCCATATGATTGATACAAAAATCGGACTTGGCACTGAAGGGGTTAAAATGACCACTTGTGCGTAAATATCAGAACCAAGCCTTGAAATAATGTGTCTGTTATTTGTAGAATGAGGTCCCCTGAGGGTGAATTTAGTGACTTTATCCTGCACAGCGAGCTAGCATCACCAAATTCACTCTCTTGGGACCTCATTCTGCTTGGGCCTCCTTTTCTGGGAAGTATCCATAGTCTCAAAAATAACATTGATTTTAGTTAATTCTGTACAGTTTCTATATCCCCTAATTTGCAGAAGATAAAATGCATAATTGAGGTCATTAATGGGTGAACATCACAAACTTCATCTGGTGAACTTTTTTTTAATCTGATCTTTGGTCTCCCATAGCATGAGAATGAGGTCCCCATAGGGTTAATTTAGTGACACTCTCCCACAGGGTGGGCTAGTATCACCAAATTCACATTCTGTGGACCTCATTCTGCTTAGGCCTCAGCTGCTATGGGAGACCAAGGAACAGATTGAAGTTCCCCAGTTGATGCTCACCCATTAATGACAATGTTAATTTGAGACTATAGATACTTCACTGAAGATGAGACCTAAGCAGAATGAGGTCCCAAGAGAGTGAATTTGGTGATGCTAGCCCACTCTGCGGGATAGCATCAATAAATTCAACCTCTGGGGACCTCATTCTGCAAATGATGCATACACTATTTGCAGGCTTGTTTCTATTTGACATGTCTCCAATGTCTTAACATGTTTCAAATGGCTTAAATTATATGGAAGGCCAGTGAATCATGGTCTTGGTCTGTCTATGGATTAACGATAATCCTTATCATTGTTGTGTTTTATTATTTAGTCATTTGTTTGCTATATACATCTATTTGTTATGGGGAATATGTATATCTATATATCACAATACATGCAACACCTTTCTAACAGTCTTTTTTAGCCCTTTCAAGATGGAAGCTGCACAGGTGCAACATTAAAGATTCTGTGCCAGTGCATACTCTTATATATGCAAGGCTCCCTATCCTGTGCCAGTGCATTCTCTTGTATATGCTGGTCTGTCATAGAAAGGAGCCTCCCACATATAAGAGAATGCACTGGCTTACAAGATCAATATAAATATTGTTAGGCCAATGCATTCTCTTATATATGCGAGGCACCCTATGGGTGACTCACATGTATAAGAGAATGCATTGGCACAAGGTTTTTCGCAAAATTTCAGGAAGCTCCAGTCATTGGAAGGGTTAATTCAGTGGTGTGTTCCACTTCACCTTAAATTTTACAGTGCCGAGCAACTGCCTTTGTTTAGGTCAGATCACTTTGGCCCTGGCAATAAAAGCTGCCATACATCTGAATTTAAGTTATGAATCATGGCCGACTGCTAGCGTGCTGAAGTACGGTAAGTCCGTACTCAATATGGATGTAAAATGTCATTCTGTGAGCTATATGTCAGTACTGAGTATAGAATCCTCTGAATACAGGTTTATAAGAGAATGCATTGTCACAGAGTTTTTACAAAATTTCAGGAAGCTCTAATCATGGAATGTTTAAACACAACCACGTTTTTGTAAAACCTCTATTTGATCTCTAATTATACATTTTCCCTTTAACATATTTAAAATATTTCTACATATTTTTTCAATATTTTAAATTGTCTTTCATATTCTTGATCAGGCTGTGTGGTATAGACATAAGATTTATTCCTTTACTCAAATATAAAATATTGAGAGCTTATTGTTTTTTATTTCATTCAATACAGTAATGCCCTAAATAATCGACCCCTTAACCACAGCAGAATTATGGGTAACTTTTCAGGATTTAGTCGGTAATATGGCTTGATGCCATTCATTGGAAAGCTCTCGGCGAGAGCTTTCCGATGAATGGCAACAAGCCATATTTCCGACTAAATCCTGAAAAGTTACCCATAATTCTGCTCTGGTTAAGGGGTCGATTATTTAGAGCATTAGAATACATGGACAGAAGTGACCCATGTGGCATAGTCAGGCATGAAAATATGCTGCCGGACATTTGCAGAATGAGATCCCCATAGGGTGAATTTATTGATGCTACCATTCATAGTGGACTAGCATCACCAAATTCAAATCTGGGGACCTCATTCTGCATGGCCTCATCTGCTATTGGAGACCTAGACAGATTAAAGTTCTCAGATGGTGATGTGGCATATTGGGCACCTCGATTACGCATTGTGTCATCAGCCAATTTGGGGATATTGAGAAACTAAACTAAAAAAAAATTTGGGAGGCGACTAACTAAAGTCCTTCTTGTTGGTGCCTGCTAGTGGAGAGTGAAGATCCACGCTATCTATCTTTATTTTCGCGCTGAGGTGCTGTGCTGAGTCGTCATCATGGAATACTATAGTGAGGGACACGTTGCGTGTGGGGAAGTTGATGGCAACGGGCGAGGATGATCCTCCAGGGAGGTACTCAATCACTTGAATATCCTAAAATGGTCTAGCGCTTTCGATAACAAGTGTATCTTCATCAGGACCAGGATGGTGTGGGTAGATGTGGATTCACATTCCATAAAATACTCTTCTCGGATCCAAGCACATGTCCTCTAATCACCCGATTAATCCCATTTGATTGGTCAACATCTCATTCGCCCACATTTCGTCACAACCACAAACACAAATGGACTCTGCAATTGCGTAACACCCTATATATAGGCCACCACTACACAATAACTTCCGGTTTAAACAATTATGGTAACCACCGACTCCGTGCTCACTCTACACAAGACATATCCCGATCAAAAAACCCCTTGTATGCCACCTAGGGATGCAAGATGTACTCAGCATATGTGTACCAATATAATATCATAACTGAGGGTACTACACGATACATACATGCAGTTGGTACAAATTATGATGAATAAAGCGACATACCCACAACCCCACATCTGGCGATCAAGGTTATAAATCATATACCAACACCATTTGTACTTTGACTCATGGACACACCACATTATTAGTAGCACTGTATCCAACATACCCACTACAACTACCCGCACTGAACTACAGTTACTTGGTAGCAACAATATACCAGCACAAACTACCTGCATAGACTAATGGGAACCAAGGGAAAACATAACCGCTATATACATGTACCCGCACTCAACCCCGAGACCTCTTATGTGTCCCTAACCCCCTGACATCTACCCATTGACCAATCAAATCCACGCTACCAACCTAGAGTATAAAAGGACAGGCAAAATCCACATCAACCTATGCCATCCTGGTCCTGATGAAGATACACTTGTTATCGAAAGCGCTAGACCATTTTAGGATATTCAAGTGATTGAGTACCTCCCTGGAGGATCATCCTCGCCTAGTTTTCTAAAAAAAAATAAACTTTCTAAAGAAACTAAACAAGACAGTCAATGACTGTGGGTCGTCACCAGACTGTAAAGATGGAGAAGACTGGGACTCTGAAGACTACATTACCTCTCAACTGGACCAAACTCAATTACAACTGGTACTTTTTCCAACTGTTGGAAATTTGTCAAAACCTTACAGATAATACTGGTATATATCAAAATTATTACATGTAATATAGGAATCTATATACAAGAAGCAAACATGAATTCATACTGGTAGCATAGATAGGGTGGGAGTGTTAAATCTCTATCTCTGCCCCTATTTGAACCAAATGTAAATCCCAATCTATGAGATCCATTGACTAAATAAAAAAAATAAAAATTTAAATGGAAATTTTTTTTGGGTTAAATTTGAGCAATGAGTTAAATCTGGGAAAAAAACACGCATTTGACCCAGTGACCTCATTTGAACAAATCTGAACCCCAGTCACCCGAGGACCCTTCATACCGTATATGAACCCATTCGGCCTGATGTCACTTGAGATGAAGTTGTTTTAAGAATTACTATGGAAGGAAAGAATTATGGCCCTCGCTTCACAACTATTTGACCCAGTGACCTCATTTGAACAAATCTAAATGTGAGTCCCCTTGGAACATCCACACCAAATATGAACCCATTCAGTCTTATGGTTCCGGAGAAGATGTTTAAAGAATTGTTGACGGATGGACAGATGACAGACGAGGAGTGATGACTATAGCTCCACCAGTAGCTAAAAAAAAATTAATTTGTTAATAAAGATACTTTCCAGAGAAGATGAGGTCAAGAAGCACAATGAGGTCCACAAAAGGTCCACAAAAGGTGAATTTAGTGATGCTAACACCGAGAATAATTTAATCACTAGATCATAGAGGACTTGATACACACACACACGCACACACTCTTGCTATCCAGTGGTGAGTAAAATTAGATTCAGGTCAAATGGTCAGATCTGTTTATGGTGTGAACAACTTCCCTCAATTGTCATTTGAAGAGATCCATGTTTAACCCTTTCTATGTTGGATGGATTCTCCCATTCAGTTATAAAAGTACACATGGAACAGTCTATTATTCATTTGGAAGGGTGTTCAGGTAATAAAAGCAGACGAAAAGATAATATGAGTACAGAAAGATAATATGAGTACAGAAGGATTATACTCATTGGTGGGAAATGCCAACTACAGTAATGCTATAAATAATCGACTCCTTAACCACAGCAGAGTGAGAGCTTTCCGATGAATGGCAACAAGCCATATTTCCGACTAAATCCTGAAAAGTTACCCATAATTCTGCTGTGGTTAAGGAGTCGATTATTTAGAGCATTATTGTACCAACCAACTACTGTAGACATTCATCGAGTATTGGCATTGCTTGCCAATTGATTCAGATAAAGATAGCCTACAGGCTGCAGCCAAATAACTTGCGGCGACTATAATAAAGAAAACATTACATTTTGTAATTTTAACGAGAGGCCGATCACGATTGGAAGAAGCTTAGTTATTAAGTAGCGTTCAGACACGATCCATTGTCTGTGTTAACTGTTCACACAGATGCGTACGTTTCATTATAACGCAGAGCTTCCAAATAATAATTGCCGCTACCGGTAATAAAGTTTGATATTGGAATAAATGCAATATTGCAAATCAATCTATCTGTAATAAATTAATTCTACAATAATGTCAAATCCAACAACTAACATGTTATTGACATAAATACAAGTTGATTTTCCTTCGCTTCAAAGACAGCCGCTATCTTTTATCGATTGAAAACAAGAAACGTCAAGACGCATGCCATATAAGGTATGCGTTAGGCCTTACATTGCGTTGATGATAGTATCTCTCTTTGCGTGCGTTAATATATATAATGTAACAGATGCATTGCATTGAATTGAATGCCTTATCAATATTTTGTGTAACCCAATGGACATGTCTGACCAATACTATACCCATACCTTCAAACATACTGACTACCATAATTATAACCATCAACCTCATCTGGAACTGAATAGATACCTGTACATACACAAAAAGTCAATGATTGGAAAGATTCCACCATGGCATAAAACCAGAATCTATCCTCATGTGCTAAGGAGCAATGTACAATAATAGACACATAATGCAGTGAAGGATCCAGAGATTTTTTGGGGGACACTTGTTTTTGGGCAATGATATGCCAACAGCATATCCCGAAGGCCTGAGCAGGGGAGGTTCGAGATGGGGTGTCCCCCTGCTGATGGTGGGGGGTCTGGGGGTTCCCCCCCCTCATGGAAATATTTTGAAAATTCATTGCATTGAGAGCTAATCTAGGGCTCTCTGAATCACTATTTTGAATTTTACTGAGAGGTCAATTTGATAAAGTTTCTCAAGTGTAACTTAGGAAATTTTTATATATGTATGGGATTGGAAATGCTTGTAAGTTATTGTCAGATATCTTTTGGTTCAATGGATTATGCTTATCCTGCTTGAAATGAGATTTACCGTTATCATTCTAATTCATATAAGAGGCTATTTTCTAAAATTCAAGTGAGAGACACATAAATAATATACTAGTAGTGCAGAAACAATGTCTATTAAGTTAGTAATTACTATTAGTACTAATCTCTATGTTAATTATTCATTTCGTATTATAAGATTGCACCTTATAACCAGGTTGATTTGTCAGATCAATTGATGATTCCAACTGTTAAACTTGAATCTTTTTGTAAACTTAAATGTCTTATGTCAATATATATAATATATAAATGTCTTTTATCTGGTTATGATATGAACTTGGACCTGATTTTTTTTTTTTGGGCGCCTGGAGTTTGGGCAACCAAACCGGTAACCAGTATAGAAATTGGCCTGGATATGTCCCGGCAATGGGTTAAATAGGGTTAACTTATCCACCATGAGGGCTTCAGATAGCATGTGTCTATGGCATGGATAGATATATAGATAATATTTCAAAATTGATCAATTGATATGCAAATAAAGGTGAAGGGTGTGCCATGATAAACCTGGATCTGAATTATGGCAATGATTGGGTGAAAAATATTTGAGTTATCACATCGGATAGCAGATGTCTATGAAATGGGTTGACAGGGTTGATATATTCTAAGCTAATCAACCAAAAACCATAAAGGTATCAACCAAAAACCATAAAGGTAAGTGTGTGTCATCATGAACGGTAATGTGGAATATGAACAGAAGTACATGTAGATAAACAAGTACATTTATGTATTACTTTGGATAACATGTGTCAATCGCATGGATAGAAGGGCTAATATTTCAAAACTTACATACAAAATATATAATTAGATAAGTTATTGTCAGGCAGCATGTGTCAATGGCGTGGATAGAAGAGTTATTTTCTAATCAACCAATTGACACCAAGTATATACAGGCGAAGAGCATTTCATGATAACTATAGTTGACAAATATGAAAATGATTGTATCAATATCATTTGAGTTATCATATTGGATAGCATGTGTCTATGGAATGAGCAGACGGGATAATATTTTCTGTCAATTATAAACAAAATGATACAAAAAACCATAGAGGTCAACCATAAACACAATTGAATAATTGATATTTTAGTTAACAAAATCAGATAGCAAATGGGTGGGATGGAAGGGTTAATATTTTCCAAAGGGATCATGATATTTCCTAAAAAAAAACATGTGACTGTTAGAAATCCATGCAGTAATTTAATGTCAGATCTACCGTATATGTCAAAGAATCTGATGCCACAATTGTTATTATAATCCAGCCCAGCTGACAGTTAATTAAAACATACACTGCCCAAGTTCACACTAATAGGCCATGCTGTTTGTGTTTACACAAAGGTGCTAAAATACCCATATATGTGATTCTCTTAAGCACAGTTATTAAAGCACTTTGGGTGGATGCTCATCGTTAATTTATTGACATTAAAAGCACATGTATGTAAGAAAAGTTATCATAGTTTATTCATATTGTATACCTCTGATGGTATAAGAATATTCAATAGGTGTTAAAATTATCATAGTGTTTACTAATAAACCTGGTTCAAAGTAAAATGTTAATTCAATATATTCTGCCCAGTTGAAACAATAATGTAATATTTGATATATTTATAGTCACCTACTTTTTGCAAATTGCACAAATAATTCACATTGGCTAGAAGGCAATATCTTGAGTTATTGATATACAGTAATGCCCTAAGTAATCGACTCCTTAACCACAGCAGAATTATGGGGAACTTTTCAGGATTTAGTCGGAAATATGGCTTGTTGCCATTCATCAGAAAGCTCTCAAGGAGAGCTTTCCGATGAATGGCAACAAGCCATATTTCCGACTAATCCTGAAAAGTTACCCATAATTCTGCTGTGGTTAAGGGGTCAATTACTTAGAGCATTACAGTATGTAGCATGTGGTCTACATTGTATGTGAAGGGTGGAAGCATTTTCAAAACCAATCAATACCAAAATACATACTGGTGAAGAGCGGGCCTCGATAAACCTAGAGGTGAGAAATGAAAATTATCAGATTGAAAATATTTGAGTAATTGTATCAGATAACATATTTCTATCAAATGAGTGGGAAGGGTTAATTTTTATCTAAGCTGATCATTGGAAAGATACCAAATACTACCAGTATACAGGTGAAGCATGAGTCGTCCGACACCCTGTACACAAATTTTAACAAGATTGGAGGAAAACATTTTGAGTTATCATGTCAGATAGCACATGTATATGGATTCATTGGAAGTGTCAATAGTTTCTAAACCAATCAATACCAAAAACAATACAGGTGAGTGGCATATCATCATAAACCTGCACATGAATATGAACACGATCTGATAAAAAATACTCCCAATTATTGCATCATACAGCATGTGTCGACGGATAGTTGGAGGATGGTTGATCCGAACGTTGACATTAAGTATACTATACATTGTATGGGTACACATAAAAAAGATTCATGAATTAACACTTTCATTACTTAACCATTCCATGACTGGAGCTTCCTGGAATTTTGCGATTACCCTGTGCCAAAATTGATGCATTCTCTTATATATACGAGTCTCCCATATATAAGAGAATACATTGCATCGCGGGGAAATGAGATATTGGTATCGTTCGATCCAGTACGGGATTTCCTGTCCGAAAATTACCAGATATCAGATACCAGATACCAAATTTGAATGAGAGGCTGTGTAAATCTGTTCCATCTCAAAAAAGTGATAAACGAACAAATTACTTAACAATTCTAACAAACGATGGAATGGAAATCCAACATTTTCAGATAAAAAAAGAAGGATAATTCTTGAACAGAAAATGTGAACAACATCAATGAACCCTCTTTTGAAAACCCTCCTGATGACAAATCTGCATACCAAATTTCATTGAGATCCGATCATCCATGGTTGAGATATATGAGCAGATGGACGGATGCATGTAATCCAGTATGGCCCCCATCTTTTGGGATGAGGGTATAAAAATACAAGAAGGCCGCTGACAGCCATATATTTCAATGAAAAACGTTCAATTTCAATAGCTCCCATTTATAAGTGGTTCTTATCATGCATATAAATTTTCAAAACATTTCTCCAAAATATATGCGGGCTGCAGGGTGTGAACTGTGAAGATGGAGTCAAATTTGAAATCCAAGATGGCTGCTGGTGGCATGTTTTTTAAGGAATTTCAGAAATAATCGATGGCTCTGATCTAATGGTCACCCCGAATATCCGTATGCAGTTTGGTGATGATCGGATGAGAGATGTGGCCTGTTGGTTGTGCCGAAGGATTTAGTCATGCAAAAAGTAAAATACAAGATGGCCGCTGGTTAGTGTTGAAACGATTAGTGAATTTCAGAGTCGACTAGCCGAGGCCCAAAAGTCGCGTTGCGTCGACTAGTCGGTACCCGATATCAAAACTTTCAAACATGGTACGGAAAATTTATCGTACATGGCGTACACTGATGACTGATGCAATGACGGTCTATTGCGTAGCGCATTTCCCTGCATAGACACCAATTTATTTGGGAAATAATACTGTAAACATCTTGATTTATCCAACACACTGAATGTAATTATATAATTAGACATGTGGTGGATAATGATTAATAGAAACACGATCATTTATACAGGTTTTAAATTTAATATCAGCGTTCGAGATTTCGTTTAGTCACGGGATCGCCAATAAACCGGTGCCGAGCGGTGTCACTATAAAATGTTAATGTTCCGACCAAATACGCCCTATAGTATAGGCTACGTTGTAGAATACGATAGCCAGTTCTTAATGTCAGTATCATTTATATACGGTAGCACCAATGACGTCACCTTAAGAGACCTTCACCCAGCGTCGCATCATAACCCGACGGTGCGAGATCAATTGAAATATACACAGTGTCTAGATCAAAGCTGTCTCCGACAAACGATAAAGCCGCGTCAATCATTGCCATCATGTTGCAGTGATGTCTTTGACCTCAAACGACGAGTGAGACATTGTGTTGTCAATTTCATTCTTTCAATTAATAGTCGGGTCACCGTGTGTGTCTATACTAGCAACACTGTCAATTCCGGGTGCCACCAAACGTTATACTTATCGTAACTTACGCGCAGTTAACACCGTTTATGCCGGAATCGATCTTGAAAACGTTATACATGAAACTAATACACTATGTTCCGACTAGTCGACGACAAAATTCAGAGTCGACGTTCTGACATGTCAGCGTCGACTAAAACTAGTCGATTAATCGTTTCAACAATACCGCTGGTCGCCATGTTTTCCAACGCAATTCGGAAATATTTTATGGCTCACATCTAGTGGTCACCCTGAAGATCCATATCAAGTTTGGTGGCGATCAGATGAGGGATGTGGCATGTAGGGTGTGCCAAATCATTTAGTCATGCAAAGAGTAAAATCATAGATGGCTGCCGACAGCCATGTCTTTCATCGAAAATCGCTCAAATTGATGGCTCCCATCTAAAGGTGATCCTAAACATGCCTGTAAATTTTCAAAACATTTCTCTCAATAAATGCAGGCTGCAGGGTGTGCCGATGGATTCAAATTTGAAATCCAAAATGGCTGCTGGCTGCCATGTTTATTATCAAATTTCGGAAAAAATCAATGGCTCCCATCTAGAGGTCACCCTGAAGATCCATTTAAAGTTTCTTGATGATCGGATAAGGGATGTGACTTGTAGGGTGAGCCAAAGGAAATTGTTGTCCAACACATGGACAGACGCCAATCCATGGAAAATAGCTCAATCTTTACAAACGTTCAACTTCAAGTTGAACTAAAAATTAGTCATCAATGGTGGACCGTTTTGGACCTGTGTTCGTTTATGTTCGATTGTGTCTTAGAACTGCACTTACATTATATATAGATCTAGACGCCTGCCTCTTGTCTGCTCCAGAAGAATAACAGACCTTTCCAATGTATACTGTCATGACTGTTGGAAGAATTGATTTGGTAAGAACCTTGACAGAATACAAGTGAATTCAGCCCCATGGATGCGAAGTTGACCCCATATGAAGATGGCCCCACACAAAATCAACCCCAGAGACTTTGGCCATATTAATTTAGATTGGAATTCAATGAAACCTTAAAATGGCTTAATAATTGTATTGATAATTAAATTGATATGATGTCTGAAAAAAAACACAAGATATTATTTATGTGCATGTAGCCTTGTAGGCTAATTTTGAAGTCTGTGCCTGTGAATTTGAATTGGTTGCGATGTACACATTATCAAATATAAATAAAGAATAATTGTATCAAGGGTCAATCTTAGGCCCCCTTCTTTTCCTACTCTATGTGAACGATGCTAGCCAGGCTGTGGATTGTCACCTCCTTCTATATGCTGATGACTCTGCCCATTTGGTTTCAGGTTGTGATGTCCGTGCTATTGAGCAGAGGCTCAGTTCAGAAATGAATAAACTGAAATTATGGTTGGTTGACAACAAATTGTCCTTACATTTAGGGAAAACAGAATCAATTCTGTTTGGGTCTGGAAAGAAACTTGTAAAACACTCTGAACTGAGGGTCTGCTGCAATGGCGTTGACATCGCACCAACTAAATCTGTTAAATATCTGGGGGTGTTCCTCGATCAGAGGCTTAATGGTGAAATGATGGCAGAGCATGTTCTAAGTAAGGTAAATGCAAAACTGAAATTTTTGTACAGAAAAACAAACTATCTGAATGAAAAATGCAGAAAACTTCTAATTAATGCTCTTATTCAATGTCATTTTGACTACTCAAGTGGTTTTTGGTTCTCTAGTCTGACAGTAAAAACCAAAAAGCGTCTTCAAGCATCTAAAAACAGACTTGTCAGATTTATCATGAAACTAGATCGCATGACTCATATTGGTTATAATGAATTTAAACATGCTTCCAGTGAGTGATAGGGTAGACTTCAGAAAAATACTGATGGTACTAAAAATCTCGGAAAAGAAAGCTCCAGCATATCTAGATAATAATTTTGTATTAGCTAGTACTCATTGTACATATGTAACTCGATCAGGGATCCTAAAATACTCCTTACTCTCGGGCTCCAAATAAAAGTGCAGGCCCCAATAATAGTGCAGGGGGGAAATTTCATTGAAAGTTAATAAAAGTGCAGACCCAAATAATAGTGCAGGGGAAACTCTGAGCAAAACATCAACTGTTAAACATATTATTTTTACAGTTCGTGTAGGTCAAGTATAGGAATCAACATAGTACGGTATGTGTCATGTGGTGTTTTATTCAGTATTTAAATGTTCACATGTGTGTCATATACATGCATAAAGATATAAACTCATCATTTTGGTATCAAGAGTCATATAGAAATCTTGAGTTTGTGCTGATTTCAATTTTCATAGCCTGAAAATTAATAAACGTGCAGACCCAAATAAGCACTGTGCAGGGGGGGGGGAATTTCCCAAGAAAATAATAAACGTGCATGCATGTTTATTTGGAGCCCAAGAGTACCCTCTGTAAAATCCAAGGGCGTCCACAGTTTCTATTATACAGGAGCGAAACTGTGGAATGGTCTAGATAAAGTATACCATACTCGTACCCCTTTTGATCTGAAACACTGGAAATTTTGCATTAAACAACACCTACTAGAGAAATTGATGAAAAGAGAAGAAAATCCATTTGCCTTTTACTAGGAACAATCTATTTTATCATCTTTTAACTAGAATTTCCTCAATACAGCAGTTCAACTTATATTGTAATGTACGATGACAGTATTTGGCCAGTTGCATATATTGTTACTGCTGCCTGTATTTCGGGTTTCCATCTTTCGGTCATGGACAGACCAGTCCAAAGCCGGCCATACATGGCAGTGGTGCGTATATGCAAGTGGCGAAGGGCTGTTGAAGTTGCATTACTTGCGTATTGATTTACTTTATTAGCTTTTCCTCTCCATATAAGTCTCGTTCTGAAATGGC
The DNA here is from genome assembly GCA_032622095.1 of Siphonodentalium dalli. NCBI lineage: Eukaryota > Metazoa > Mollusca > Scaphopoda > Gadilida > Siphonodentaliidae > Siphonodentalium > Siphonodentalium dalli. The sequence continues at coordinate 76,555,482 of CP136069.1, forward strand.
TTTTATTTAATTTATATTTTAAATACTTTTATACATTGTGCTCCGAAGTTTCGAACTTCATGACTCACTGCCCATGTGCCGAAAGCCACCAGGGACCGCAATGGAATTAAGTTCTCATTTAGAGAACTTTTTGCGTTACCGGTATCCCTGAAGGTCTCAGGTCACATGAGTATTTCTATTTTTATACAGATTTCTGCCACATAATTTACCTTATATTCTGACGGCAACCTCTAAAATAAAATGAATTAATTCTTGAGAAAATTGATATATATATCCTCTTACGGTATATATCAATTATTTACACAGTCTGAACTCTAACTGTCTCATCAGAACCCAACATAGTAACATATTTATATTTAATATAAACTATTATAATTATAATATGTATATACTGTTGTGTATTATATTGATTCAACTTGTAAACATACCCATTATATATGTATTCATGTACACATGTATAACCTGAACTATCAAAATAAATCTAATCTAAAAAACAATGTTTCTGTCATTCATGGGGCCCAACTTCTATGGGGTCTAGTCTGCATGGGGCCCGTCTTCATACGGGGTCGACTTCACATGTGGTCAACTTCTCCAGATACCCCTTGGCCTTGGCAAGCGCAGCATTGCCATTGATAATAAACAAAAAATCAAATAGAGTTATCTTCCGATATAACAATTTAACACAACTTTGAAAAGTTTGATTGGGAAACTAACATGTTGAAATAAACATATTTAATATATGCATGTAATGTTTAAATTGCAAAATTTCACTCATATAATATAAACTAGTAAAGTTGGTTGGTCTGTCGATAAATGATAATCACTACTTCCAACTTGCAAGTTCAACTTCATTCTTCAAGCCGTAAATTATGTCCATTCTTGATTCATTTTCCATCTAAGAATTTTGATAAGAAATCTGTAGACTGTCGGTTCTCTGTTGAGAAATAGGACATAAGGTGGCCTCCTTGTGCCCAGTGTTTCTCCGTTTCCTCAAAAGCTATTTTTCCTTTAAAAACAAGTAAATCTATCACTCTGACATCTGTAACATCTTTGTATTTTGTAAATTCTTCTCGCAGTTTTGCTCTCGCCATCTTTGTGGTAATAGGAACATTGTCATACATGTCATCTAATTTCGGACATAATCTGTACCACGCTCGATATAAATTTAACGAACGCCTTCTTGCCTCATCTCTACTGGTCGACAAAATGGGTTTAACTTGACGAGTCACACTTGATGCGACCTTGGTAGCCATTTTTTAGATTGAATTACCTGCCCCTACGCTGATAGAGTTATCCCCTTTAGGCAAGCCGTGATTTTCTATTTGACGCCCCGAAACTTCCTTTCGTAAATACCCCAATTTCAGTTTAGGTTTGTGTTCGTAGTACTGACATTTCAAAGTCAAGTAATTTCTCCCCCGATTATCAATCATTTAATATATTTAGCAGGGAGATTCTTTAAATAAAGCTATATGATTAGACAGTTGGCAATGCTATAAAAGAGTTCATAAAACCTGTAATTTTGGCTATAAATTGGATGGAACTGAATTTTAGTCCAAGATGGCTGCGCCCATGTGGCATGTGCCCGTTTTCACCTGAAGTGAATTTACTCGAATACCCGCATAAAATGTCACATTTTGAACAGTCATAATTATATGAAATATCGCTTCTCTCTTACACAAAATGATAGGGTTTTGATGGAGTGTTGTGAAGTATATTTTTTCTCAACTCTCCTAATTTCGAGTTATCGTGCTTGGTCACGTTGGTGACTAGTTCAGTAAACTAAACGAAAACACCTTAACGAGCAAAGCTCTGGTTTCCGTTTAGTTTCTTAACTCCAAAATGCATTCTCCATAATGTATTTGGATTTTGGAAAGATGAAATTTTATGCCTTTGACCTGACTTGGACGAAACAAATTGAATAAACTTGTCAACTAATACTTAACAGTCGTATATATACAAAGATCAAGTCGATTGGCCGACTTATATGTTTTTGAGAGCGAAATAACAAATATCGAAAAGTGTAAACAAACCCGATTCCCCAGTCAAATTGACTGTGGCCTAGAAATTTTACAACGCTGACACCCTGAAATAAACACCCAAATATAACGCAAAATTCAAACAATTCGTAACGGAGTCTTACCCTGATCGATAGAGAATACATGTAATCGTGCAAATATATTGTTCTAAACAGCACACACACACTTTAATTCGCAATTAAGAAGGTATTTATCGAAGCATAATTTGTGTTTACATCAGACTAATTTAAGCACGTGAAATTTTTGTTGTTACAATTTCAGGAATACGGGTCAAATGCGGCTCAGTCGGATACGAAACGAACACCGGTAAACACGAGTGTCATAACTTGATTCAGTCTTTGTGTGATACATTCCGTCATATTTAGTTTGTAATTTTCTTTGACGTCAACGCGGGAATGCGTATTGTAGCATATTAACCCATGGTTAGGGCATATTGATATGCTTATTAAAGCAAACTGTTTTATACATACACGGCATGCATAAATTTGTGAAACAGATATATGCTTTGCAAAAGTTCTTGGTCACTGCAACATACCATTTTAACTCATTCAGTGCCGGTGACGTATAATGTCGTTTATATACATATATACGTCGCCCGAAAAGCGCCAACCATTTGCCGGCGACGTACGTCGCCCAGAACATCTCGTTTAAAGCATGATCTACTGTGTGAAAAACTCATAATTTAATTATTGGTGTCATGTTTAAAACACTGCGGATTACAAGTTCCATCTTGGCAGAAATTTCATCGGGGGAGGGGGTGATGGTGGGTGATGTGTTTATACGCGCATGCGCAGATCCGACTTGTAAACCATGGCGTAGCTGAGCATATCTTCGTTCAAAGGACGTATCGTGCAGCTCCGTCAGTTGAGGCATTCGGGATATATAGAGCCTGAAATCTGCAAGACTGTCAGCGAGTAAATAAATACATTTTTCATTGCATATTTTTTTTTTTTTTTTTTTTTTTTTGGCAGCCTTTGCATGACTATTTTTTTTTTATCACGCAACGGACCAAAATAACATTCGATCACGTTTTCAATAATCTGGCAGACATAACTACTCAATATTGATTCATCTTATTAGACGTTATGTGGTTTTGTGTGTATTTTTTCCTTAAAAAAATAGTTCTGCAAATTATGGAAATGAAAAAATGTGTGAGGTAGTCCGTACCGGCAGTATATATATACACGTTATTGAAACATAAAAGTATAAAACATCTGTACTCAGTCTTCGTTGTTCTCGCACACGGCCATATTCACACACTTACCACTTGACAAACTCCAGCCCAAACTCCGGGCAGAGTTATCTCCCATCGCTCCGCTGAGATACTATACTGTCATAATGACATTAATTGGTTAGAAATTCTTACGTGTTTTAGTTCTTGTTTTAGGATTAAAATTGTCTATGTCTGGCTCATTCATATTGTTCTTATATATCAATACCGAAAGATAGTGCTGTACCGATTATTGGCATCGGCTATCCGATCGGGACGACATATGTGATGTCGGCAAGATATCGGTATCGGCAAAATTTAGTCTCCTGACCGATATTGTCAACCGATACATGTCGCGTCCTTTGTGAACATTGTTACACCAATTCCGGCTTTAATATTAAATAAATGACGGGTATTTCTTTTTAAAATAGCAACTGTCTTATGTACGGGTCAGCCCCCCCCCCCCCCCCCCCCCCCCCCCCCCATCACATACGTGATATACAATGATGACAACATCGACAGGAGACTGCTGGTACTCTCATGACCAAAATAAACATTTCAAAAGGTACCGTAGTTCCGGATGCTTATAATAATTAAAGTTAAAACATAAACTATACAATTAAAATTACTTGCGAGTGCCGAGTAGCATATGTTGAAAGCAAATAACTGACACCCCTGGTGTTAGCTTGAGAATGGAATCTTCCTATGACGAATCAGACTGATGTATCATAAGTGACGTGCATGTATTCACGTGGGTGTGAAATTAATTCCGCGCCACGTTCACTCTGAGACAACCCGCCCCCGGACAACCCGCCCCCAAAAATCAATTAGCGGTAATCAGTGGCTAATTAGGAGGTGTGAGGGGATTATAAGATGTTTGTTTAACGAAACTGGGTTGTTTTTTTTATAGATTTTTATTTGATTTAACAACATAGACCACAATATATACACATGTAATATAATATAACTTATGAACACAAAAATGCATCAACGATAATATGTTTATTTATTACGAAGTTTAATGAACGAAATTTAAAAACGGAACGAATGAATATGAACGAAGATTAAAAACACAATTTAATAAATTTAACGAACAATGATTAATTTGAGGCTGTCGCTGCTGCTGCTCTTGTCTGTCTGCACTGTGCCGGTCTCTTCTTCGTTCCGTAGACGTTTGAGCACTTCTTCAGAAAGCTGGCTGTTGTTAACCTCGGTGGATCGGACATGTGTTGTGATAACACACTGTGATAATGAACCATTTGCATCAAACGTTTGTTTTGAAAGCACCCCTTTTAATTAGTCTTCACTTACCTAATAAGTGCCGTTCAGTTGTCAAAACATCGTGTCATTCTTTATCTCAGTCCACGCATTGACATAATTAATTTAATGAATAAACACATGTTTTGTTGATCAAAATCTTTAATAATATATCATCAAAGAACATAATCACTATTAACAATTTCGGGACAACCCGCCCTCATTTATCGGGACAACCCGCCCCCAAAATAGCATAGGGGCGGGTTGTCTCGGGGGCGGGTAGTCCCGTTCCCACTTGTCACATGGTTATTATCTGCAAGGCGGGTGCCGGGCATGCAGTAATATCAAACGATTATTTGCATGCATTTGATGTCATCGAGTAGGAATCTCTAATAAGCCACGTGTTGACAGATGACACAGTAAACTAAAAATCACAGTGTTTATATAAATAGACGAGTCACACTTGACCAGTTTGCATTAAAGTCACCGTAGTCACGGTAGTCGTTACTCGCTATTCCTCGTTAGGCCTTTTTCGAAACATCACGTGTTGACAAAATTTAAGTGCGTGCATGTTTAAAGTGCCCTTGATTCAAATTGATTGATGTACTGGTATATACGATGACTGAAGATGGGGCGACTAACTTGTTTGATGGAACCATCCGAACCAATCAGAGTGCTCTATGGGCGGGATTTGTATGTGCTGTCATGGGCAGAGCAAATCACGTCAACAATTTATGCGGGACATTGTAGGTGTTATTAAACGCAAGTTCAACTTCTGAAATTGAGTTTGGAAAATTGAAATTGAGTTCCTTTGAGTCATCTTTGAGAATGCCAGCCCTGCCCTTAATAGAGCCCCACGCAAGCACACAGGTATAGTGTGGGAACTTTGTCAATTTATCAATTATACCAAAAACTTAATTATGTCGACCTTTTCCACATAAATATACAATGCAGAAAACAGTAAATAAACTGTCAATTAAAACATAATAAAAGAAACACGTCGTCGGCATCAATTGGCGCTACTGTTCTATCGATATGATGGGTTGGTTAAAGAACTCAACATTCCACATTTTTATCCGATTTGATAGCCGGAAAATAACACCTGGTTCGTTCCGCATTCCGACTATAGTTTTGAAATCGTACAAAAAATGAGAAAACGTGATGTGTTTTGGAAACAAGAAAACGCTGTAAATGTTCAATAAATGAAAGTATTGTCAACTACCCGCCAGCCAACAATAAATGGAAGATACATATGATATCAAACGGTAATATGACTCAATAATCGAGAAAGTTGTATTTAGAAAATTTCATTGATCAATTTGATGGATCACATGATTAGACCCTAAGAAATGAAACTCGGTATGCATCCTGATGCTAAAAATACCGAGTTCATATTATGGAACTAGTTGGTGACAAAATATTACTTGTCGCCACATCATTATTAAATTAAAAGTACATAAAGAATGATTTTAAACAATGTTTCTGTCATTCATGGGGGTCTACTCTGCATCACCAGGTCTGGGTGAACCTGAAATGGAGCTACTATAGCCAGAAGTAGCTATTATTGCCCAATCCACACGACCACAGGCACTTTGTAGAAAACAGTGTTTACATAATATACATATATATATGACAAGGTCAGACAATGTTCGGTTTCCCATTACCGAAATTTGTTGCATTTCTGACTCACCGAACCGATTATGGCCGCGTAAACGGCATTGTCGCTTGTTTTTTCTTCTTTCAAAAGTGAATAAAAACCTCCTTACACTGTCAAATGCAGTGGAATGTCTAAAAACAACTTTTGTATACTTTGAAGTGAGAAAATTTCTTCAAACCAAACCATGAACATGCACTCCACGGTTGGTGATTATTGGAATACCATAGGGGAACACTCTGACGTTCGTACTCAGATTTCACAAATATTCGTACCTTGCTTGCCTGTACCAAGAAAATGCCCAATTTGATTCTATTTGTCGTTATAAATATGTATTACCCCATTTGTTATTTCTTTTCATAAAAATAAAATAAAACAAGTCTAAGATGATATGTTAAAAATGTTTGAAGCATGAATTTGGCGATAAGTTGTTATCAGAGTACGTTATACTTGTGATAGTTACGTTACGCACACGATATTGGCAAATGTGACTCTTTCACATTGGTCGAAAAACACAATATATTTTTTCGGACGGTCATTTCGTAAACAAAGCCACGTGAATATCGACCAATCAGAAAGAGGGCATTATATTGCCACGATGAGTCCCATGTTTATGGTCACATTAGAAAGATTTCTAACACTTGAACGTATAAAACAGTTTTATATCGGCATTCTACAGCACTTTACATGGTAAGGAGCGTTTATATCACTTTTGGAAGTAGCAATATACGCGACAATACCGTTTATCCGACCAAAATCGGTGCAGTGAGTCGGAAAATCAACGTTGACGTCGTTCGGCGCTATTCGGTACCGAATTAGAGACTCCCCCTGTGGTAGTATGAGGTATATATTTCAATATGTTTTTGCTACAAGTTCCCCGTGGCCCGATCTAGCTACTGAAAAATCGTCTGCGATGGGTAAATTATGAAGACATTTGGCTGCGACAGATCTTGCTTTTTTAAAGAATAAACGAGGATTTCCAATGTAACTTCACATGGTACAATCTACTTCTAGCTATAGTAGCTCAATTTCATGTTCACCCAGACCTGATCACAGGCACTTTGTAGAAAACAGTTTTTACATATAAATCTATAATATATAAGACAAGGCTAGACAATGTTCGGTTTCCAATTCCCTAAATTCGTTGCATTTCTCACTCACGAACCGATTATGGCCGCGTAAACTGCATTGTCGCTTGTTTTTCTTCTTTCAAAAGTGAATAAAAACCTCCTTACACTGTCAAATGCAATGGAATGTCTAAAAACAACTTTTGTATACTTTGAATTTGAAAATTAGTCGGACACTGTATACTGATTATAATTGGTACACTCCGTTCGTCACGTGGATAAAAACTTATATTTATAAATAATTTAGCTGCTGCACTCTCACCGACTGTGGAAAATTCCGGGATTAGAGTACTGTCTTAACAAAAATTATAGCGGCTATAAATAGACAAATTAGTATGTCAAGGGGGATAATTCACTGAATAGTTGCCACTTCCGCTTTTGAAATCTTAAGCGAACCACGCGTTTCACGACCGGGATGCATTTTACGAAGCAAAAGTTATATTAATTGAATATTAACAAAATATTTTACTTGTTTGTTTTTGTGGTAGGTGAAGCTAAACATTGAATAGGTATATACTGAGTGCCATGACCTTGTTCCCATTTTCTCCGACACAACTTGTCAATTGTTGTCATTGCCGTTGACAGTTTTACTTGTTACCCGAGTACCTGCTCCACCTGGTCAAAACAGCTGATAGCTACAGGTGTTAGATTAGATTTTATTTTGATAGCATTCATATACATGTTGACAGTGCAGTGTTACAGAAAATAGTAAAACTTTATGGGTATATAAACCGTGTTTAACATAAGTAAAATTGGTCTCTATAGATTATACTGTAACTGTGATGTACATGTATAATATATGTAATAATCTAATTTAAAGCTGTGATGTGTAACAGTAAGAGCACAGAATATCGAAAATCAGTTGGGTGCACTCACTGCACTGTCATATGACAATGTTTTCAGGATAACATAATAAGCAGTAGAGATTGTCGGTTAACCGAAAAATCTGTTCGTTTTTTTTCTCTCGACCGAAAACCTAAACCGTGCAACCCGGAAAAAACGATTTTTCGGTTTTCGTGAAACTGCCCAGCACTATTGTTGGGGGGGGGATGATAAGTTGACACTTCGCCTCGAAAGTACCAATAGAACAGTACATGCTGTACACACCACGCAGCTACAACGCAAGACATTTTTGAACAATTCGGAATGAGAATATGTTTCCTCAACTCCATTCTCGAATTGCGTCGTAATGCTTCCGTTCGATGTAAGTTGTTATAAAATGCGTTCAGAGACCACGTAACCACGTGAGAATTTCCTGTTGTGTGATCTCTATCGATATTTTTAAAATGTTTGATTGCCCCGAACTAAGTTTCAATTTCTTAGTATTCATCTTCGCCGCCCATCGGGGCAATCGCACATGGCCGTGGGACTCGGAATCTGTTCGGATATGCGCCGTTCCGGAATGAGACAGCTACTGTTAGAATCAAGTGACCTTGAGTCATGTGTTTCCATTTCAATCGCTGACTTGACAACAAAGCAAACAAGGTTGATCGTTATGCAGCGTGTCAGTAATGGACAAGAGTCCAGTTTGGGAATATTTTGAGAAAGATATTATTTAAAAGAAGCATTTGATAAACTTGTCTTGAGTTTGATTGTTATGAATTCGAGGGGAAATTAACAACATTTCATTGCTGATACTTTTGCTCTGTCTCCTTTCCTAGTTTAATAAATTGTATCTATTGAGTCAATTCCCTGTATATGTATAAGATGTGGAAAAATAACCGAGTAATAACCGTAACCTGAGTTAACCACCTGAAAAAAAACCGAAACCGAAGTGAAAAAATCTCAACCGCCAACCTCTAATAAGTAGGTAAATGCCCATTTATTTCCAATATGGTCCCCAGTGTGCTCAGGGAGACACAGTTTTAGTTAATTAAGGGGAGGTCAAGTGACACATTTTGAACTTCACATTCTTGGAGTTCTAAAGAAGTGAAAGGCAATATTATCAAGATCAAATCAAGGACATTCAATAAAGTGAGCTGGAGTGTCATTCATATAACTTAGCTGCAGCATGCTGTGTCATTCTGTAGTCTGCATTTCAGATATATATACATTCTTCTAAAAATGTTGCAATTTTCTATTGATTTTTCATGTTGTCCGCCACTTGCCCCTCATGGCACATTCATTACTGACAATTAATTCCATCAATTTCATCATATTTCAACAGAATATAACCTTAAGTAAGACAATGACATGATATTACCTAACTGAATGAATCCTAGTCTGTTCTATGTCATGGGCAGGGTTCGCGCTGCCACTTGCCAAATTAATGGCAAAAATAATTCACATTTGGCAAAAAATATTTTCATTTGGCAAGTCACTTTTTAATTCCTCAATAAAGTTGAAAAATATCAGTCAATCAATATCATTCATTTTAGGAAAATATTACAATATAACTATATTAATAGTGGTGTTTATATGGTTTCTGAAATATTATCACCTCCATTAAGATGCAGTTAATCTGGTAACATTATTATCGTTGGGTGGAGTGATTAACAATATTTAGTGTGATGATGGTGTTTACATAGCTAATCCTCTTATGATGTTCCCTTCTGGTGAAGCAACTCTTCTACCATTTTATTGTTTGGTTTATTGTTGTATGATAAACCACAATAGATATGCCAGTATAATTATTAACTAACTGCTTTCCTATCGATATGAAAAGTCGTTCAAACTGCGAGTGTCGAAACATAAAACTCAATCAAGGTTGCAGAAAATGATACTATCAGGGATAACATTTGGCAAATTCTAATTGAATTTGGCAAAAGTACATTTCGGTCTGGCCTGGTCATGGGTTTGACTTTGGATCATTTCTCGAAATAGGAATTTCTCATGTCTTAAAACTGAAATTTTTTTAAAGTCAAATTTTCTAACTTAGACCAATTCTAAGTTGTGAAACTCAATCAAATGGTTATGTGTATGTTCTAAATTACTACAATATGCAAAATATTTCAAAAATATCTCAAACATAAAAGCATGTAATGTTGCTACAAAATGGTAGGGACTATGGGCCTTCAGGGTCGACATCTCCAGATACTCCTTGACAAGCGCAGCATTGAATGAAAAGTCAAATAGCGTTATCTTCCAATACAGTCCTCTCAGTTCAGATTTTTTGCTTTGGCAATATGCTACAGTGCTCGACCATTTTGCTTCAGGAAATGGCTTCAGCATTGCTAATTGCAGTAGCCAATTATGAGGGCTGTCCAATATAATAACTTTGATCTCTTAATACAAAAATATTAAAAGGATTCTGTTCACTTATATTAGTAATAGCAGCAACCAAGCCCATTGATGCAACTTTTAAGAGTATAATTCATAGTGGATTATCTTAGAAATACAAAATGTGAACTTAATATTTTTCAGTTTTTTCAAAATCATTTTTTCAAAACTAAATCCAACCAACACAGAGTCCACATCTAAGAAAAAAATATGGGATTGTGTACTGAACACTGAAGAATGATGAACAATAAAAACATGTTCATATTTAATATCAAGCGTTATTTGAAAAATTTACTAAGAACATTCTTTTGTATGTACTATTTTAATCTTGCTTATAGTCAGAATGTCACAGTCAGAGAATTGGGACGAACCAGCCCCAGTGGCTGCAGCAGCGCCTGCAGCTGTCGTTGCAGAACTGCCAGAAATCAAGTTGTTCTACAAATGGTCATCTGATGACGTCCAAGTCAGTGATATCAGCTTGACGGTAAGGATAACAAATCTGCTTCTCTGAGCTACCAAAAGATATTTTATTGGTTGTCGAAAAAAAAAAATGCAGTGAACCTTATATAAAGATATATTGGAACTAAGCTAAAGCTAAGTTCTACAAATGTTCTAAGATCGGCTACACCCTACAATGTTTTAATTTATATGTACAACAATAACAAATTAAAGTTATATATACACTAAATTAGTGCATATATGTTTTTTGGTTTTATCGGTTCAGTTTAAAAAAAAAAACGAAATATAGAACGGTCTGCTCGAGAAAAAAACTGAAAACTGTTTCGTTGTGGTAACCTGGGCCGAAAATTATACTCAACATTACCATAAAATGTCTGATAAATGTACATGGTACCAATATTTAAAACGGGGGAGGTCAAAGTACTTCAGTTACAGTCATCAATTGTAGAGATGGGCCGATACTGGTGTTATCGGTAACGCCGATACCGATAAATTACGTTTTGTTATCGGCAGATACCGATACCGATATATTATACAGACCTGTATATATCCCAATAATATGAATACAATTTAAGTAAACTGAAACATCCGTGTATACTGTGTAAGGATATATATCGGCGGATGTCGACATAGAAATCGGGGACGACACGTAGCCTACAAGTATATATACATTGTGAACATGGTAAGTATACTGGACATTACTAGTAAGTGAATTCCCGACGGTAAGTATATACTTGGGGAACGATGGCATGACATCAGGATTGCCCACGGAAATAATTATGTTTAAAGTTTGGGCTGCACGCGGCATCAATGTCAGAATATTGTGCACGCATAAATTAAAAATCTTTCGAGTTAATGGCAGTCTTTATTGACGATCAAAGAACTTCCGCATACACATTGGAATCTGGACAAACATTTTGTCATATATACATTGAAAATAAATTCCAATTCAGTCGTCAGAAATAAATGCTACAAATAAAAACACGGAGTCTTTCCACAAATATCAACTGAATTTCTGAAACACGGTTCAAACACCTTACAGTTTTTATGAACCCCACTCTAAAACAGATTTGGTATGTCGTGGTGTCAGTAAAATAATTATTATTGCTTTTCTGCATAAAGAATACAATATCCTTACGTTGTGTGAATTTAGAGATGTCCTCCCTGCATCGGGTCACGACTCACAAAGTCACAAACATGATTCAAAGAGACGGCGTGGCGCTGACGAAGTTGAACATTGACAATTTGACACGTGCGGCGTGCCACTGTAATTCACACCCCGATAACTCAGTGTGACAGTGTCAATTTATTTGACTGTTTAGCCCAGTAGTCCAGATTCCATGCTTTAAGCTAGTCTGTCGGTTGGGAACTTGGGATAACATTTGTGACTGTTGACAACTTGACATTATTTTACAACGATTTTGATTGGCCCATGCACAAGCTGACATAATCAAACAGGCGCTCTGATTGGATGTCTGGATGATGAGGTTGTCTGAAATCACACCGCAAGAACTTGTGAAGAAGAAGTGTAAGCATTCGGAACACCGCGCCCTTGACATTGTTTACGACGGAAACTGGCGAGGTGTGCCGATTGAATAGTGCGTTAGCTACTTTCATACATGGGCGATGTCGATAATAACCGTAAAAGTAACTACAGTAAATAAACAGCACGCGTATCTGTCGTTTCTACTCTCTACGATCGCGAAACTATGCATTTTTTTGTACTTGGGATTGGTTTTATCGGCACCGGACATAATGTCAGGTAGAATTAATATTGAGCCAGACATTGGGGCAATTTCTGCCGGACAATGTCCGTGTCCGGACGCTAATTTGCAGGCTTGGTCTTACATCGTTTTGCCGTCATCCATACGAATTTGTAACGGTTCTGTAGTAATCTGTGCAACGTCTTCTATATCGGCGATGATATCGGCAAGTTTGTGATATTTTGCCGATACCGATATGTTACCGATAACAAAGTTATCGGCCAGATACCGATACCGATTATCGGCCCACCTCTAATCAATTGATTCCGGAAAAAAAACAATTAAAGAGGTAGGTGCATCTCTATTAAACTTAACTGCATTATTAATAAACTGACATAATGTGTTGTCTTGTTTCCAGACTCCCAATCGCCCCTCTATGGTTAAAAGATTGTCACTATAGGTGAGGTTTCCATCAGTTCAAATGTATCGCAATGCAGCGACTATTTCATACTTCAAAGTTAATTGTATGATTTCACAAGCTATTTTTAGATCTTGATCAGATGTGCCTTACATCGATAAATGTCCCACTAAATAGACCAAAATAGTCAATGAAAATGTTATAAACCATTGTAATGCGTATAATACTTCCCTACATGTATATATCAAAAGAAATTTGGAAATATTTAGCACTATATTATGCATGTTTAATTTGCTTGTCACATTGAAATAAAAGAATTCCCCTGCATTGATTTACTGGAATCTCCCGCTGCCCGCATTGACACGTGACACATGCTAACCACGTGCAGGCTTGCAGATAATTTTACTAGTGTTGAAACGATTAGCAATTTTAAGGAGTCGACTAGTCACCAGAGGTAATCCACTACTAGTCGGACCCCTTCAGAAAGTTCCCGTTTTTATGCCCATATGTATAAAATGGTCCGTGTGGCATCGCAGTTTTGGGTACCCAACTCTCCATTTTAGACCGTTCAAATGTGAAACGGGAAGCACGAGAACTGTATAATCTCCCGTTTTGCCCGTGAGTTTCCCAGTTTGATGTCTTAAACCCGGCGCTCCCGCAACCTGCATATAATCTCACGGTTTGGGGAATGCAGGTACATGTAATAAAAACATTTTATTTTAAAACAATCGTCGCTGGCAACAAGGAAATAAATGGGCAAGTCTCGTTCGTAAGTCTCACTAACGAGATGTCGGATGTGTTCTATTTTCTCTCTGAATAGGCACCTCATGTCGTGCCGCGGATGGGGAGGGTGTATTAAGACGCTATTAAATTACTGAGTTTACTTTAAAAGCATGCATGTCGTGACTTGTGTTTCGTATATCCTTGAGGGCCACGTGCGTACATTGGGTTTATTTCAATTCACCGAGTTCACAGCATGACTAATGGCAACAGCATCTTTAAAGGAACAATACAATAAGGCTTTAAGAAGTTATTATGTGTTAACTGTTACAGTTTACGTGATAATATGGCCATGCAATAGCACTGCTGTCGTGATAGCATATATAGGTAGTGCTTTTTCCCCCGACTACTAGAGTAATCGACTAGCAGATTTCGGGATCGACTAATTTAATAATTGCGTCGACTTCAACTAGTCGATTAATCGTTTCAACACTAAATTTTACCAAGCAGATAGAGTTACTGCGCTTTGTCTGATCCATCGAGGTTGAACTGCATGTCAACATAATTTTTATTGTGGTGTTCCAATCGGTCGTTTCTTGAAACTTGAAAGGGCACTACCACTTAGCATCTTATGATCCTTTATAGCGTACTTCAGAAGCATTGCGTTGTCACTTACAAGTTTGTCCTCATTTCCTATGACATAATAAGCCAGATATATCCAAGGCCTATATTTATAAATAGTACTCAATATAAATCAAGTGTATGTATTAATTAGATTTTAATTTATTTAAATTCTCCCTACCTAATGCCAAGAATTCACAGTGCGCAGCATCACAAACCAACAGAGTCAAAGAGAGACTTCCACAAAAGTGTTTGTCAATACTAATGATGCAGGCGGGTGGTGTGTCCCCCTAAGCAGATAATCCTGACGATCACGTGCGCAACTTCACGTCATGGATACACAACTTAATGTAACTGGATGACCACCTTTACAGCCCGGGAAATAAAACCAGGGTTCGTACACCTCCTGAAATTCCTTGAAACTCCTTGAATTTGGTAATAACCTTTCAAGGGCCCTGGAAAACTCCTTAAATATATAAAGGTATATGAATCTCCTGGAAAATTTTAGTATTATTGGTTCATGATGCCCTTTTTAGCTCACCTGAGACAAAGTCTCCGGTGGAGCTATAGTCATCACTCCTCGTCCGTCCGTCCGTCTGTCTGTCTGTCCGTCTGTCCGTCCGTCAACTTTTTTAAAAACATCTTCTCCTCTGAAACCATCATACCGTATTGGTTCATATTTGGTGTGGGTGTTCCCTAGGTGACTCTCATTCAGATTTGTTCAAATGAGGTCACTGGGTCAAATAGTTGCGAAGCCAGGGCCATAACTCTATTCCTCCATAGTAATTCTTACGACTTCTTGTTCAGAACCATTGGGCCGATTTAGCTAATATTTGGTATGGAGGGTCCTTGGGTCACTGGTGTTCAGATTTGTTCAAATGAGGTCACCCGGTCAATTAGTTGAGAAACCAGGGCCATAACTCATAGTGATTCTTACAATGACTTCTTCTAAAAAAATATTTGGCCGATTTAGCTTATATTTGGTACATAGATACCTTGGGTGACTGGGGTTCAGATTTGTTCAAATGGGGTCACTGGGTCAAATAGGGGCAGAGCCAGGGACATAACTTTAAAAACAAAAAAATTTATTTTTGCATTTTGACCTTTAATTTTTGTTTAGGACACATCACAGCCTCATATTTCTTACCTAGATTTTTCTTAGCATGTTCTTCATCTGTATGGATTTTGGTATTGTTTATTTAACCCCTTCCACTCTTGTTTTGATATAGAATTCATCCAAGACAGGATTACTCAAACATTTTTCATCTGATCAACACCAAATTTGGTATATGAATTTTTGACACTTATATACAGATCAAGTTAAAATATGGGTTTGATCCGATATATTTTAACAGAGTTATGGCCCTTTATAATTCAGACCTCTTTGCTATGCACTATTAATTTTTAAGAGAACACTGAAGCCTGCATTATTGAAAAAGCCAATTTATCATAGTGTGGTCACCCGATATTCTTGCTTCAGACTGCTTGCTTCAGACCAGTTTGCCATCTGTCATTACATGACATGACATTAGCTAAACAACTATTCTACCAGTCTACAATGAATAGTCCATTGTTCATTTCTCCAAGCCTGGACATAGTGTGTCTGACATTTGCAGAATGAAGTCCCCAGATGGTGAATTTAGTGTTGCTACCCCATACAGCAGGCTAGCATCACCAAATACACCCTCAATTACCTTATTCTGCTTAGGCCTCATCTTCTGGGACAATTTTTTTTAAACATTTGAAAAAAAGTGACACCATTATATATAACATCTGCAGATTTATGAAACTTTACTCTTTAATGAAATTATGGAAACATTCCACCCTCCCCCACCCACCCCCTCCCACATGGCCCAGGCTCAACCCTGCCATCAACCAACATCCCTTCCAAGCCATATCACCTCTCAATTTAATACCTCTTCTCACCACAGAGGCATATATATCTGTAAAGGTACAGGTCATTAATTATATAAACTGGCCAGATGACATGTATTATTCTAATCTAAACATATCTGTAGCAATTTAACAACAAACTGGTGCTTCCATTCAATGTTAGGTGATGACTGACATTCAATGATACTGTGAATGGCTTTGATTTCTTCAAGTCTGGAAATAGTGTGTCTGACATTTACATAGTGAGGTCCCCAGATGGTGAATTTAGTGTTGCTACCCCATACAGCATGCTAGCATCACCAAATACACCCGCCAGGGACCTAATTCTGCTTAGTCCTCATCTTATGGGAAGTATCCTAAGTATCAAATTGACAGTTTGATTTAGTCACTTTTTCCACCTGTTCAGTTTCAATGTCCCCCTAATTTGCAGAAGATAAAATGCATAATTGAGGTGCTCAATGGGTGTGTATCACCAACTTCAACTGTAGGACTTCATTGATTTAGTCACTTTTTTCCACCTGTTCAGTTTCAATGTCCCCCTAATTTGCAGAAGATAAAATGCATAATTGAGGTGCTCAATGGGTGTGTATCACCAACTTCAACTGTAGGACTTCAATCTGTTCCTTGGTTTTATTGGCCATTGAGGCCTAATCAGATTGAGGATGAATTTGGTGATGCTAGCCTGTCATTAAATCCACATTTTTGGGACCTAATTCTGCAAATGTCAGACATACTAAATTTTTGTTTTAATCACCACTTATCCAGATGAAATCATACGACTAATATTCAAAGAAAAATGGGGGGGGGGGGTATATATTGGATTAAATTTGTCTTCTATCTGGCATTTGCAGAATGAGGTCCCCAGAGGGTGAATTTAGTTATGCTACCCTGCACAGCAGTCTAGCATCACCAAATACACTAGCCAGGGTCCTCATTCTGCTTAGGCCTCATCTTCTGGGAAGTATATAGGCACTTAAATTGACATTTTTACTTACTTTAGCCCTTATGTTTAGTTTCTATATCCCCTAATTTGTGAATATAAAATGCATAATTGAGGTGGCCAATGGGTGCACATCACCAACTTTAACTGGAGAACTTCAATCTAATGCTATGTCTCTCATAGCAGTTGAGGCCTACACAGAATGAGGTCCCCAGAGGGTGAATTTGGTGATGCTAGCCCGCATTGCAGGATTGTGTCATTAAATTCACCCTTTGGGGACCTCATTCTGCAAATGTCAGACAATTTGTTCAGGCTTGTCTGTTCGAATATTATGTTCTTAACCACCAGTATCCAGTTGAACTCATTATACCCTGATTTTGCAAAGAAAACTTGGGGGGGGGGGGATATTGGATTGAATTTGTCAGTCTCTATGTCAGACTGTTCTCCCATCCATCCATCTGTCATTATGTCTCTATCCGTCCATCAATTGTTTTCTTCTCCAGATACATATTAAAGACCAAATGGGTTTATATATTTAGGTGTGGATGTCCCCCAGGTGACTCACATTCAGATTTGTTCAAATGAGTTCATCAGGTCAAATAGGTGAGAAGTCAGGGCCATAACTCTTTCCTTCCATAGTAATTCTTAAAACAATTTCTTCCCAAGAACCATCTGGACTATTTAGATTATGTTTGGTATGGATGGTCCTTCGGTGACTGGGGTTTAGATTTTTTCAGATTTTCACCCTACCCGTGCTCCGATGGAGCTATAGTCATCACTCCTCGTCCGTCCATCGTCTGTCCGTCCATCGTCTGTCCGTCCATCCGTCCGACAACAATTATTTGAACATCTACTCTGGAACCATAAGACCAAATGGGTTCATATTTGGTGTGGATATTCTCTAGGTGATTCTCATTCAGATTTGTTCAAATGCGGTCACTGGGTCAAATAGTTGAGAAGCCAGGGCCATAACTCTTTCCCACCATAGTAATTCTTTTAAACATCTTCAGAACAATAAGACCGAATGGTTTCATATTTGGTGTGGATGTTCCCTAGGTGACTCACATTCAGATTTGTTCGAATGAGTTCACTTGAAATAGTTGCGAAGCCAGGGCCATAACTCTTTCCCTCCATAGTATTCTTAAAGTGACTTCTTCTCAAATACCATCAGGCTATATGGGTTCATATTTGGTATGAAGGATCCTTGGGTGACTGGGGTTCAGATTTGTTCAAATCAGGTCACTGGGTCAAATGTGGGCGGGGCCAGGGACATAACTCCAAATTTTTTGTTTTAGATTTAACTCTTTAGATATCTACTTCTTTTAAAGTGATTATGAAAAGTTCTGACTGTTGTGGTCTCCAGAGTCCCAGTCTTATCAGTCTTTGCAGGCTGGTGAGCGACCCCACAGTCATTGACTGTCTTGTAATGTTAATAATATTTATTTAGAATCTTCCGTAGTCGCCAATCTAGCGACAAATTATGTCTACCACATACAGAGCATTTATAATGAAACAGACTATAGTTGGGGTATGCAGTAACACTGGAAATCCCCAATCTATTATTGTATATTTTTACCAGGAAGAAGTTAAATTATGGGATATCTTTTATGTTTTACACACGTGCGTGAAGCGTGAAAATTGTGTCAAATTCTTTTGTCAATAACAATGCCCGGTGGGAAGTGTATTTTTAATCCGGATTGGCTAACAAAGGATCAATACAAACTATGGGTTCAGCGTCATGGTTCAGATAAACATCGTGCGTATTGTGTCCTTTGCAAAAGTTCATTTGATGTAGCGAATATGGGTGAATCGGCGTTGGTCAGCCACACCAAATCAAAAAAGCACAGGACAGCCAGTGGCGGACAGACTTCATCGCAGACGCTTGCCAACTTTAATTATCAAATGCCAGCATCTTCAGCAAATAACAGTACCACTCCTTCTACAAGCAATGCTAGTATGACAAATCAAAATGTACCCACGCAGCAGTCGCAATTGCCTATTTCCGCGGCAGCAGCTAAAACCGATACACTGACGGCAGAGATACTGTGGTGTATGAAAATGATTGATGACAATTACTCGTACCGGTCATCTGAAAAGACAAACAAGTTATTCCAAAAAATGTTTCCAGATAGTCAGGTGGCTAAAACATTCGCATGTGGAGAATCCAAGAGTAAATATTTAACCTGTTTTGGCATTGCACCTTATTTGTCAGGCTTACTCAAGGATGTTATAAATAAGGAGTCTGTGTTCGTGTTGTTATTTGACGAAAGCCTAAACAAGAAACTACAGGAAAAACAATTGGATGTCCATGTAAGATACTGGAGGGGTGACCAAGTGGTGACACGTTATATTGGCACTGAATTTATGGGTCATGCAACTGCTCAAGAAATAGTGTATTATCACAGTATATATGTTCTTATATTACAAAACTGACTTTGGATTTATGCACATAGATGTTCGTTATTAGATGTTTGGTGCAGCTGTTAAAATGTATAATGGTAAGATATTTCCATTCACATAATATAATGGTAGACATAGTAAGGTATGGTTATAGTATAACATACAAGATTGCAAAGTTGTCTCTTTTTAACTATTATATAAGGGCCCAGAGGTCTAACTGCAACAACTAGAACAGGCTGTGTTATTACCCTTTCGGTTTAGTGTAACATTACACCTAAAAACATTGTAAGTGACAACAAAAATATATGGTACCTTAGTATTAGTATTGACTCCTTGAATTTTCCTCATAACTCTTGGAAAACTCCTTGAATTTAGCTTTGTCTCGGGTGTGGGAACCCTGTAAAACAGAGGCACCCATAGAACCAACATTGGCAGCCCTGGCAATTCAGATTTGTTTGCTATGGCAGTAGAATACCGTACCCAATTTGATGTGCTTCGGCAGTGACTATGGCATTTTTACATCCTGTTAAAAAATGTGGCTTAATTGCTGTTTTGTCCAAATTTGCATGAATAATCATAAAACATTTGCATGTGGAGAATCCAAGAGTAAATATTTAACCTGTTTTGGCATTGCACCTTATTTGTCAGGCTTACTGAAGGATGTTATAAATAAGGAGTCTGTGTTCGTGTTGTTATTTGACGAAAGCCTAAACAAGAAACTACAGGAAAAACAATTGGATGTCCATGTAAGATACTGGAGGGTTGACCAAGTGGTGACACGTTATATTGGCACTGAATTTATGGGTCATGCAACTGCTCAAGAAATAGTGTATTATCACAGTATATATGTTCTTATATTACAAAACTGACTTTGGATTTATGCACATAGATGTTCGTTATTAGATGTTTGGTGCAGCTGTTAAAATGTATAATGGTAAGATATTATACACAAGGAGATGTGTACTATTTATTTCTTCCCTGGAATATATAAATTGTATATGTAATACCCACTAACAGTAACCAGAACCATGGCCGTGGGATCGAATAACTATTGAATGACAGAACCTTAAATTTCTTGAATGACGTCGCCTCACAACGAGTCAACTGCAAGGCTAGTTCTGACCGAATTATGGAATTTTCCATACAGTATTCAAATAGTATAACTGTATTTGATATTTTGTCAAGCAAAAAATATTTTCATTTTTAACTTAATTTGTAACAAACGCAATATTGATTGATGAAAATATAGCAAGAATCTAACACGGCCACCAGTGACGTTACCTTTGAGAATTAGAGTGGTCTCACATTGATAACATCTGAATGACTCACTGAGTGACTGATTGTGAATTTTGAAAAGAATCGGCTCACTCGATTGGTTAAATACAATTGTCTGTCATCGTGATCACTAAACTTCATCAGCTGGCTGACCTATTTCCATCAATCAAACTCTGTTGTTGTACATGTACTTCTATAACCACGTGTCCTTGTGTATATTTGTCGACGATGCGACAGTCAATAAAGCGTAACCGACATCACTCATTCAAGTCTTTGACACATTGTGATCAATTCGCACGTGCGTACTACTTGTTTGCTGAACGGTTTAACACATGCAGCCAGACTGGCTGCAATGCTACTCCGAGACTAAAATGTTGTGTATCAAGTAACTTTCTTGGAAAGCACGGGGCACCTTCAAAGAAGCCGACATTGTCGATTATCCGGGATTGACACAGGGCGGATAATACAACTTGCATTCAATTTCGTTTTGAATTTATCACTTACTTTGAGTTCCCGGTAGC
This sequence comes from Siphonodentalium dalli, assembly GCA_032622095.1. Classification (NCBI taxonomy): domain Eukaryota; kingdom Metazoa; phylum Mollusca; class Scaphopoda; order Gadilida; family Siphonodentaliidae; genus Siphonodentalium; species Siphonodentalium dalli. The sequence continues at coordinate 76,576,935 of CP136069.1, forward strand.
TGTTGGCTATCCGCTTCTTTACTGTTTTGAATTTGACCATGGATAAGAGAAATTCAACTCCCGTTTTTGTAGTTTGACTAGTGTGTCCTGTGTTAACACGCAGCAGCATATCGGTGTCATCAAGGGGTCGCTAAAGGGAGTAATAACTGAATCTCTGAATAATAAGGTACCGTTTTATTGAAGGATGTTCATTATTTGAAGGGATCTTTACACCAATATGTTATTTAGTTATCAGTAGGCCATGTCTTGGATCGGTTAATCGACTGGCAGCTTTCAGCATCTACCTATTTAATAATAATAATGAGTCAATGTCTACTAATCGTTTCAACACTAGTGATGACAAGTACAAAAGGTGACTAATGGATTAATAGATACAGTGTCCGTCTCAAACAGGCTTGACCAATGAGCTAATAGTGATGTAACGATATGGGGGTTACAGCCCTCATAATTTGCTACAGCATTCGGCGATGCCGAAGAAATTTGCTGAAGCAAACTGGGGCATGGCAAAGGGTTGCCATAGCGGATTGCCGAAGCCAAATAATCTGAATTAAGAGGGCTGGGATTATCATTAAAGCCGATATTTTCTATAGAATTATCGGCTGATCCGATACAGATAAGTCTTGTAGACTTGTATGTGAAAAAATTCCTTATCAATTTGTCTTTTTGCAAATTATTATTGGCAAATAACTGATAACCTGGTCCCAAAACAGATTAGTTTACATTCTACAAAACCCTGGCAAAAACAATTTTAATATTGCGTTGCATTCGAAAGATTTCCTCAATCTTTGTTCGACTCCCTCATATCATATCATATCATGGAATCGCTCCATTATCGATTTTAGTCAATTTCAATTTGCGAAACAAACTTTGATCTTTTTCAGAAGTTAAAACTTGCGTTTAATAATAACACCAGCAATGTCTCGCATAAATTATTGACATTTTCTTTGCCCGGTACAGCAGATACAAATCCCACCTATAGAGCACTCTGATTGGTCGGATTGTTCCATAAAACATGTAAGTCACCTCCTCCATCTTCAGTTACCATATACCAGAATGTTAATCAATTTGAATCAAAATCAGATGCAGTTAAATGTTCTTAACTCGGAGACAGACAATAAAACATTGTCTTCAAGTTTCCAGGCCTCGGTGATTGAGCGTGTTGGATGTACAGCTAAACGTTATCTCCATTGGAGACTTTAAACGATATCCCAGTCAGGTATAGCGAGTTGAGATGCAAACTGTTCTCGTGACTCGTCTCTTTATAAACAATGAATTTTAGCTCACTTTGTCATTTTTAGCTAATCTTTACTTTGTAAAGTCTGAGCTATTGCCATGGCTTTGTCGTCCGTGTGTGCGTGATTCGTCAACAATTTCCTTTAGCACGGGCTACAGGTCGCAGATGGGAAAGAGTAGATGGGAACGAGTCATTTTGGGGTCATTCGGAAAAAAAACATGGCCGCTAGTGGCCATCTTGGATTTCAAAATTCAATCCATTAGCACGGGCTACAGGTCCTACTGTTCGTCTGATCATCATGAAATTTGTCATGGATGTTAATATTGACATGTAGATGGGAACGAGTCATTTTGGGATCATTCGGCCAAAAAACATGGCCGCCAGCAGCCATCTTGGATTTTACTCTTTGCATGACTAAATCCTTTGGCACGGGCTACCGGTCGTACCTTTGGTCGGATCATCATGAAATTTGTCATGGATGTTAACAATGACATGTAGATGGGAAGAGTCATTTTGGGGTCACTCGGCCAAAAAACATAGCCGTCAGCAGCCATCTTGGATTTTACTCTTTGCATGACTAAATTCGTTGGCACCGGCTACAGGTCGTACCTTTGGTCGGTTCATTATGAAATTTGTCATGGCTGTTGACATTGACATGTAGATGGGAACGAGTCATTTTGGGATCATTCGTCCAAAAACATGGCCGCCAGTGGCCATCTTTGATTTCAAAATTCAATCCATTAGCACGGGCTACAGGTCGTACTGTTCATCTGATGATCATGAAATTTTTCATGGATGTTAATATTGACATGTAGATGGGATCGAATAATTTTTGTGTCGTTCGGCCAAAAAACATGGCCGCCAGCAGCCATCTTGGATTTTACTCTTTGCATGACTAAATCCTTTGGCACGGGCTACGGGTCGTACCTTTGGTCAGATCATCATGAAATTTGTCATGGATGTTAACAATGACATGTAGATGGGAACGAGTCATTTTGGGGTCATTCGGCCAAAATACATGGCTGCCAGCAACCATCTTGGATTTTACTCTTTACATGACTAAATCCTTTGGCACAGGCTACGGGTCGTACCTTTGGTCGGATCATCATGAAAATTGTCAATGATGTTAACAATGACATGTAGATGGGAACGAGTAATTTTGGGGTCATTTGGCCAAAAAACATGACCGCCAGCAGCCATCTTGGATTTTACTCTTTGCATGACTAAATCCTTTGGCACAGGCTACGGGTCGTACCTTTGATCGGATCATTATAAAATTTGTCATGGCTGTTGACATTGACATGTAGATGGGAACAAGTTATTTTGGGGTCATTCGGCCATCTTGGATTTTACTCTTTGCATAACTAGACCTGTAACACATGAAATTATTCCGTTTCCAAGTTGAGCTACAGTGTCATTGACACTTTCATTCAAGTTGTCAACACTTAGCTTATTACGATTCCTACTTATGTACATGTAGGTGACATCAAATGCATGCAAAGAATCTTTTGATCTGGCTGCCCACCATGCGAAGATAATAATGATGTGACAACATACTGTCGCACATGGTGTAGAATCAATTTGTTTTAATTACCTACATTTACTATCATGAGTGTACCAGCAGTCTCCTGTCGATGTTGTCATCATGGGTATATCACCGTATGTGAGGAAGGGCTGACTGGTGCATAAAATAATAGCTATGGGAATTGGGTGTCACAAAATTCACAAAGGATTCGACATCTATCGGTTGTCATTATCGGCCGGGAGACTAAATTTTTCCGATACCACATATATAGGCTTGATGATGATCCGATAGCCGATAATGGGTACCGGTACATCACTGGAGTGTAAATCTATCGCCTTGTTTCGTTTCTGATCTCATAACTGTATCTTGTTTTGAATTCCAGGATTACATTGCAGTAAAAGAAAAATATGCAAAATATTTGCCACATTCAGCTTCCAGGTATCAGGTTAAAAGATTTCGCAAGGCTCAGTGCCCCATTGTGGAACGACTGGTGTCCTCACTGATGATGCACGGGCGAAACAATGGCAAGAAACTGATGACGATGAGGATTGTCAAACATGCCTTTGAAATCATTCATCTGCTCACAGGGGAGGTAAGTGACCTCGTCACTGGAACAGCTGCATGTAAACTAGAACCAAATTGTTTTCAGAGTTCATGCGGTTTTGAATTATATTTTGATACCTTGAAAAGTCTTTTAATTTTGGTCCTTGAAATTTACTTGAATTTAACCCTTCATGACTGGAGCTTCCTGAAAATTTGCGAAAGCCGAAAACCTGTGCCAATGCATTTTCTTATAAATGCAAGTCTCCCATTGGGAGCCTTTCATATATAAGATAATACATACATTGGCCTAACAATATTTACCTGGACCTGTAAGCCATGTGACGCTTCCTTTGGGAGACTTGCATGTATAAGAGAATGCACTGGAACAGGATCTTTAATGCTGCCCCAGCGCAGTTCCCATCATGAAGGGTTAAGATATCTGACTTGGAAAATATCATGGCATTTTGCTCAACGTCCGCATTCAATGAAGTGAAGTCATAATTAAAATTAAATTTGTTTGTCCTTGTCTGATTTCACATTTTGAAAAAGGTCAAGTATTTCCAATGACTGCTTTCACCAGGCTTAGATTAATTCATCTTAATTCGATTATAGATCTCACATTTTCTCCCCTTTACATGTACGTAATCAGACATGACCATCAAATTCATCAATAACTTAAATTAGCTTAATCATCAAAATTGTTGGTTCCTAAAAAAAATGTAATCAACACAAGGGCAGAAAATAATATTAAATCAAACACATTTCAAGCACTAGTTGAACTAGGAAATGAATCATGTACATAACAAAGTCCAGGCCCATAAAAATGTTTAAACTCAAAATTTGTTTGCATATAAACCCATTTTGTTTTGCTTAACCTTTTAGCTCAACTGGACAATGCAAAGTTTGAGCTATTGCCATGGGTTGGCATCCGTCCGTCCGTGATCCATCAACAATTTCTTTAGCACACCCTGCAGGTCACATCTCTCATCCGATTGTCACTAAACTTCATATGGATCTCCGGGGTGACCTCCAGATTCATCACATCCTGTAGTTCGCATTTATTGGAGAATTGTTTTGGTATTTTACATGCATCCCACATGATCTATAGAATTTGATGAAAAACATGGCAGCCATCTTGGGTTTTACTCTTTGCATGACTAAATCCTTTGGCACACCCTACAGACCACATCTCTCATCCGATCATCACCAAAACTTCATATGGATCTTATGAGTGACCAATAGATGGGGAAAAAAACATCAAATTATTCTGAATACAGAAAAAAACATGGCTGCCATCAGGCATATTTTACTCTTTATATGATCCAGATGAAATCGCTGGAAATGGTTGGAAGAAACAGTTTTCTCACTTTTATAAGCATGTGACATAAAACTCGTATCTCAGTGTGTCATTTCTGTACATAATTAGGTGTAGCTTGCATTATTAGTAGGTCTGTAATGATACACTTGGTCACAATAAGATTGCGAATCAACATACTTGATCAACGATATGATATATATATCATGATACACTAAATTAGTGTTTTCCAAAACAATTGCCACCTGGATTATCAGAACCAACATATTTACAACTGGAGATAGAGCTCATTTTAGCAAAGCTGCAGTTTAGTAGTTAGCTAGATGAGTCAAATACACATAATAGACATTGAGACTTGAGATAAAAATTCATGTTTTGCTCATTTATACATGCCCACGTAAAGAAAAATTGTAGAATTTTTTTACTTGATTCTTTTTATCATGATACATGTATCGTTTGAAAGTGTATCGCGATACATTGAATTCACAATGAATCATTACAGCCCTAATTATTAGTATCCATTAATTGTTCAGTAACTTCATCGGTGTTGGAAATGTTTAAAAATTCGGCTTCAACAGCATTTATTAATCATCAATTTTTACATAATGTATGTTTATTTAGAGATCAAAATAAGTGATGTTTTGATTCTCGCAAAATTTGATGTATTTTATGGCATGCATCCATGCATGAACAAAACAAGCAATTGCCAAACATAGCAGTGCTTGGGCCCCGGTCTAAATGCAAAGTCTGCTTTCATTGGCAGTTGTTGTCCACATCTATTATCCCCCGCAAACAGTTTGGATGGGGATATAGAAATGGGCTCAGTCAGTCTGTAAGCTTGCAAGCTCTTATATCTTGGTCATTTTCAGTTGGATTTTAATGATCTTCAGTATATTGATACACTCGTGCAAAGCTTATTTACGAACAGCGGGTTTTGTTCGTTTATATTTTCCACAGTTGAGGCCCTCATTGAGTGTGAAAATGGATTTTAATTCTTTGCTTGACTAAATCCTTTGGCACATCCTTCAGGCCACATTCGATCTTCACATAACTTAATATGGATATTCAGGGTTGCCTCTAGATTGGAGCCCTCAATTTTTTCCCCAAAAATTGTTTCAAAACATGGTTGTTGGCAGCCATCTTGAATTCTACATTTAATTTTAATTTCAACTATTATCAATGAAAAACATGACTGCCAGCAGCCATCTTTGATTTTATTCTTTGCTTGACTAAATCCTTTGGGACACCCTACAGGCCACATCCCTCACCCGATTGTCGCCAAACTTCATATGGATATTCGGGGTGGCCTCTAGATGGGAACCATCAGATTGTTTTGAATTTCGTTTTAAAAAAACATATCCGTCATCTTGGATTTCACATTACAATCCATTGGTTCACCCTGAAGCCACAATTGTTGGAGAATTTTTTTTTTAAAGTTTTAATACTGGCATGTTTAAGATCACCTCTAGATGTTAGCTATTTAATTGGAACGATGTCAGGTGAAAAACATGGCCGCTGGCAGCCATCTTGGATTTTACTCTTTGCCTGTCGAAATCCTTTGGGACCCTCCTAAAGTTGAGCTGGTGTCCTTAACACTTTCATATATAAAATACCTGTATCTCCGTCATTAAATGGGATGTGAATGATCTTTTAAATATTAACGATGGGATGAATGGATAAATCCTACCAGTTTTGTTCAATCATCACAGGCCAGATTAAGACGTCTTTCAGTTTAGCCACATCAAAAATTTAATAAACCTCGCAGAAGCCACTTTCCATGGGATACTCTGTGCGGTGCACTTATTCACTTTCACACAACTGCTTTCAGAATCCACTTCAAGTATTGGTGAATGCCATAATCAACAGTGGACCAAGAGAAGACTCCACTCGTATTGGACGAGCTGGTACCGTGAGACGACAAGCCGTAGATGTGTCACCTTTGCGACGAGTTAACCAGGCTATCTGGCTCCTGTGTACTGGTTCCAGAGAGTCATCATTCAGAAACATCAAATCCATAGCTGAGTGTTTGGCTGATGAACTTATCAATGCTGCAAAGGTAATCATGTTAGATTTTTCAAGGAAACAATCACCCACATGTAATCATAAGTATGGGGTCCAGACCAGTTTTGGTGCCCCCCCCCCCCCCCCCCCCCCAAAAAGGGGATGTAAATAAATGTAAAGGGCTGTTTTGTACAGCTCTTGTATTTGATTTCCGATCACCAGTCACCAATGCCACAAACTGTAACAGATTATAACAAAGCTGCAGTCTGTTTTACCTTGATTATTTAAAACACATATTCAAAGAGTCATTTCCTTCATGTTAAAATGAGGGGAATGATAAATGTATAAATATTATGGGTCGGGGTACAACGACAAACATAAAATTAACTTTCCGTGTCAAAAGAATGATTTTGGCAAGAAAGACCATGTGGTGGGAATAACTGGCATGTGCGTTGTCAGGGTTGTACATTAATGTTTTTATTGGCAGGGATGTACTGTATGATAAATCATCTGTTAACTTATCCATATATTTCTTTTGGAAAATTGATGAATTCAACTGTGAATGTATAATCGTGTGTCATGTATATTAACTTTGATAGTCTGTTGATAATTTGTTTTTGAATAGTAATTCTGCATTCAGGATTAGTTTGATCTTGATATTAACATGAAAGTTATACCGGCAGATGATAAATTAAGTGAAATTTCTTTATATTCATTCATTTTGGGGGTTTGAAAGGGGAAACACAAATATTATTCATTTTGGTCTAACAGGCCTTAAAATCAGACGATAATTGGAATCATGGTTCTCATTTTGAAATTTTTATTCTCGCAAAATTTTATGGATTTTAAGGCCTGCCTCAATTTCAATTTATGGCTGTAATACAACTACCCAGCATTATTCTCTGGTGCAAGTATCTTTTGGTGATGGGATTTCAAACTTTGCATATGACTGGCCAAACAGTGGCACATCCTATCCTAGGTTCTATGGACCCTACATTTTAACCCTAAGTAGAACCCCTGTATATGAAATGAACAATATCAATTTGGTCATAGCATTTTGACATCCAAAAAAAATTAATGGAGTTTATAACCATGTGCGACCGTTGAGCCCACCCCAACGTTGCCTCGACTTAAAGCAGTTTTTAAGGGCAATTCATGCAAAACTTAAAACAAGCAACAGTGGATTCTATTCATATTTAATATGGTGAGTTTATAAATGCTACAAAAATAATCATGTAATAATTGAACTCGATTAACCCGACTCCTGGCTGGATGCTCATTGTCAATAACAGTGGGCTCTATTAAAAATTTGTGCTCACTTCAGCTAATGATGCTTGTGAATCTAAAACTGAAGTTATTAAGTCTTGGTCAATCAAAATGCATTCAGCAACAAATATTCAACTTGAATTACAATTTGATATACTGTTGTATTTTCAGGGATCTTCAAACTCATACGCCATAAAGAAGAAGGATGAACTGGAAAGAGTTGCCAAATCTAACCGTTAAGTTTATGAAAAACTGACAAACTGACTACAATAAAGCTGCAACTAAAAAAAAAAAAAATGTTTATCTGTTATTCCATGATGTGGGGCTTCATTAAGTAGTATTCAGACTACTGTGTTGATCCTTTGAACTGTTCACAATTCATATCCTTTGAACTGTTCACAGTTCATCAATTTCATTATTTACAGTCAATTTCAGTTATTTGCATAAAAATCACCTGCACCAAACTATATCCTTTTAAAAGACCTACCCATTTTTAGCTCAACTTTACTATGTAAGTTTGAGCCATTGCCATGGGTTGGCGTCCGTCCATGCATGTGTCCGTGCGTCCATCCATCAATAATTTTCTTTGGCTCACCCTACAGGCTGCATCCCTCCTCCAATCATCACCAAACTTCATATGGATCTTCAGGGTGACATCCAGATGGGAGTCATCAATTTTTTTCGAAATTTGTTAAAAAAAACAGGCCGGCAGCAGCCATTTTGGATTTCAAAGTTGAATCAATCGGCACACCCTGCAGCCCGCATTTATTGGGGAAATGTTTTGAAAATTTACAGGCATGTTTAGGATCACCTCTAGATGAGAGCTATTAAATTTAAGCAATTGAAAAACATGGCCGCCAGATTTTACTCTTTGCATGACTAAATCTTTAGGCACAACTACAGACCACATCCCTCATCCGATCATCACCAAACTTTCTATTGATCTTCATGGTGACTTCTAGATGGGAGCCATCAAATTTTTCCGAAATTTGTAGAAAAACATGGCTGCCAGTGGCCATCTTGGATTTTACTCTGTGCCTTGACTAAATCCTTCAGCACACCCTACAGGCCACATCCCTCATCCAATCGTCACCAAACTTCATATGGATCTTTGGGGTGACCTCTAGATTTGAGCCATCTACTATTTCCAAAATTAGTTATAAAACATGACTGCCAGCAGTCATCTTGGATTTCAAATTTGAATCTATCTGCACACCCTGAAGCCCACATTTATTTGTGAAATGTTTAAAGGAATATGATCCTGAAAAAAAAATAGTATTTTCTTTCAATATACCGATAATATATATAGAAAATGTACGTTTGGCGCATATAATCTTATATTCGGCCGCCAATCGTTATTTTTATAACGATTAAAAAAAATTCCGAAGATTTTGTGTTGTAGAGGAAGTCACGTGATCATCGGGCCGATCACATGATTGTCACATGTAAACAGAAGCATAGCACATAATTGATCACGTGGTAACTCATTGACAATGCATAGATAGGCAACGGTGGTATTTAAAGTTTGCACGCGCAAAGCGATCATGAATTCGATCGCGGCTTTTTAAGTTTGTCGCGTTATGGGAGAACACTGCGAATGCAAAACTTCGCCTAAATACATCGCAGTTCTCGTAATTAAACGTCTTTATCGTATTATTATATGTATCACGATGTGTTGTTATTATAAAGCTATGCCGGTATATTACGTAGGACCTTGTCTACAACTGTTCTGTAAAAGAAATCACAGATGAAGTACTTTGGTATATTAATAAGTATATTCTACCACGATATATTAATAAATTATCGTATATTATTTTGGTTTTGCGCGTAGTTATCTATATAAACACGTGTTCGTGTTTATCTTTTTTTTTTCGTTCCCGGAATAGTCCAAGTTATATTATATATTCATATAAAGATTGCATATATATGCGAAGACTTGCACATTTATTAGACAATTATCATCTCGTAAATATTCCAATTTCCAGATGCCCTAAGTTGAGTGGCAATAAAGAGCGTTTCGTTTTAATTTATCGTAACGGGGTAGAACAAAAATAATTCGGTTTATTGCTGTCTGATTTAATAAATTATAATCAAGCCATTCATTAGCAATATGATATGATAAGTTCATTTTCATAGTTATGAATCATGTATATATTAGGGCAATAAGGGTGTTAATATATATTTCGGAATATTGCTTCTCCCTCCCAAAAAAAAAAAATCTTGCTGACTGTCACTGATGAAAATTCGCTGCGTCTTTGCATGGTTAGTGGCCTATAACATTAGCACTCTAGCGACGCGGTCTATTGAATATCCCGGTCATAAATCGACCTCTTTGTGTCAATTACACATAACAATATGTTCGTTTAAACATACTGTGGGGGATATGCTCCTCGAAATCTCATTCCGCCCGAGCAAAATTCCCATTCCGAGCGGTATAAGTTCTGATTCCGCGAACGTTTTGCTCGATTTTCTACGACCATGTTTACTAATTGGTGTATATCGAGGAGCAACTCATGGGATGACACATTCGAATGTTAGGATTTGTTTCTAAGGTATTCTACTCTTCACTTACTTATTCTTTAATCCCATATTTTACACGCTGAACTAAACTACAAAGGTTGCTCACTCAAATCCACACGCGCAGAATAAAAGTATGGTGTACAAATGTGAATTTTGAAGCGAAAAAGATAATTTTTTGTAGAACAATTTGCTTACGTGTATCCGCAAACAACCCATCGTTACTTTTAAAATACAGTTGATCAAAATAGGTGATTTTAGCTTGACAGGTTGCCTTAAAAGTATCACTACCATACGTTCCGATTCTGTGTTCAGAGTGTTCCGATTCACGACACGCACATTTTCAGAGATCCGATTCCTGACATGGATAAATGTTTACTGTAATCCAATTAATTGCTTCATTTTTCTGGCTCCACGCTGGTTCAACATGACTTTAAATTGTCCTATAATGATTAGTTAAGTACAACGAATTAGTAACTTATACTAAACAGATCTACAACGTCACTGGTGTTCATTTTGTTGCGATGTTTATTTTTTATTTTCCTACAATATCTTGAAGTACTTTATTAAAAAGACCAAACATACATGTACATGCATATGGGTAGTCAAATTGATATATATAAATAATTGAGCTTAAAGGTACTCAATCCGATTCGATGGTCCCCATATCAGATTCCAACAACAGCAACAATGTTTTTAAATGCTGCTCCAGTTATCAGAATCGATTAATTGCCCACAAATAAACCAGTCAACTATAGTACAAAATTGTCCAAAACCTCTTATTTATCAACATTTTGTTTCAACGAAATTTTGCCGGTTTATCAATTATTTGACGCAAAAAGCCACTTGATTTTAGAGTTATCCATCTTGATCCGCAAATTTACTGGGCCACTAAAAATTATCGGTGGTAAAAATAATAGATTTCAAAAATCGATATTTGATCACTCTGAACTTTGAGAGGTGGGTTCCTTGATTCGAATAAAATAATTTTGACCACCGAAGCCTTTCTTTTGCAGGTAACATGTTATGTGCAACTCAATAATGTTCGCGAACGGCCGTCGATAAAAGACACATAACAGATACGATTTCAAGAACGGTAACTCATACTGGCATAATTCGCCATTTTATGACTCCAGCCATAAATGAATTTATATTAAATAATTCAATTTTACTTTTGTGATAGCCTGTTAACCGGAACGTTTTCAGTAGACATCGTCGACTCAAATTAGTCATTTTAAAATATAATATTGATATTAGATCGCTATTGTCACCGGGAATTTATTGAAATTGGGGTACAGTGCCCCTTTAATCTCAATAAGGCATATCTTATTGATCTTAAGCACAAAAAGGAATCTCCAATTGATCTTAAGCACAAAAAGGAATCTCCAATATGACTTTAAAAGCGCAATAAGGAATATTATTATTGCGCTTAAGTGCAATAAGAGCTAATTGGGCTTAAGTGGAAATCAAGATCTTCCTTAATACGCTTAAGCACAATTAGCCACATTACATAAACACTAATTCAAATTGTGTAATTTATTTGTAACCTGGTGACTATCCACTCGTAGGCCTATTCGGATTCTACTATTTGCACAGAGGGGTGGGAGATATTAATTTCACTTAAGCGCAATAAGAATGAGGAGCCAGAGATGTAATTGCGCTTAGGTGCCATAAGACATGTCTTATTTCGCTTAACTCTTTCATCACTGAATTAGCACGGGCTACAGGTCGTACCTTTATTAGCTCAACTTTGTAAAGTTTGAGCTATTGCCATGGCTTTGTCGTCCGTGTGTGTGTAAGGCGTCAACAATAGAGGCTACAGGTCGTACCTTTGATCGGATCATTATGAAATTTGTCATAGCTGTTGACATCAACATTTGTACCGGAATGATTCATTTTGGGGTCATTCGGAAAAAAAACATGGCCGCCAGCGGCCATCTTAGATTTCAAAATTCAATCCATTAGCACGGGCTACAGGCCGTACTGTTCGTCTGATCATGAAATTTGTCATGGATGTTAATATTGATATGTAGATGGGAATGAGTAATTTTGGGGTCATTCGGCAAAAAAACATGGCCGCCAGCAGCCGTCTTGGATTTTACTCTTTGCATGACTAAATCCTTTAGCACAGGCTACAGGTCGTACCTTTGGTCAGATCATCATAAAATTTGTCATGGATGTTAACAATGACATGTAGATTGGAACGAGTCATTTTTATGTTTACCCATACCATGTATGGTAAACATAGTGTCGTTGTCCGGATTGACCACTCGTCGTTCGTCGTCCGTCCGTCCGTAGACACTTTACGTGTAATGCGATAACACAAACATTTTTTACCTGATCAAAACCAAATTTTGTATATGGGGTTTTCAGCCCAAAATACAGATCGAGTTCGAATATGGGTTTGATCCGACTTTTTTTTACAGAGTTATGGCCCTTTTTCGACTTAGAATTCACGCATTCTGCCATAACTCAAACATTTTTTATCTGATTGGAACCAAATTTGGTGTATGAGTTTCTCAGACCAACATACAGATTGAGTTCGAATATGGGTTTGATCGGATTTTTTTTAATGGAGTTATGGTCCTTTGACATATGATTCACACATGCATGTACTTCGATAAATCAAACATTTTTCATCTGATAGGAACCAAATTTGGTATGTGACTTTCTCAACTCAAAATACAGAACGAGTTTGAATATGGGTTAGATCAAATTTGTTATACCAGAGATATGGCCCTTTTTAAACTAAGAATTATCCAGATTATAATTTATAACCCAATTAACTTACAATTAATGAATACCTGCTTCTCTGTGAGCAAGATAAAAGACAATATAGTTTATTGCTTTGAGAGTTATTTATAGCCCTCATATGTTAGCTCTGTATCAGAGACAGTTAGTGAATTATTGGATAAATTGATTTAGCTATCTTTTTAACCACAACTTAGCCATGTGAATTTATTTAACTAGACCAATGGAGCTCTCTACCGGTAAGTCCTTGGATGATGGGACTACATTGGATCAAACAGGGCAGAGATAGGTGATTTAACCCCTTTTACCCATTCCATGTCTTTTAACCTTTTCCATTAAATAAATAATTATATTAATTTGATATCTCACATGGCAATTTGCAACAACATGAATAGAACTGCTTACACTATGATAGTGGTGACAGGCTCTAGAGTTTAGATGTTATATTAACCCTTCTATATTGACTCATACATTCCAATAATTTGTGTTATTACTGGTTATTATGTACGTTTGTCATATACTACTTTAGATCACAACAGTATACTCTATAATTCAACATTAAAAGATTATGATTCTGATCTTAACAATTTACTATCGCCAAGGGATGGGTTAAACATCTGCCGATCGTGATCGGCCTCTCGTTGGGTCATTCGGCCAAAAAACATGGCCGCCAGCAGCCGTCTTGGATTTTACTCTTTGTATGACTAAATCCTTTAGAACAGGCTACAGGTCGTACCTTTAGTCTGATCATCATAAAATTTGTCATGGATGTTACCAATAACATGTAGATGGGAACGAGTCATTTTTGGGTCATTCGGGCAAAAAACATGGCCGCCAGCAGCCATCTGGGATTTTACTCTTTGTATGACTAAATCCTTTAGCATGGGCTACAGGTTGTACCTTTAGTCTGATCATCATGAAATTTGTCATGGCTGTTGAAATTGGAATGTAGATGGGAACGAGTCATTTTGGGGTCATTCGGACAAAAAACATGGCCGCCAGTGGCCATCTTTGATTTCAAAATTCAATCCATTAGCACGGGCCACAGGTTGTACTGTTAATCTGATCATCATAAAATTTGTCATGGATGTCAACAATGACATTGTAGATGGGAACGAGTCATTTTGGGGTCATTCGGCCAAAAAACATGGTCGCCAGCAGGCATCTTGGATTTTACTCTTTGTATGACTAAATCCTTTAGCACGAGCTACAGGTTGTACCTTTAGTCTAATCATCATAAAATTTGTCATGGATGTTAACGATGACATGTAGATGGGAACGACTCATTTTGGGGTCATTCGGCCGAAAACATGGCCGCCAGCAGCCATCTTGGATTTTACTTTTCTCTTCATGTCTTTTAACTAGTATTAGACATTCAACTTTCCACATTCCTAATCGCTCCATTGACTGTAATACATTAAATTATTCCCTTTCCAAGTTGAGCTACAGTGTCATTGACACTTTCATTTAAAATGGGTTCAACCAGTCAAGAAATGACATTTGGTGTATATGGCCTATGGAGAGTTGGGATAAATATTTGTTTGATTGCGGTCCACCATTAAAAAAGGGGGGGGGGGGGGGGCATGTCATGTTGGAACTTTGCAACAGTTACGATAGCTTGATGTATCAGTTGTAAAATTCCAACATGTGCAAAGGAATTTTACGAACTTGAGAGTGTGTTTGCTTCATTGGGAGTGTGTTCACTTCAGTTAGGAGGGAGCAGACTATGTAGGGTGGTGGTGGTGATCAGGGCCATGCAGTTGAACATTTAAAAGTGCTTAATGGAGACCCACTAGCTACATCCCTCTTTAGGACTACTTGTTTTAAAATGATTTTGACAAGTACTATTTCTTGTGGTCCTCCTTGTCCCAGTCTTTACAGTCTGGTGAGCGTCTCCACAGTCATTGACTGTCTTGTTCAATTACCAATATGTTCTGTAAACATGCTCAAGCCCACAGAACAATGCATAATTGTCAACACATGGTGTAGGTCTACTAGTTCGTTTTAAATGTGAATCTGTGATTTATCTGGTTTTTAATATTTATTTATGCTTTGTTGAGGCCTGAATTTGATCTTATTAAATAAACAGCTTCAAGGAAACCCATCTCGTCAAGTCACGCAATTTATTTAAAAATGATTGTATTATTTCTCTGGTTCATAACAAACTAACTTATTAATGCATGCTGGTTGAAATGGACCTGATTCCATAAAGCGTAGTCTACAGAAAGCAGGCCCAGCATAAATTGAATACATAGCAATGACGAAGAGATCAAAATCAGGACCACGTGCAATAGAATCCGCCGCCATAGTTCAAAAGAAACTAGTCCAAACATGAGTTTTTCCAATGCTGCATTTAATGAATACAGTGATCTCTCTTCCCATAGTGCAATAATATATACTTAAATGGTGCTGACTAATATGCATGCTTTACAGGGGAATCAATTGGGGTTTTTGTTAATGTTTAGCTCACCTGAGACAAAGTCTCTGGTGGAGCTATATATAGTCATCACCTGGCATCCGTCAACAATTCTTTGAACATCTTCTCCAGATCTATGGGACCGAATGGGTTCATATTTAGTGTGGATGTTCCCTAGGTGACTGGTATTCAGATTTGTTAAAATGAGATCACATGGTCAAATATTTGTGAAGCCAGGGCCATAACTCTTTCCCTCCATAGTAATTCTTGAAACAACTTCTCAAGTACCATCAGGCTGAATGGGTTCATATTTGGTATGAAGGGTCATTGGCTTACTGGGGTTCAGATTTTTTCAAATGAGGTCACTGGGTCAAATGTAAATGTGGGCGGAGCCAGGGACATAACTCCAAAAACATTTTTTTTTTAACCACTTGCTCAATTTAACCAAAAAGAAAACATTGAGGAAAATTTATTCACTTCAGCTTCTAAAATATACCCTTTGAAATTATTAGATCAATGGATCTCATAGATTGGGTTTTACATTTGGTTCAAATAGGGCAGATCTACACCCTTGAACCAGGGTTATAGATGAACACTCTATTTGATAGTTTTATACCATTAATTAGGCGTGATGTCCTGTTTTGAAAATATGAAGATTTTATTGCATGTAATATAATGTCAATAAATTATCATGTGAGCATCCAATATCCAAAGTATATGAGAGTACTTTTTAGCTCAACTTTACTTTGTAAAGTTTGAGCTATTGCCATGGCTTTGTCGTCCGTCGTCTGTGTGTGCGTGTGTACGTAAGGCGTCAACAATAGAGGCTACAGGTCGTACCTTTGATCGGATCATTATGAAATTTGTCATAGCTGTTGACATCAACATTTGTACCGGAATGATTCATTTTGGGGTCATTCGGGAAAAAAACATGGCCGCCAGCAACCATCTTAGATTTCAAAATTCAATCCATTAGCACGGGCTACAGGCCGGACTGATCGACATGAAATTTGTCATGGATGTTAATATTGACATGTAGATGGGAACGAGTAATTTTGGGGTCATTCGGCCAAAAAACATGGCCGCCAGCAGCCATCTTCGATTTTACTCTTTGCATGACTAAATCCTTTAGCACGGGCTACAGGTCGTACCTTTAGTCAGATCATCATAAAATTTGTCATGGATGTTAACAATGACATGTAGATGGGAATGAGTCTTTTTTGGGTTATTCGGGCAAAAAACATGGCCGCCAGCAGCCATCTTGGATTTTACTCTTTGTATGACTAAATCCTTTAGCACGGGCTACAGGTCGTACCTTTAGTCTGATAATCATGAAATTTGTCATGGCTGTTGAAATTGGAATGTAGATGGGAACGAGTCATTTTGGGGTCATTCGGACAAAAAACATGGCCGCCAGTGGCCATCTTTGTTTTCAAAATTCAATCCATTAGCACGGGCCACAGGTCGCACTGTTCGTCTGATCATCATGAAATTTGTCATGGATGTTAATATTGACATGTAGATGGGAACGAGTTATTTTGGGGTCATTCGGCCCAAAAACATGGCCGCCAGCAGCCATCTTGGATTTTACTCTTTGTATGACTAAATTCTTTAGCACGGGCTACAGGTCGTACCTTTAGTCTGATCATCATAAAATTTGTCATGGATGTTAACAATGACATGTAGATTGGAACGAGTCATTTTGGGGTCATTCGGCCAAAAATCATGGCCGCCAGCAGCCGTCTTGGATTTTACTCTTTGCATGACTAAATCCTTTAGCACGGGCTACAGGTCCTACTTTTAGTCTGATCATCATAAAATTTGTCAATAATGTTAATAATCACATGTAGATGGGAACGAGTCATTTTGGGGTCATTCGGCCAAAAAACATGGCCGCCAGCAGCCATCTTGGATTTTACTCTTTGTATGACTAAATCCTTTAGCACGGGCTACAGGTCGTACCTTTAGTCTGATCATCATAAAATTTGTCATGGCTGTTGATATTGGAATGTAGATGGGAACGAGTCATTTTGGGGTCATTCGGACAAAAAACATGGCCGCCAGCGGCCATCTTGGATTTCAAAATTTAATCCATTAGCACGGGCCACAGGTCGTACTGTTTGTCTGATCATCATGAAATTTGTCATGGATGATAATATTGACATGTAGATGGGAACGAGTAATTTTGGGGTCATTCGGCCAAAAAACATGGTCGCCAGCAGCCATCTTGGATTTTACTCTTTGTATGACTAAATCCTTTAGCACAGGCTACAGGTCGTACATTTAGTCTGATCATCATAAAATTTGTCATGGCTGTTGAAATTGGAATGTAGATGGGAACGAGTCATTTTGGGGTCATTCGGACAAAAAACATGGCCGCCAGCAGCAGGGAAATTTCCAGAGCTGTTTCGATACCTGTTACAGGTATGGGCGCCCAAACTTGAGAAGCCCAAATGACCCCAAATTCCTAGTGGACAGTATTGAGTTAACATGAATTTTCAAGGCAATTCAACAATATGCGATGTAAATAAAAAATCTGCAGTTGCAATACAACCTTCACTTGCATGTTGAATTTTAAAATCAGAAATAATATAATATATGCATCTGTATCTGTGTTGGTTCGGTATAGTCTATAGAAGCCATATTTCAAAGTTATATTGGGATACCGGCACATATTCTCTGCTGGTAACAGGTGTCCCCAAATTATCTCTGGATTCTTCCCTGGCCAGCAGCCATCTTGCATTTAAAAATTTAATCCATTAGCACGGGCCACAGTTAGTACTGTTCGTCTGATCATCATGAAATTTGTCATGGATGTTAATATTGACATGTAGATGGGAACGAGTACTTTTGGGGTCATTTGGCCAAAAAACATGGCCGCCAGCAGCCATCTTGGATTTTACTCTTTGTATGACTAAATCCTTTACCACGGGCTACATGTCGTACCTTTAGTCTGATCATCATAAAAATTTTCATGGCTGTTGAAATTGGAATGTAAATGGGAACGAGTCATTTTGGGGTCATTCGGACAAAAAACATGGCCGCTAGCAGCCATCTTGGATTTCAAAATTTAATCCATTAGCACGGGCCACAGGTCGTACTGTTAGTCTGATCATCATGAAATTTGTCATGGATGTTAATATTGACATGTAGATGGGAACGAGTAATTTTGGGTGTCATTTGGCCAAAAACATGGCCGCCAGCAGCCATCTTGGATTTTACTCTTTGTGTGACTAAATTCTTTAGCACGGGCTACAGGTCGTACCTTTAGTCTGATCATCATAAAATTTATCATGGTTCTTAACAATGACATGTAGATAGGACGAGTAATTTTGGGGTCAATCGGCCAAAAAACATGGTCGCCAGCAGCCATCTTGGATTTTACTCTTTGTATGACTAAATCCTTTAGCACGGGCTACAGGTTGTACCTTTAGTCTGATCATCATAAAATTTGTCATGAATGTTAATAATGACATGTAGATGGGAACGAGTCATTTTGGGGTCATTTGGCCAAAAAACATGGCCGCCAGCAGCCAACTTGGATTTTACTCTTTGTATGACTAAATCCTTTACCACGGGCTACAGGTCGTACCTTTAGTCTGATTTCGGGGTCATTCGGACAAAAAACATGGCCGCCAGTGGCCATCTTGGATTTCAAAATTTAATCCATTAGCACGGGCCACAGGTCGTACCTTTAGTCTGATCGTCATAAAATTTGTCATTGATGTTAACGATGACATGTAGATGGGAACGACTCATTTTGGGGTCATTCGGCTGAAAACATGGCCGCCAGCAGCCATCTTGGATTTTACTTTTCTCTTCATGTCTATAAACTAGTATTAGACATTCAACTTTCCACATTCCTAATCGCTCCATTGACAGTAATATATTAAATTATTCCCTTTCCAAGTTGAGCTACAGTGTCATTGACACTTTCATTATGTTTACCCATACCATAGTATGGTAAACATAGTGTCGTTGCCCGGATTGACCACTCGTCGTTCGTCCGTCTGTCCGTAGACACTTTACGAGTAATGCGATAACTCAAACATTTGCTATCCGATCGAAACCAAATTTTGTATATGGGTTTCTCAGCCCAAAATACAGATAGAGTTCGAATTTTTGGTTTGATCAGAGTTTTTGTTACAGAGTTATGGCCCTTTTTCAACTTAGAATTCACGCATTCTGCCATAACTCAAACATTTTTTATCTGATTGGAACCTATATAAGTGTCTTCTAAATTCCATTAATTTGCTTCAAAAATAATTAACCCTTTCCAAGGTTTCCATAGACACATGCTATAATGTACATGGACTCTTCCTCATATCTCTTAATATCTATTTGGTATCTTTGCACACTATTCACTTCTATCAATTTTGGTATTGACTGATTAATTGATTTTTGAAAAATATATTAACCCTTCAGACACGTGCTTTCAATTTGAAATTAAAACAACAGCTGATAGCCAATATGATTTATCTATGCAATGGGAAACAGGCAGATAAATATACATGACTATCGTAAGTGATGACTTGTTTTGAAAATCAATATGGTAGATGTTAGTATTTCCAGGAACCTTATTTTCCCATTTGTTCACATTTTCATGGTTGATTGAATTTTAGGGGCCACAGAGCACTTAGAAGATTAACATTGAAGGTTGTGGCTTTTAGTGCCCAAGCTACTTGTAAAACATTGTAATGTGTGAAACCATTCAAATGAGGGCTAACTTACTTTCTTTTATATGAACGATTTAGTGGTCATAGGGGCCAGCATCCCCATCATATTATGTCTGTATAACATTATATAGATAATACTTTTGAATTGTATAAACTACATATATTTTTGAAAACCATACACCCCTGTTATGAAACACTTAATCTTATTTAATACACAGGTCAGATCTGATCTTATATCTGTCCATGTTTGATAAACAAATAACTGGGGAGAAGGGGGGGGGGGTAATTAAAGTACCATTTAAATACGAGATGGAATCCCCTACATATATGTCGTTCTAAGCAGTCTGGCTTGTCAACAATTATAATTTCTCTTTAGAAGTGAATAATAAATTTTGAATATCTGGCATGTCAAAAGTGGCAAAGATAGGGATTTATCACTTTTGCTTCCAATGAGTTAACTTAAACTCCTAAACATGTCCTCCGAAATCACTAAACCATTGGATCTCACAGTGAGAGGTCCTTGTGTGAATAGGGACAGAGTTATGAGATTTAAAACTACTCCTCCCCAACCCAAATACTTTAACCCTTTCTTAAGACAAATTATTTGAGCTTTTGATTTCAAGTTGGGTACTGATATATGGATTAATTCCTGTGATCATATCTTTGACAAATTATCAGTTATGGCTAGTCGCTATCGCCAAGGTATGGGTTAAACATCTGCCGATCGTGATCGGCCTCTCGTTATACATGTTGTCATTCCACATGCAATCTGTGTAATGTCATGGTACAGAGCTCTGGAGAGTGGCTAGATAGAGACAGATAAACCGCACTGGTGGCTGGCTAATTGTTTATCACATTTGCCAAATTGATTAATGGCATGAGACTCTTGTTTCTGCCATTGACCCATTCTCTTGAAATTTCATTACAGGGTTTCTGATAAGGGACCCCTCACCTATAGACGTGTTCTTTTTTCCATTGATCTGCCTAGAACACAATTAACCCTTTCCAAAGTTCCCATAGAATCATTCTATATTGTACATGAGCTCTTCCTCATATCTCTTATGTAAGGTTATCTTTGCACACTATTCACTTGTATGGTTTTTGGTATTGATTGATTTTTGAAAAATATATTAACCCTTCAGACAAATGCTATCAAAATTAAATTAAAATAATGGCTGATAGCCAATATGATTTATCTATGCAATGTGTAACAGGCAGATAATTGTTTGAATTATGCAGAATGTTTTTAATGAACCATCTTGTTGAATCAGGTTCATCAGTTAATGAACACTCAATAAGGCACCAATTGAATATTCTTATAGATTATAAGTGATGCATTGTTTTGAAAGTGCACATGCTTTAATGTCAATAAATGAATATATCAGCTTGCAACCTAGTGTTTAGGTGAGGGGTGGACCATATGTGTAGCAGTAAATAGGTATCCTATGGCATTGACTTATTGCATGGGACCAATCACATGTATTTTATAAACTATTGTATTATTGATCAGTCAATTTAATATTTTTGGATAATATTAACCACTTCCAGCGACACTTTATATCTGATTTGATAACTCAAATATTTCCCATCAGATTGTGTTTATATTTCATTGCAAAGTTGATGATGACACACCCCTGATCTCCTGTATAGTTGGTGTTAATTGGTGGATTTGCCTCAAAATATTAAACCTGTACACACATATTAACCCAGTCCCGAAGACATACTATCCAATGTGGTAAGTGAAATATTCACTCTTCACTGTTTTGACCTTGGTATTGATTTATCGGTTTTAACCCTACCTATAACCATAACATGAAAACATTCTATCCGAAGCAATAGTTTATCTGATAAGCCTCGTATTTATATATATATACAAGCAAATGATAGAAACACCTTAACCTCTTGGCTGCTATATGACGTCGTGTGCTGGGCTGTTGACGTTATTCCATTTTCCAGTGGAAAAATATAATGGGAATATCACAAGAACCATAAAACTGACTCAGTTTAAAGGGGTACTGTACCCAAGATGTTGTTGTTGGTTTCTATAATCCCCGAGTCGGAGAATAAGGTAACAACTTTTCCATTTTTTGAAAGTCTGATGAGTACGAAGTATTGTTACGGATGGCAAATTTACCGGAATGCAAAAATACAAATTGTCGTTGTCGAGTAATTTTTGTAAAGTTTTCAACCAAATGAATCAAATAAACATTATATTATATGCTTAGTAGTCCCATATACTCATTTAAGTTAGTGTACCGTCACTAGTCAATGAGTGGCTTGGGTTTTCTCCCCGTATAAGCATAATGTTTCAAACGATCGTGTGTGGAATTGTTTTCCTAATCCAGTATCCCTCAATTATAATTTGATTACGTTTTGTACACGGAAATTCGAATTTTAAGAGACGCCATTTTATGGCTGGAGCCATAAAATCAATTTATATTAAATTATTAACTTTTAAATTATTAAATTTTAAGATAGCCTATTAACCTGAGCGTTTACAGAATACATCTTCGACTCAAATTACTTATATTTCTATATAGTATCGATAATAGATCGTTGTTATCACCGGGAATTTATTGAAAATGGCGTACAGTACCCCTTTAAAGGATATTATTGTTCACAATCTTTGAACATCATACACTGTTTGAAACTTCGTGATACAGTTATTCCGATGCACCAATCTGAGATTCAGTTATGATTAATGGCCTACTGCTAGTGTGCTGAAGACGGTCCGTAGGCATATAGCACACGACGTGTACTTCTACGTCCGTAATAGTTATGGACGTCATAGCAGCGAAGAGGTTAATATATCTTTCCAATCATCTCCACGTGACGTGTACAGGCGTATATTCAGTCCAGATCAAATTGGTTTGGTAGAATTAAGGTATGGGTTAAACATCCACAATCTGCCTCTCGTTAGCTCAACTTGAAGTTTGAGCTGTTGCCATGGGATAGCATCTATCAAAAATTTCCATTAACGCACCAACAGGTCACATCTCTCATCCGATTGTCACCAAACTTCATATGGATCTTCAGGGTGACCTCTTGGTGGGAGAATCCTATTTTGACCAAAATTCTTTTAAAATATGGCTGCTGGCAGGCATCTTGGATTTCAAATTTGAATCCATTGACACACCACGCAGCCCTCATTTATTAGCTCAACTTGACAAAGTAAAGTTTGAGCTAATGCCATGGCTTGGCGTCCATCAACAATTTCCGTTAACACACCTTCAGGTGTCATCTCTGATTGTCCCCAAACTTCATACGGTTCTTCGGGGTGACCTCTAGATGGGAGCCATCAACGTCTGGATTGACCACTCGTTCGTCCGTCCGTCCGGAGACACTTTGCGCATAATGCGATAACTCAAACATTTTCTATCTAATCGCAACCAAATGTGGTATGTAAGTTTCTCAGCCCAAAGTATAGATCGAGTTCGAATATGGGTTTCATCCGACTATATTTAACTGAGTTATGGCCCTTTTTCGAAAAAAAATATATTCACTCCAAAAAAAATAAAAAATAAGTTAACAAAATTTGAAAAAGTAACACCATTATAACTCTGCCAAGAAAAATATGGCAGCCATCTTGGATTTTACTCTTTGCATGACTAAATCCTTTGGCATACCCTACAGACCACATCCCTCATCCGATCATCACGAAACCTCATATGGATCTTCGGTTTGACCTCAAGATTGGAGCCATCAAATTTTAAGAATTTTGTTGAAATAGATGGCTGCCAGTGGCCATCTTGAATTTTACTCTTTGTATGACAAAATATATTGTCGCACCATAAAGGCCCCCTCCCTCATCCGATCGTCACCAAACTTCATATGGATCTTTTGTGTGACCACTAGATGGGAGCAGGGTTCGCGCTGCCACTTGCCAAATTTGCCAATGGCAAAAATAATTCACATTTGGCAACAAATATTTTCAATTGGCAAAAGTTTTGGAAAGTCACTTTTTGATTCCTCAATAAAGTTGAAAATTATCGGTCAATCAATACCATTAATTTTAGGAAACTATTGCACCTCCATTAATCTCCGTTCATCAGATCTGGTAACATCGGTGGGTGGACGGATTAACAGTATTTAGTGTGGTGGTGGTGTTTACATATAGCTAATCCTTTTGCGATGTTCACTTCTGATGTAGCAACTCTTCTACCATTTTATTGTTCGGTGATTGGTTTATTGTTGTATGATAAACCACAATAGATATGCGAGTATATTTAATAACTAACTGCTTTCCTATCGATATCAAACGTCGTTCAAACCGCGAGTGTCGAAATATAAAATTCAATCAAGGTTGCAGAAAATGATACTATCAGGGATAACATTTGGCAAATTCTAATTGAATTTGGCAAAAAATATTTTCATTTGGCAAAATTTTAGTCAATTATTCCCCCATCCAAGTTGAGCTACAGTGTCATTGACACATTCATTAGTTTATCTGAGATGAAGTCTCCAGTGGAGCTATTGTCATCACTTGTATAATTGTCGTCTTCTCCAGACTGGGTTCATATTTGGTGTGGATGTTCCCTAGGTGACTCGTGTTCAGATTTGTTCAAATGAGGTCATCAGCTCAAATAGGTGCGAAGCGAGGGCCATAACTCTTTCCCTCCACAGTAATTCATAAAACGACTTCTCAAAAACATCTGGCCTATCAAGCTTATTACGCCACATGTGGTGTATCTAGTTTCTGTGATTTTGATATTGTGTGGTGGACAGGGCGAATGTATTCTTGGAGATTTTTTGTACCTTACTCAATCGTACTGATAGAATCACGTAGATGCCGAAATTGTAAAGTTAACGCCACCGGTGTATAATATGTTTATGAAAATATGATAAATCGTATCGATAGAGTCAGGACAGGCTGAAATTGTAAACTTAAAGTCACCGGTGTAATAATATGTTGTTGAAAATATAAATAATTTGATAGATTGAAAATAATATATAACCCATTGGGAGCCCCTAATGTATTCTTGGACATTTTGTTTTGTACCATTACTCAATCGTACCGATAGAATCACGTAGATGCCGAAATTGTAAAGTTAACGCCACCGGTGTATAATATGTTTATGAAAATATGATAAATCGTATCGATAGAGTCAGGATAGGCTGAAATTGTAAACTTAAAGTCACTTGTTGTTGAAAATATAAATAATTTGATAGACTGAAAATAATGTGTAACCCATTGCGAACCCCCCTGGTGTAGTGAAGTGAATTGTGTGTAGTTTCATTGTGATTCTCCGCCATCTTTATTTTCTGGAATTATCACCAAGATTTCTCCACTCGATTCTCTTAAACTACCACCGAATCGGTCAAATTCTTTTGATAATTCTATCTAAATACATCTACTATTCGGATCTGCTGCCCCGGTCTAAAAAGGGATAGTTTGACCAAAACGACTATTGACAAAACTTTGTTTACAAATTGACCGCACTCGATGACCGGGTTGACCCGTCCACGCTGCAAATTTATTATCGAAAACAAATTCAATTTCTTCCATCTAAAACATAATTACGCGCTGGACTCTGTCATTTTAGGAATATATGTATCCCACGCACATACACCAAGTCTCAGCTTAAAATTTTGAAAAATGACAGTTTTATCGACATAAATCGATTTTAATGGCAAATGCCATGTTAAATTTTATCATTGAAAAAAATTCATTTCTTCCATCTAAAACATAATTACGTGCTGTACTCTGTCATTTTAGGAATATATAACTATCCCACGCACAAACACCAAGTCTCAGCTTAAAATTTTGAAAAATGACAGTTTTATCAACATAAATCGATTTTAATGGCAAATGCCATGTTAAATAAATTTTAGGGCCCTGCAAATATTTTCTGAGCTGTTCCATATTGGGCACTGGAGTCCATATTTGACCGGTTACACCTGATAATTGTGCGACAGTACAGTCGCGTTACTTTATACATCAACATTGGTCATTATCACCCGACAAATTTATTTTGGTCTATCGTATCAACCCCTATTTTCTCCCGCGTAGCCTGACTAAGTGTCAACATTGGTCTTTATCGCTCCACTAATTTGTATCGTTTCATCGGTATGAATTCCATATCCAATTATCCACATATAACCAACCCAACCTCTAATCCCGGTCCAATTTATTTATTTCTTTCATCGGTATAGTCACATTACGTAATATTTTATCGCGTGATACTTGTACTTATATGTCTATGGTATTACTATAGTATACCGTATACGTATATCAATTGCTATTCCTTTCTATATAATCCTGGTGCCATCTATAGACATAGAGATAATTTCAGACCCCCCCCCCCAATTTTATATCATTGCTGCTTTAGTACAGTCGCGATATATTACATGGCAACATCGCTCCACTAATTTATGTCAGTTCATCGGTACAAACCCCTTTCTCCGAGTCTATATAACCAACCCAACATCTTATAGAAGTCCATAAATGACTATTCTGGCACTATATAGAGATGACTAAGATTCTGACACCCCCTATTTTATAGCCTTGTTGCAATGTTCAGTAGAGTTGAGATGCATAATATGTCAACATTGGTCATTATCGCTCTATAAATTTATATCGGTTCAACCCTTAGTTCCCTGTATCGCCCACCCCTCCCTGAATTTATTTTTTCATTTGTATTATAGTCTCGTTACGTACACATTTGATCTCTTGTAACTTTTGCTTCAATGCGTCGAGTTCCGCTGCAGAGAATACAAAACTGACAACATTTTGAAATGTTAGCAGGCTTCAAACTTATCCAAGAAAAACTCTGGTTGCATAAGAAATTTGTGTATATGGTGTACGCGCATTTGTTGAGTTAAAAACCAAAGGTCCCAAGTCAAGGTCCAAATCCCCAACACACTGTTGTGAGGTTTAACTCCATCTACATACAGTAATGTCCAAAGTAATTGATCACTTAACCACAGCAAAATTATGGGTATTTTTTCATGATTTTAAATCCTGAAAAATTACCCATAATTATGCTGTGGTTAAGTGGTCAATTACTTTGGGCATTACTGTAACCAATATAAGGATTTGAGGTTTAATGATAACTCAATCCTCATACAGTAATGTTCAAAGTAATTGACCACTTAAGCACAGTAGAATAATGGGTAATTTATCAGGATTTTAAATGCTGAAAAAATACCCATAATTATGCTGTGGTTAAGTGGTCAATTACTTTGGGCATTACTGTAACCAATATAAGGATTTGAGATTTAATGATAACTCAATCCTCATACAGTAATGTTCAAAGTAATTGACCACTTAACCAGAGCAGAATTATTTGTAATTTTTCAGGATTTTAAATCCTGAAAAATTACCAATAAGTCTGATGTGGTTAAGTGGTCAATTACTTTGGGCATTACTGTAACCAATATAAGGATGTGAGGTTTAATGAGAACTCCATCCACATAACTAATAAATATGTGTGAAAATTAAAACAAAACAAAATAAATTCCATGATGGCGTCCAATATGGACTGCCTAATTCTGCTCCAAAACATGTATATTGAATATATGGATGTTTATTGGGGAAAACCGATTATTTCAATGATATTTTCATTAACTGGGATCCAAAACCTGACTTAATTACGGGAGCGTGCTTCGCGCGCGACTGTATCTTAAGCATATGTGCATATTTAATAAGCCAACAATTGGAATCCCAACAGAAGATTGACGTGGGTCCCTTGTGCGATCTGTCCATCGAAAATTATTTAGACATCTCAAGACACGTAAGACCCAATAACTTAATATACAGAATAGATACATCTATTGCCTGAGTGACTAATATTTATATTTGTTACAATGAGGTCAAATAGTTGCGAAGCCAGCACCACAATTCTTTCCCTCCATAGTAAATCTTAAAACAACTTCTAAAGAATTATTAATTTACCTTATATTTGGTATGGAGCGTCCTTGGTTTACTGGAGTTCAGATTTGTTAACACCACGTCACCAAGTTAATTACTTGCGAAGCCACAGCCATAACTATTTCCCTCCATAGTAATTCTCAAAACAACTTCTTAAGAACAATTGACCAGGTCAGTCGCGCAATTATTGGAAGAGCCACGGTCAATCATTTAAAAAAAAACAAATGCTACATTTAAATTATTGCTTTATTTAACAACCCAAACAAAAAAATGAGAAAATTAACTTTTACTACTTGCTAAATTTTATCTTTTAATTATTTCATTTAAATTTTAGTATTTACAGCATACTAAGTCCAAGTCTTTATAATCTGTTGAGTGACCCCACAGTCGTTTACTTGCTTTGTTAGTAATAATTTGAAGGATTACTTGTTTAAACGCAATTGTTATCAAAATATTTTATGTATTTTTTATAATTTCTATTTATATGTAATACTATAATCTTGGTGGAGTTACCATTTCTGACTATGGTTTTCTTGTAAGAACATGGGCCTGTGGAAATCATTGTAGCAAATGAACGAAATTAATTAAGTTACTGTACGCGGAATAGTAAACAAATATTTGTGTCATTACTATTTATAGATGCACACGTTCCAGACAATATGCACTTATTCTTCCGGATTTAATTTGCTTGACACCGATCGAGCACCGGTTATGAAAACCGGAAATGGTTTTAATAAGGCCATCACAACTTTTGCACAACTAGCTGACTGTTGGAAAAGGGTAAAATTCACTTTCATTTTAAGCATATAATAATTATAAATTAGTAAATTAAATGGAGAATGCGCTATTTCAATGCTGCTTTGTTTTTGGGGTAATTTGCGAGTGGGTGGCTGTCGGCAGCAATATTGTTTCACACCCGATATTTTTTGACCACCTAAAATTTTAAAATAGTGACAATTTCCACATTATTGCTGATAACATACTAGTATTCCTCACGATCTTGAAAAATATACAAGTATTGCAAGATGATCGAGCAGGTCACGACAAGAAGACATTTAGATAATCATATTGGCTACCCAGCATAAAATTTAAAAAAATGACTACAATACAAATACTATACCAAAATTGAGTATACATTGAATTTGAATATACATTACATACAATATCTTTATTACCCCGTAGATTTTGGACTATAAGTACAATACAAAGAACTTTAAGAAGTACAATAATAAAAAAATAATATCCATCTCACATCCGACCTCCCCCCCCCCCCCCCCCCCAAACCTAACCCCCATGCCCCCCACCATGGGCGTAGCCAGCTATGGTTCGATGGGTTCGGACGACCCGTCCTGGAAAACAGAGCCCTCATCGCCTGACTTCCAGTGTTCGACAGGTCGTTGGCTCTGGCAACTTCAGGTGTTCATCAAATACCGCTATACTTAAAGTAATTGACCACCAATAACGTGGTGTCACCCCGTTAATATGGCGGTACTATACCGCGGTATCCTCCAATACCGCGGTACTGATACCGCTTGTTAACGCGAACAAGTATGTGTGAGTAAATACCTCCCCTAAAAGAGTTCCATGAAAATCACCGCGGTATTCAACAAAATTAATGCAGTGCCCGCTAAAAGACCACGGTATCATTATCGCCCAATACCGTAACTCCACGCCATGACCGTCTCGATACCGCTACCCTTTATTACCGGTATCACCGCGGTCATGACCGGGGTATCACCCCGTTTTTCTGGTCAATTACTTTGAGAATAGCGGTAGGCCTAATAATGAACCCCCGAAGAAAAGTTGAAGTTGCTCAACGCCGCCGACGAACCCTGGAAGTCAGGTGACGAGGGCACTTATAAGCATTCGACAAAAGCATGATCGGCCAATACTAGATTATTTCACATTAAACTTGAGGTCAGTATAATGTTTCAGTGAAATCCGCACATTATTTAAAGTTTTGTGATAGAGCTATTTGGAAACACTTAGTGGTGATCTTCAATGCGATGATAAAACAAGGACATCTCCCAGAAAAAATGCTTGAAGTGACAATCGTACCAGTGGTGAAGGATAAGTCCAAAAATATCTCTGACCGAGACAATTATCGACCAATCGCACTTTCCTGTGTATTTTCTAAAATACTCGAGAAACTAATATCTAATTACTGCTCTGATCAATTAGTAACGGTCGACAACCAATTTGGATTTAAGCCAAAATATTCTATGGACATGTGCATTTTTTCACTAAAAGAATGTACATATTAGGTATTACAACTCAAAGAATACACCAGTGTTCGTTTGCTTCATGGACGCCAGCAAGGCTTTTGATCGGGTCGACCACAAAGTGCTGTTTGAAACTCTTGCTCGGCGAGGTGTTCCTGATACATTCATCAAACTTCTCTCAATTTGGTTTGATAAGCAGGTGCTTCAGATTCGTTGGGGAGATGCCATTTCTTCCTCATTCCATCCAACAAGTGGTGTCAGACAAGGGATTATACTAAGTCCCTCTCTATTCAACGTGTACCTGGACGAGCTAAGTCATGAACTCAATAAGACAAACATTGGTTGTATGATTGGTCCCAAACTCGTGAATCATCTGGCATATGCAGACGACTTGTGTCTTATATCACTTTCACTTTATGGAATGCGTCAGCTCTTAGACATATATGTGCTTGTGAAGCTGACAGGCTCAACCTGAGATTTAATCCAACAAAGACGGTAGCCATGACCTTCATTCCAAGAAGTTTACCTATAAGTACGGAAACGGGCCCACTCGCCCCAGGGCCAGCTCGCCCCAGTCGACCTGGGCCAGCTCGCCCCGGGCCAGCTCGCCCCGGGCCAGCTCGCCCCAAGGGATACTGTCTTATTTAAGTTGGTTTTCGTTTGTGTCGCTGGTTCGTCGTTCAGACCAACTAGTGTGATATAGGATCATATAGGCCTACTGGCTATTATCTTGCCTAAAGTAATATAAATGTCGAAATTGATGGACATAACTCTGAAATATATCATAATATGAACTTAAAAAATTAATATATCAATATAAATTAACTTATTTACAACTTTAATACAAATGTAATACCCGGGCCGACTCGCCCCGGAAAGGTGGGCCAGCTCGCCCCAAAAACTGCCTGGGGCGAGCTGGCCCTGGGGCGAGTGGGCCCGGATCCATAAGTACTTTCCCCAAACTGTTCCTCGGTGAGAAAGAACTCAGATTTGTGGATTCGGTTAAATATCTGGGACATGTCATTAACAACGATTTATCTGACGATGGTGATATTGAACGTCAATATCGGGCAGTTTGTTTGAGAGTGAACACTTTAATGAGGAGATTTTCTAAATGCTCACAGCAGGTGAAATCGTTCCTCTTTCAACGATACATCACCCCACTATATTGCTCTCATCTGTGGGTGTTATTCAAAAGAAAAACTTTAACTAAACTGAAAGTATGCTACAATAACGCGTATAGACTGTGTATGGGTTATGATAGAAGATGTAGTGCGAGTGGAATGTTTGTTTCTGACTGTGTGATGACACTTGATATGCTAAGGAGAAAGTTTGTGTTTGGTTTCTGGGAACGTGTGAATGAATCCAACAATTATATACTATCTGCAATTGCTAATTCAGATATTATATACACATCTAATTTATATAACCATTGGTGAAAATTATTGTATATGTAAAGTGTGTGTAGAAATTTCAGATTTATTTGAAATTTTAGCATTTACAAATATGGACTTCTTAGTCTGAAATAAAGTATTATATATATATATACGCCCGGGCGAAAATTGATTTTGTTTTATCCTATGAATCAAGTCAATAGTCCATTGGCATTTGGGCATATGCCGTTGCTAGTGTAAAGTGGGCATGATACATCTGCATTGTGTTCACTTTCAACTAAAGTGACGCTGTATGAATGTATGCACGTGTCAGACTTGTTTCCACAGTCATTGGCAATTACAATGTATGAACGCATTAAATGTAGACACACATATGCAAACACTATGTACATGTATAGGGGATCCCCTATGATGTTCATTTAGTGTGATGATTCATGATTCCGTTGTGGACAACCAGTTTGTTGTCTGACACGTGTTACAAGGTGGTGTGGTCGTGTGGTATACCGACGACGATGCTTGCACTGAAAGAGTTCGATCACAATTTCTGGACATAATGCCCCCCCCCCCCAAAAACAAGGTTTTAATTGAAGTCCCACTCCCATAAACCAATAAAGAGCACATTATTAGTTGGTAGTATGTCGATTAAAACCTGTTTTGTGGCACTTTATATGTCCAGTAACTGACTGTTCGATAGCCCCATGCAGGGCGGGAACAGTACTAGTACGTACGTTAGCCCAAGGCTTCGATTACAGGCCGGGGTACAGAGCGCTAGTCTGATCCACTGCGAGGGATCAATAGCCAGAGGTATGGATAGTCCTATGGTTCAATAGTCCGAGAGTTCAATACTCTGAGGGTTCAAATGGTCCAAGGATTCGATAGTCCGAGGATGCGACAGTCCAAGGGTTCAATATTCTGAGGGGACGTGGCGACGGGGTTCCCAAACAGTGGCATGCAATATGTATATTTATATATAGAAAATATATATAAAAAAAAAAGTCAAATACAGATTGCAAGTGTGTGCACATATATATTTTATAGGAAAATAAATACGCAGGACATTCCAATCTTTACATACCATTTCTACATGTATATAGATCTAACGATAACGGGCTATACAGGCTTATGTGACAGACTGTGAGAGAGATGGTCGAAATGATCGAGTGATCTTCTCCATTCCAATTATCGACTGTCGTTCAATTCAATATATTATATACCCCACTTCAGCCAATAAGATAACAAGTTTGAGTGTATCCACAGAAAGTGAAACCTTGGGGTCAAAAATTTTAACCTGCAGAAACAATTTTTATTTGTTGAATTATAAATCTATTCGATATGGTATTTGATGTGAGTGAAAATACCAAGTCAAAAACTTTTGTAATAATTTGATAAAAATGTGCTTTTAACCTGCAGAAACAAGCTATATTTGTTGAATTATAAATCTATTCGATATGGTATTTGATGTGAGTGAAAATACCAAGTCAAAAACCTTTGTAATAATTCGATAAAAATGTACCAATTTATGCACACGGAAACTCAACATGTCAGCACTAAATTTCATGTTTTTTAAAACAATTTAAAGCTACCTAATTGTTTTCATACACAAAAATAAAAAATATTTTATGTATTCTACAGTGAGTTTCCTACAATGATAAAATGAAAGAAGTTGCCTGAAATTGTTTGATATTTATTAAATAAGGTTTTGTTTTTGGTATGCCCCACGTGTACGTCCGACACCAAAATCTAGCCAAAAGTTTTCTTGCGCTTGGAATATTTCACATAGAATAAAGATACTTTTGGACAAAAGCAACTTTATCATTTAGAATACTGATATAAATTTTCACATCAAAGCGATCCTCATCTGGTGAGATAGGTCGGTGTCGGACGTACACGAGAACAGTTTCGGACGTACACACCCTGTAACGGTAGCATGTACATTGCAAAAAAGTATGGGCCAACCACACTTGAACCTTTATAAGAAAACAGAAGATTTTTTTTGAAAGAGGAAGATTCCAGAAATAGCAAGGTTGGTATATATTAATTGATTTTGTTTCTAAACCTATTACATGTATGTATATATATATGCAGGTCAGATTACCATGTATCAAGTTCGATTTGACCTCATGTTTTGGGAAGAAAGATTGATATATTTGTTTACCGTAACTTTATTTCAATAGGTTTGATACTCTGTGCAATTGATATATACCAATTTAATATAGATGATCTAGGATGAAGTGTTTTAACATTTTTGTATACATGTGTTAATAGCTACCCCATTCAAGTGTTCCGCCCGCCCCTCCCAACCACAGCCCCCGACCCCTGCAGCTTTAAAAAATAAAGAGATCAAAATATTTTGTTAGACGCAAATATTTAAACCATACTAGTACTTATTTAGCGATACTGAATCCTAATTTTTTTTGTGGATTTCACAACAGTTTTAGAACAATTGATACATGTGGATGTGATATATTTCTAAGACTTTGATGACATCCACTATCAAATTTGTCCTTTCTATTATATCATGGTGGCTTTCCCCCGACTTTCCTTATATTATCGTATTAATTCCATTTATGACCAGCGGAAAGTGCCCATTTGCGCGAATCTGGTTTGAATACCGGTACGTCAAATTTTTTTTTTTAATAAAATGTGAATGTGATGTCTGGAATTGTTGGATGATTCTGATGTCTGTAAAATGATGATTCTGATGTCTGTAAAATGATGCAAAAGATTGTGATGTCATAATTGTAACTTCCTGTCATGTGACTATTCTTTGAATTTGTCGTCTGCTCGCTTGTTTATAAACAAACAATGTTGTTAACATGAGCTGAAAGATGTTATAAAAGAATAATACTTAAAAACTATCCAAGGAGCAAACATTAATTAGCCGAAGGTAAACTTGATACAGATTATAAATGAATAATTACTGCATTTATAAGCTTGTATATCATGAAAAATTGTGCAATTTTAAATTTTAATTCTATTTGATATGGGGTGGGGCAAGAATCCTGGCAAGCGCCTAGGAAAGGGAGTTATGCCCAATTTTTTTGTGGGTGGGGGGGGAATGGGGGGGGGGTGGGGTAGGGAGTCGTTTTCGAAAATAAATTTACATCATTTTAATTATAAGCGATATGGGGTAGGGCAAGAATCCTGGCAAGCCCCTAGGAAAGGGATTTATGCCCAAATTTTTTGTGGGGGGAATGGGGGGGGGGTGGGGTAGGGAGGCGTTTTCGAAAATAAATTTACATCATTTTAATTCTAAGCGATATGGGGTAGGGCAAGAATCCTGGCAAGCGCCTAGGAAACGGATTTATGCCCAAATTTTTTGTGGGGGTTGGGGGGGGGGGGGTGGAAAGGTGGTTTTCTAATTTATATTTACGCCTTTTTAAATATTTAATTCTAAGGGATATGGGGTGGGGCAAGAATCCTGATTTATATTTGTGTGTGCATTCATTACTAATAGGCTTTATACTTTCCTTTTCAGGACCATGCCTCTGAGCAATAAAGTAAAATTGGTCAGGTACAGAGCCCGGAAAAAGGATGACCCCAGCAAATATCTGCATGCCCTTGAAAAAGATAGAGAAAGAAAGGCCAAATCAAGACACATCGCGAAGGCTAATATGTGCAGCGGCGAATGGGCACTCCACAGATTCAATGAGAATGAACAAGTTAAAATGTATCGGAAAAAAAAAAAAAATGCCATGTCTGAAGCAAGAGAATCTTCCTCAGCTGAAAGCATCACATCACCATACTGTTATTACAAATGCCCACAGTCGAAAGGCAAAGCTATGAGAAAAATTAGATCGAGTCTACCGAAGTCTCAAAGGAAACGATGTGCACTTACAGCTCTTCTGGCAAGTGAAGTTGGAATTGAGGTAGTCGAGGACAGTGATCAGAGGAAAGGTGGTAAAGGACTTGATGAAAATTTTGTCGAGGAAGTAATCAACTTTTACAACAACAATAACATTTCATGGCAAGCACCAGGAAGAAAAGATCGAGTGATCATCAGAAGTACAGATGAAAATGGGGAAAAAAAACAAAAAAGTATGTCCAGTCGAGATATATGATAATGTCGCTTGCTGAAGCACACAGCTTATTCTGCACTGATAACAACAACAAAATCAGTCGAAGTAAGTTTTGCAGTTTGAGACCGAAGTGTGTGAAACTCTATGAACAGTTTCCTCACACTGTCTGCCTCTGTATATATCATGAGAATGTCCGCCTTCTCCTATCAACACTAAAGAAATTCACCCCTCTTGATGACAACATAACATCATTCACCAACTCAATTGTGTGTGACCCAACATCAAGAAAGTGCATGACTCTTCAATGTGATGAATGCAAAGAGAACTTACTGGATTTTAAACCAATTAGCACAGAGGAAATATCATACTTTCAGTGGAAGCAAAATGAAACGGAGAAAGTTGAACTGAAAGGTAGTGTGCAGGAGGTGTTTAGTGAATTGAATATGCAGCTGAAATCATTCCTGTTACATGTCTATGTTAAGCGCCAACAAAGTTCCTACTTGGAAAATTTAAAAGAGGAAGTGGATGGTGAAACCATTCTCATGCAAATTGACTTCTCAGAAAACGCTACTATCAAAAACCACTGCGAGATACAATCTGCACACTGGCGTCATGCACAAGCAACACTCTTCACGTGTTATGCCTGGATTTCAAATAAACCATCTGAGGAGGGCGAGAGCTTCGTTCTTGTATCGGATTATCTACAACATGAAAAATTGGCCATATATACGAGTTTACGACTCGCATACTCACCAAAATTATGGAATCATACCCTTCTGTAAAAGAAGTAATTTTTTGTTCCGATGGAGTTAGTTCACAGTTTAAACAGAGATTTCTGTTTTCTAACATTTCATTGTGGGAGGAGAAGTTTAAAGTTGAAATTAAGTGGCATTTCACCGCTACATCGCACAGTAAGGGTGTCGTTGATGGTTTGGGGGAACCGTAAAGAGATCTGTATGGAGATATATTCGAAGTGGGCGAGGACAGGCTTCCACCGCTTTTGATTTCTTCAAAATTGCGGTGGAGAGGAATCCGGAAATTCACATTAGCATCGTGCCTCATGAGGAGATTCTGATCAACAAGTCAGTTCTAGACTGTCACTGGGATATGGCCTTGCCAGTTCCAAACACGCAGAAGGTTCATTTTGATAAATCTCATGGGAGAAACCTTCTTATAGTAGGTGAAACATCGGATGCTGTGGCGACGCGAGTTGTGAAGATAATAGATAGTGATGAATCTGACGATTGTGTACATATGCATGTAGATTTATATCCTTGTGTTGAATCTGTTGATGATTGTGAAGGAGCAACTACAAGTAAAATGAAAATGTCCGACATGAACATTGAGTCATGGGTTCTGTGGTATTTAACTCTGACTGTCGTTAGATGTTTACTTTTTAGTTTTAGAAATAAAAATTTAGTTAGTAATAGTACCCAATTTGTTCCCTGATTCCTGGATTATGAACAGGTCTGGCAAATGTGAGAATACAGCTAGTTACAATTGCTGTATTCAGCTAACCTAGCTGAATTCAGCTATATATTCTACTCTCAAACTGGCTGTTTTTTTATAATTAACTAGAAACTGAAAATTACAACATAATTATATAATACAACATTCGGTGTAATTTCCACCCAGCCCATGATACTTACGTGGCAAAAAATACCCATATAATAGAGTTTATAGATATGACAATTCACCCGAACGCGTGAGAAACGACAAAAACCTCAACCGAACGTGATTGATATGAGGTTGCAATGTCTGGTTTATACTTAGGACCAAAAAAAGTGCTGAATGGTACATAGGTTTTGAAAAAGTGCTGAAGGTACACAGTTTCTGAAAATGTGCTGATGGGTACACAGGCTTTGTGTTACTTTAACTGATTCAGTGCCGTGTTTCCTGTGATTTACATAGGTCAGTGTGCCAGGTTTCCTGGCGATTTCAAGGCAATTTGGACGCTATGAGTTTGAGGTCACATTACTCCATAATAAAATAATATAGCTCCATGATATTGTACATGTCAATAGTACATGACCCCACCATTAATAGCCAGTTGCCAAGAGTGTTGTTAAATGGTGCAATATGATGGTTTCCCTGGCAACAGGTGTTAGTTTTAATGATTTTTGTCAATTTCCGTTATTTTATCTGGACAAATCATGGTTTATTGCTTACTCAGCAGCACCACACATGTCTCACCAACCTGTATATATATAGGGATGGTGTGTGTGAGAACTTTGTATAACTTCAATATGTGGGTTGCCATGGCAACAATAACAGTACTTGATGCCATATATCAGTCCAATCTCCCCAAAACAGACATTTAATGATTTTTGTACATATTGTTTTTATTGCTGTCCTTCATATATAAATAGATGTACTTCATCGAACATGATTGTCCGTTGCATTTACACTTAGATTTGATGTGAGATGTAGAATATTTATAGGCCTATATTCTGGTGTCAAAAGATGGTCGATGTATGAACTGTTATTGTCGACAAACAACATAACGCATCAGGGGAATCAGTTTGGCAACTCACAAGAATGTTTGGTGAAATTGTCTGTTGCGCATGCACAAATAAATGATCCCCCACCCCTATGAGGCTATGAGAGTTACTCACACATACATTAGGTTGATCCACTTTATGATGGACGTCTGATGTAATATTGGCAGCACATATATGAGAACAATTATATATCAAACATTTATAAATGAGCCGTTCGGGTATTTTGGCCTCACCAGTAAATAGTGTCTCAATATGTCACTTGCGCAGGTAAATTTATTCTCATCCAGCTGTGAGAGAAAAATTACGAGAATGTGAAGTAGACTATATATGTACCAAATAAGTATGGTAATATAAGATGTGTTCTCTTGATGGCACAAATATAGGAATGGAAAATTAATTGCCACATTAATATATATTAACCATTTGAGTGCCAGGTCCGATTTTTATATCAACCCATATACCCTGTGCCAATGCATTCTCTTATATATGCGAGTTGACCATAGGTCGCCTCGCATATATAAGAGAATGCATTGGCCTAACAATTTTTCATCATTTGTTATTATTTTTTACAATTTTTTACAATTTTAATAATTTTTTCTTATATTCTTTAACAGACTTGTTTTGTATGTTTAGTGCCAGGGAATCTTAGTTTTTCATGGGCATCAAAATTATTACTATGAATACTTGGTGGTAGTTTTGAGTTATAACATGCCCCTAATGTTTTAACCAGTTTGTTTTTAAATTCGCTATAGCATGCTTAACCATACCCAAAAAATGTTTTTTTTAGGGCCGATTTTACAGACCGTAAATTAGGGCCGATGAGATCGGCCCTTGGCACTGAAAAGGTTAATATACGTCGCCGGCAAATGGTTAGAATAACTTGGGTGACAGATATATACGTTGCCGGCCCTGAATGAGTTATCTGATTCCTGAAGTCTGGCCCCCATCAGCAGTTTGTTATCAGTTCATTTTAATTTTCATTGGAATGTAAACAATTATTCTCTAACAGAAACTGTGGCAGACATGAAAAATAAACGTCATTGAAACAAGATTTCAAAACCTGTGTACCCTTCACCACATTTTCAAAACCTGTGTAACCTTAAGCACTGTTTTGGTGAGAGTGACCCCTTCAGCCCAAATTACCCCTAGATATGAAGCTTCATCATGCATGTACAACTTGAAAATTATCTGCTTATAAATGCAGGTCATATAGCTTGCTGATAGATTTAAATGATGACATATCCGTCCAATATGCAGACAGAAAGATGCAGGCTGTAACATGTGCCAAACGAATCCCTCTATTGTGAAATTGTAATCCTTGTAAGTTATATTATGCAATTGTAAGCCTCTAATCCCTATGGTGCAATCGTAAGCCTCTAAGCAATCTATGATGCAATTGTAAGGCTAATGTAAGCCTCTAATCCCTCTATGGAGCAAATTTTCCTCATGCAAAGGGCTCAGAACCCTTTCCCAAAATGTGTACAAAAATCCCTGTTGCCCCTTGTTGCTCTCAGAAAATTGGTGAAGGCTTGTTGGTTAGCATGGCAACATGCTGAATTGACTGTCTCATTCTGATGTATCACCCATGACTCAGGAGAAGGTCACAGTCCAATCTTGAAATAGTGAGTCTGTCATTTGCAGAATGAGGTCCACAGAGGGTGAATTTAGTGACGCTATCCCGCATGGTGGGCTAGCATCACCAAATTCACCTTCTGGAAACCTCATTCTAGTTAGGCAAATTAGGGGATATAGAAATTAATTTGACTATACTTCCCAGAAGATGAGGCTCAAGCAGAATGAGTTCCCCATAGGGTGAATTAAGTGATACTACCACACTGTGCGGGGTAGTGTGATTAATTCACCCTCTGGTTGCCTCATTCTGCAAATGGCAGACACACTATTTCAAGGCATGGAACTTACAGTCCGCTGGATGTTCAAATAAACTTCAAAGAGAGATATTGTGTCCTTTATCAGGGTTCACTCTGTTGGTGGCCAATGGCCAATTATTTTTGAAAATGGCCAAAGAAAATTTCATTTGGCCAAAAAGTTTCATTGCTGTATTCAACAGTTTTCTCTCAAATTATAATCAGATCTCCATGAAGCCCTTAATCAATTAACAGGTAATCAGCAGTTGCTCGCATTTGTATGAATAAAAAATTATCTAAAGTCACGCCTGCTTACAGTAATGGCCCAAATAATCGACTCCTTAACCACAGCAGAATTATGAGTAATTTTTCAGGATTTAGTTCGGAATATGACTTGTTGCCATTCATCGGAAAGCTCTCAGTGAGAGCTTTCCGATGAATTTCAACAAGCCATATTTCTGACAAAATCCTGAAAAATTACCCATAATTCTGCTGTGGTTAAGGAGTCGATTATTTTAGGACAATACTGCACTTATCAAAACAATGTTAGCTGCTTGAACAGTGTACTCTCTCGACTTCTTGCAGAGCTGATGGCGACATTGACCTCTTTATTAATTAATTATTGATAGCTTTCTTAACTTCAGGGCAATGGCTGAACAATGTAGGAAGAGCTCAAGGCAAAGAAAGGAAAAAGAGAAAT
Organism: Siphonodentalium dalli; assembly: GCA_032622095.1. Lineage (NCBI taxonomy): Eukaryota > Metazoa > Mollusca > Scaphopoda > Gadilida > Siphonodentaliidae > Siphonodentalium > Siphonodentalium dalli. Next base: position 76,617,750 of record CP136069.1, read on the forward strand.
TTTCTCCTGATTATACCAGAGTATCAGAGAGGAAAGTTCAGCATAAGAAGCCTTGTCCAGTGCATCGAGGGAGTATACTTATCCATTCGTCTTCAGACAAGATTGGTGATATTTTAACGAATGGTTTGTACCAGAGAGCGATAGTAATTTATTAACGTGTCACATGCTTAAAATTATGATTCATAAATAACATAATGCTGCAATGCGATTAGCACCTGATCCATAGGGCCTATTTATGTCACACTTTTGTTATATAAAATGTGCATAGTCATTGTTGTGGCCAAATATGTTGGCTATCCTCCATAACCATGAATGTACATATCTACATGTATTATATATAAGTTTATTAAAATAAAATATCTGTGTTCTCAGGCAATTAGATCTCAATTCTGAGATGTGAGAGGGAGAGAGGATATTTATTTTAATTTTTTTATCAAAATATGAGAAACTAGAAGGGTTACCCGGCGTTGCCCAGGTTAATGTATGCTGTGGATATTTGTTGGGAACAGAGAATGCTCTTGCTTAAAGTGTTATACGTTTTCTCATAAATTGTATATTCAAATAGCATCAGAAAACATGATTATTACAGTCATGGAATATAAGTAGTGGCTCACATTGTCAATTGTCATTCTGTTTATCGCGATTAATTCGTTCCACCAATAATGAAGTATTTATTTATGTACAACTGCGTATACATTAGACGTTATAATATGATACATGAACATCATAAACACATTAGTTCGATAAAAGATGATAATTGGGTTTTACATATTGAGATGTATCAATCAATCTAGTGGGTTGGACTAAGATCTCGAGGACACCTGGCTATCATATCTCCATGAAGATACAGATGTTTCAAAGAAATTTCCAGGTGCTCCTCTGTTCATGGTGCCATATATTGGCTAAATATTCTTAGTTTAAACGAAATGTTGCTGCGCACATATATCAGCTACGTGTGCCAGGCACAGAGCGAGATTTTGAGTTATTTATGTCAGTCGATGAGTCTGTTCTAAAACCCTTGTCAGATGTCAGTATTGGTAGGATCCTGAAAAGTCTTGTGCTACTAACTGCATTTTCTTGTATATCAGAAGAAACTATATTTGACTGCACACTGTGACCACTATTTTTGAACAGGCCTTCCATATCTCTTGACAAATTGTAACTTTTTGTGGAAACTGTATTGAATGGAACAGACTAAATTTTGTTATTATATATATGCAATCCTCTGACGGTTCGAGGTCTCTCAGTTTGCACGAATATAATCATGTATCTCTTCAATAGAATGCTAAATATACGTTTAATACTTCTAGTTATCTCTTTTTGCTAGCTCATTGTGTGAATGCCTTGATTGCCATTCCCATATAAATATGACTGTTAAGAAGATATAATTGTTCAAGTGACTTATGTGGGTCACCATATGCCGGGATTGTGAAATGTGAACGCCCAACCACTTCAAATGATATGGAGATGGCCTGGTGACTGTATATAACTTATATGTGGATATCGGCGAATAGCAATCTTATCAATGATAGTGCATATCCGCTCATCATCCGTGACGCAAACGACACAAATGTGATTTAATTCATGGTATATCATTAGAGAAAAACATGCATGAATTTGGTGGAATTTGGTTTATTAAATCAATTGTTGATGCAACGCTGACTCGAACAACGCCATATTGCGAAGGTGATTATGTATTCGTTTGGTGGAAATCAGCGACAAAACTATTTCACCATATTTTTTTAATTTCCCCTCCCACCAACAGCGTCATTTTAGAAAATTTTAACCCGCACCATTATCTTCCTTGTAAAAAGTTACCCCTCTTAGAACGCATTAGTGCCATCTCGATTGTACCGCGTGAAGTTATATATAGGACGCACACAGACAGACAAAAAGACAGACAGACAGCACGATTTTATTTCTTGTATCATTTGAGAAGAACGTGTCTGAATTTGATGGTAATTGGTACTAAAAATAATTTGTATCGGTTTTGGTGATCCTCCCGTCCCTATTTCAGACTCAAGCTGCACACACTAACACTCATTAGAGATTAGAGATGCATATATATGAAATTGGTGAAAATTGGCGAGTATACAAATTCGTATCAAATTTTAGGTCCCCATATCTCCCACCCATAGGGCACCAATTTGGTGTATCTAAACCACACGATAAGATTCCTCGTATCACAGAGAAGAATATGTATCAATCTGGTGGAAATCGGTACTAAACATATAGATATAATTTTTTGTGTCCCTCTCATCTCTATACACCACTGACTCGAATGGCCCCACTTGTGACATCCTTAAACACACGATTACACTCCTGATATCATGGATATGATTGTTTATAAGTTTGGTGATAATCGGCGACTAAACAATTTTTTTTATCAAATTTGGTGCCAATCCCTCCCCTCTCCATCTCTTACCCAAACAGCACAACTATGGCGTCTTTAAATCACAATTAGATTCCTCGTATGATGGATAAAAACGTGTATCAATTTGGTGGAAATTGGCGCTAAAAAAATTGTGCATCAATTTTGGTGCCCCTGTCCCTTTCAATGCAACACTGACTCGAATGAGGCCACATTTGACAGATAAAAGCCACACCATTAGACTCCTCATACCATGGGGATGATTTTGTATAAGTGTGGTGGCAATCGGCAACTTATTATCAAATTTAGTGCCCACCCCCTCCCAATCTCTCATCCAAAAACAACAATTTGGCGTTGTTAAATCGCACAATTAGATTCCTTGTATCATGAAGAAGAATATATATCAATTTGGTGGAAATCGGCGCTAAATTTAGTTTATCAATTTTGGTGCCCCTCTCCCCTTCAGTTCATCCCTGACTCAAACGACGCCACTTTTGACATATTTAAACCACACCGTTGGATTCTTCATATCATGGGGATGATCATATGTAAGTTTCGTGGCAATCGGCGACAGAAAAAAAATCTGCCATCCCCCTTTCCGGGCACCCCTGACACGAACGGCGCGACTTTTGCCATATTTAAACCACGCCATTAGATTCCTCATATTATGGGGATGATTATATATAAGTTTGGTGGCAATCGATGACAAATTTGTTTTCTGCCCCTCCCCTTTTTCTGCCCCTGACAACAACGGCGTCACTTTAGAAAATTCTAACCCCGACCATTATCTTTCTCGTACAAAGCTACTCCTTGTAGACCCCTTTGGCATCATCTAGATGGTCCCCTGTGAATTTCTATAGAACACAGACAGACAGACAGACATTCGCAAATATAGATATAGATGTACTCCAGAAACAAAATAAATTCATTTTCGTTGTTCAAATCCATTATTTATAACAGAAAATATTGAAAAAAGAGTTTTACGAGGCTTTTTAAAAGAAAATTTCAATGTCGAGGGAGGTTTTTATATATTTGGCCTGTTAATGTAGAGAAGTGCTGTTTATTGGACAAAATATTCCTGATTATGTATCATGTATTCTTAAAAGCTGATACGACTCGTATATAAATTTATTTGTGTCGGCACCAGTATTATTTGTGAACAAAGTTTCTATACATGGAATACCTTTTTATGAGCAAACTATAGTGTTTAAACTTGTGAACATTGTTTACAGGGCAAGCCTTGGAATAGTGTGTCTGTCATTTGCAGAATGAGGTCCCCAGAGAGTAAATGTAGGGATGCTATCCTACATATCGGGCTAGCATCACCTAATTAACCCCTGGGAACCTCATTCTACTCAGGCCTCAACTGCTATCCCACCATGCTAAATTCACCCTCTGCCTCTGGGAACCTAATTCTGCAAATGACAGACACACTATTTCAAGGCTTGGTGTTCGATAGTTTGAGACATTCTGATATCCTTCAGTTTACCACACTATACAGGGAATTTCTCACATTATGATGTCACCGCCCATGCTTAGCATTACAAATTTCATGCGACTACCTTCTGATTGGCTGTGGCTGATTCCTGCCGAAATACATTCGATTTGTATTTGGCTGACACTTAATTAATACCTTTCGAAAGTAATGGAATTCCCTGCTGTTTGTTTAAGACTATCGAACGTGTTGCTGTTTAACCATAGTTTGTTTGTTGAACTTATTTTCTGAAAATTTCCCGGCCAATGAATATGAATAATTCTGTCTTGCAATTGTGTTATCTGTTTCTCTGTCTGTCATCTGATTTTAAGACTTGAACTCCCTCCAAATGAATAATAGACTATTCCAATGTATACTTTCATAATTGAAAGGGAGAATCCATTTAGTATAGAAAGGGTTAAAAGTCTGGGTGCACTCCGACTGTTCGGAGGTGTTAACTTCAAATTTTCAACTGTAACCTCCATACACCCTCTTCAAACGTTAACCCCACACATTCTATTTGCCAATATTCTAATTTTAAGGCAACCTGCCAATGCACATAACATATATAACAGATTTGTCTATATGTGAATACTGTCACATTGGTCAAATATGACATCACATTTCTAGTTTACACTTTGTTACCAAATATGTGAACAAACATCACAGAGAATACATAATATTCTTCAACTTATCTCTTTCAACAATGTATGAGACTTGGATTGGTCCTATTCTAAGTGCTTTGAGGACTTCTAGGAAAAACTATGGATCAATCGGGCCCGGTGGCTCTGTTTGTAGTTTGCATATGGCCAACATAAGCCGTCCAGGATGGCGAAGCTGGTTCGGATCACGATAAGTGCAGATTTGTGATCCATGCAAATGGACGGTAACCTGATTCGTGTCTGGGCGAGTTTGTCAGAGTTTCTTTCTGGGGATTGGTAGTTTCTACATGCAGTGGAGTGATTTCCCAGTTAAATTAACCCTCCTGCACCGTCTTTCCTCTGCCCATAAAAACTGATATTAAAACACTTTGTGATATGGATTAGCTGCTGAAATGACTATTTATCCCAATAAGCCAAAGCAAACTATGGATCAGTCTATTTTATGAGACTGAAACCTGTGTACTGTAATTATACACAGATACCATTGCAGATACTGATAGTTATCTTTGTTCATAGATGTGGCAGTGTTAAAATGTGCCATATGTATTATGTTTCACCATGTGTCTGGTGTGTGTGTGAGAGAGGGTGTGTGTGTGTGCGTGCATTCTTATAATTCAGCAATCCCGAGCCATGCCACAAATGTCAGACACACTAAATCCAGACTTGGCCCTATGTGTACACTAGTATATCCTGTCTACTTTCAGGAAAGCCATTCAAATGTGACCTGTGTTTATCACAGTATATATCAGCGCCCAATTCAAAAAAGGTTAGGAGATCATCCAGTAAATCTACTAACGTACCACAGCAGTATCTGGACCCGACGTCAGGACGAGCTCTATTGCTGTGTAATAAATGTGGTAAGCAGAACTACAGTAATGCCCTAAATAATCACCCTTTGAGTGCCAGGTCCGATTTTTGTATCAACCCATATATCCTGTGCCAATGCATTCTCTTATATATGCGAGTCGACCATAGGTCGCCTCGCATATATAAGAGAATGCATTGGCTTAACAATTATTATTTTTTTTTTTTTTTTTTACAATTTTTTACAATTTTAATATATTTTATTATATTCTTTAACAGACTTATTGTGTAGGTTTAGGGCCGATAATATCGGCCCCTGGCACTCAAAGGGTTAACCACAGCAGAATTATGGGTAACTTTTCAGGATTTAGTTGGAAATATGGCTTGTTGCATTCATCTGAAACTTCTCAGTTGATTATTTAGGGCATTACTGTATGTCAGGTCGAGTCCTTAGGTATTGTTAACACTATTATCAAGGCTATTTAACATAATCCCAGATTATTTCATGTTATTGAGATTCATTAACCAGATATTGGTTTCAGCCATAGCAAAACTAAAGGTCCACTAGACTTATGCCTGTTTTTACACTGATTTATGGCCTTTTTATTTCATAAAAATAAATTTTGGCATGTGTTGCAGTTGACTGGTTCCCGGACTATAAATCTTGCCATCACTCTGCTTTGGACGTTGTTATTATAAACCGGTATGGACCAGTGCCATTTTGGATCCCCGTTCAGAATTCTGACCATGACTAAAATAGAACAGTGCAAGCTGAAGTGATTTTTGTGTTGTGTCCAAAGACCCAAGTTTGACTAGATTCTGCCGATCTCTGGCGGGAATAAATTATCAAAACATATTATTGTGATAATCCTACTTTGTATTTGTGAAAAGATATTTTAAATATGTAAACTATTTTCATGTATGCAACATGTTCCCTACACTTGATATATTGTGACAATTTTACCAATGTTAACCCTTTACCCAACAGAAGGGCCCTGTGCCAATGCATTCTCTTATATATGCGAGGCGACCTATGGTCGACTCGCATATATAAGAGAATGCATTGGCACAGGGCATAACTATAACCATCACAATGTGGTCAATGGGCCGGTTCCAATGATATCCATATTTGTATGGTTTTATTGAGACAGACCCAAGATATTTTAGACTGTTGAAGCTTTATTTGGCCGGTTTGTTGGGTAAAGGGTTAAAGGATTACACAGCTGTAATTTTCTCAGTCATTATCGATGCCCGCTACTCCACTGAGCATGTTGCCCAAAAGATTTTTGTGATAGGCCGCCCGTAACTGAAGTTATGCCGATTCATTCGATTAAATATTACATTATGGATTGTGCAGTCTTAATCGTTAATCTTCCTTCATGTGACGTCACATGAGGGACTACTAGCGACAACAGTGTCAAACTTGAAAGGCTGTCTCAATTGGCTTTTATCTACTGATTGTTTATACAGAAACGGCTGGACCACCGGAGCTGAAAATTTACACATATGAGTAATTTGACCCGGGGAATCTTATTAGTTAGGTCCCGTTGACATTAAATGTCACTAAAATAAAATAAAAATAATTAATTATAGACACAAAATTATTGCAATCTGGTCGGTAGAATTGAAACACTTGGATAAATTGACCCGTAGAGTGTCATGAGATAGATGCCATTGACCTCAGATGACTTAAAGGGGCATACATGAACAATCCAGAACGTTCCTTATGTAGGAAAACTGTTATAGATGAGTCTCCTGACCAGGGGAATGGCATGGGATAGGCGCATCTTCTCATGTTTCATCCATGAATAATGGTTAAACTGAGAATAAAACATTACTTACTTACATTTGACAGTTTTTGAATTTTGACATAAGATGACTTAAAGTGGGACTAATAGATTATATGATAATATAAAAAGCAATTATTATCATTCCAGCAGATATGTGGGAAAATTGGTGGCCGATTTTAAATAACAGTCTAAAACCTCTATCCTGATTTCATTTACGACCTGTATAAACACGACACGACATAACATACATGTAACCTCTGACTAATAAACCTCCTATCATACAACGGTTTTACCACCAATTTCCCACATATATTCCAGACTGATAATAAATGCTCTTTATTGGTAATATAATTTATTTCCCCCTTTTAAGTCATTGGAAGTCAAAGGTAAGTAAGTAGTGCTTTATTCTCAGCCAGTATTCGCATATCCCACGACATTCCCCTGGTCAGGTGACTCATCTGTAACAATCGTTACAAAGAATGCTCTTTATTGCTCATATTTGTCAATTTGACCTATTGCCATGGGTTGGCATCGTCTGCATGTGTCTGTCAACAATTTGTCCTTTAAGTCATCTCAGGTCAACGGCATCTATAGCATTATACTCTACGGATCAATTTATCCATGTGTTTCAATTTTCACCATTTTGGGAATATAGTTAATTATTTAATTGAATTAATTATTAGTGCCCCCTTAAGACATCTTATCTCAACAGGACCTAATAAGATCCCCCGGGTCAAATTACAAATATGTTTAAATTTTCAGTTCTGAGGGTCCAGCTGTTTCTGTATAAACAATCAGTATATAAAAGCCAATTGTGACAGGCTTTCAAGTTTGACACTGTGTGTCACTATTAGTCCCTCATGTGACGTAACATGAAGGAAAATTAATCCATAATGTAATATTCAATTGCATGAATCGCCATAACTTCAGTTATGGGCGGCCGGTCACAAAAATCTTTTCGGCAACATGGATTGCGGGCATTGATACTGACTGAGAATACACCGGTGTAATCCTTTAACCAATATTGTGTATGTTGGCTTAGAAAGAGTGTTTTAACCGCGACCATATATGATGGTTATTGAATTTGATCATGCTATAACACAATGGTATTAATAATCACCCCAGGTCATATCTTATGAAAAATGCAGGTTGGTCTGGGTTGGTAGGAAAATATGCAGTATGTTACATCAAACAATTTTTCCAGCAATACAACTGTCTAAGCGGCATTCTCCTCGGAAGATGAAACTTGGGCCGACGGAAGAAGATAAACAAAAATTCATAGAAAAAGCCAAGAATTCTGCTGCAGAGCTTGCAAAAGACTTAAACGACCCGAATGGTTTGTGTCTAGTTTTTAAAGCTATACCAAATATTTGTAGCTGGATTTTATTATTGGACCTCTATTGATTAAGGCTAGATCACAATATCTAGGTTTTCATTTTAAAATAAAAATTTGGTTAATCATCTATTTTATTACCGCATCTAATTATTTTGCCTTTATTAAAGAAATGTTATGGTCAGCAAAAAGGGTGAAAATACAGAAGATTTGTTCACATCCCTTTTATATGTCCCTTATTTTGGAATAGTTATTGCCATGCTTACTTTTTTTTTTTTTAACATTGGGAAATTAGTGTTGTCTGAACTCCTATTCCATATTTTTTTAGAATTTTTTTCTAAATTCTGCATAAAGACCAGCATTAATATTGACGAAAGCCTGTGCACACCCAACTATAATATTGATTGTACATGTACTCAGTTATTTCCCTTTCAGACTTCATATTCATAGTTTTTTGCCTGTACATGTATATATTATTTTTTATATGCCTTTTTTTGAAACGGGACCTCCCCTCCCCATCTAAGAAGTTGTGGTGGATGGTTATTCTGGAAGCAGCATGTCCATCTGTTTCTTGTACTTTTTATTTTTTTATTGCCACTTGTCATTTTGCCCAAACTTGTACATGTACTCCGCATTTCGTGGTCAATTGTTTTGAAACTTTGTGCACCTATGATTAAGCGGTCGTTCTGACTTAATTTAGGATAATTATCCCACTTTTTGTCCTCACTAATTTTGTTTGTTTGGTTTCAGCATCAAGACTTTACTGCCCAGTTTACAAGTCTGCTCCATGCCGATGTCTGCAGAAATATATCGATGTATCAGAAGGTAGGTATGATGTCAGAGTTTAACCATGTTTACAATTATCACAGTTTCGTCTTCATCCTGAGACTACTTTTGCCAAACAAATATATTTTTACCAAATTCTCTCAGCAGTCGCCAAATGATATCTGGCCGAAATAAATGGATAATTCATTCTTACAGTTGACAATGGCCACTTCCTAGAATTCCAATGTTTTAGCCATATGCCCTCATTATGACCAAATCAAACTTGTGTATTCAGATCATTGAGATGCAATGCATCTCCAAACTATGCCAAGTTTCCTAGTTCCAAGCCTCAATTTAGAGTGTCTGACATGCAGAATGAGGTCCCCAGTGGGTGAATTGAGTGTGTAATTCACCCTCCATGGACCTCATTCTGCTTAGGCCTCAACTGCTATGATTAGATTGAAGTACCCCAGTTAAAGTTGGTGATGTTCACCCTTTAGTCACCTTGATTATGCATTTTATCTTCTGCAAATTAGGGGATATAGAAACTCAACAGAAGGGAAAAAGTAACTAAAAACAATGTTAATTTGAGACCCTAGATACTTCCCAGAAGATGACGCCTATGCAAAATGAGGTCCCCAGAGGGTTATATTTCCGCCAAAGGAAGCCCTCACACTGAACTATATGGATAGATGTCCTGCGTTTGTAAACCATAGCAGAAAAGGGTTAACCAAACCGAACGGATCATAAGGGAGTATTTTTCCGAATTTGTCGTATAACAATAGCGACAAATTCAATTTATCGATACAATAATTACTGGTCGCCTACGCGTTCGTTTTTATAATTATCGTTTCGAATTCACGGACCGTTTCGTTTCAAACATATAATTGTTCGTGTTTTTCGAATAGGCGGCTGACTTCAAAATTTTCGAATATGAAAATCGACATTTCGCCATAATCAGCCGCCATTTCAAGGCCTTACGAGGCGCATAGACTACTGTGAACAATTCATCTATGTAATTATTATAGAACCTATAAGGTATGATATAATTTGTCAGATATAAAAAATGCCACGTGATTCGCTAACGGAAGTCTCCTAATTTCGTGGGAATTTATTTACGCGTGGACATTTATTTAGCAATAATTACCATCGCTACTGACGCTATCTATCATAATGTTATGAACAACATTCTTTCTCATAATACTTTGTTGTTTTATGGTTCTATACCACTGATCCAGATGTGTTGGTCACATTCGAACTTAAAGTTGATAACATTAACATCTTGGTTTATCAATGTCAAAAACAGATACCATTTCAAGGCCTTACGAGGCGCACAGATTATTGTGAGAAATACATCTATGGAATTATTATAGCACCTATAAGGTATGATTGAATTTGTCAGATATCAAAAATGCCACGTGATTCTCCGCCGGAAATATCATAATTTCGTGGGAATTATTTTGACGTTTTAATGCGTGGAAATTTATTTAACAATAATTCCATCGCTACTGACGCTATCTCTCGTCATGTTATGAACAACGTGCTTTCACATAATACTATGTTTCAATACAAATGATCCAGATGTGTTAATCACGTTTGACCTTGAAGTTGATTACAATCTACCCAAGAATACTGACAGTTGATTAGATCTTGGTTTATCAATGTCACATGCATAACAATAACTTCATATGACAGTAGTACCGTAGTGCTACGAATAAATCTCAGCCATGTCATAGAGGTATGTCGATTAATAGCTACCTTGTATATACCGCTATTCTCAAAGTGATTGACCAGAGAAACGGGGTGATACCCCGGTCATGACCGCGGTGATACCGGTAATAAACGGTAGCGGTATCGAGACGGTCATGGCGTGAAGTTACGGTATTGGGTGATGATATACAGTGGTCTTTTAGCGGGCACCGCATTAATTTTGTTGAATACCGCGGTGATTTTCATGGAACTCTTTTAGGGGAGGTATTTACTCGCGCATGCTTGTTCGCGTTAACAAGCGGTATCGGTGCCGCGGTGTTGGAGGATACCGCGGTATAGTACCGCCATATTAACTGGGTGACACCACGTTATTGGTGGTTAATTACTTTAAGTATGGCGGTAGGTCTAATGAACAATAGCTGCGATTATACACCAGCCGGTTCAGCAAGCCGGTCTGAACCGGTGGGCTTGTAAATTTCTGAGAAGGATCCAGGGATGTTTTTCTACCTGCTACAGGTTTGGGCGCTCAAACTCTGGAGACCCTGGGGATAGTAATTATTAAAGTGGTTCTCCATTATTTGAACAAATTTTTCTAAGAGAAGAATAATTCAACAACTAAACATGAAAATCGGATGAGATAGTCTACTAGTATGATATAGAGCCTTTATTTGCACCATCTCTGGATCCTTCCCAGGTAGTATTTCTCGGTCGGATCTCTTCTCGGGCAGGAACAGTTCACGCTCCCCCGATTATGCCGCGGCATTAAATCAATTAGTGGGGAAGCGACCGGTGGCGATGCAGGGGTACTTGGGACCCCCAGGACATTTGGTCCCACACCGGCGCAAGCGGTTCTGTGTGCTGAAGTTGCCAAAAATCGCGTGCGAACGTAACGACACCGGCTGGGCGGCCTACGGCGACTTCGGCATAGGGCAGTGGCCCTACCCATGAGGTAGCAAGCCCGGTCCCCTTGGTCACGATCTATATAAAGACACGGCCTTGCCTGCCTCTCAGCCATCTTGGGGTTTCTGCTGCAATGGCCTCTACCCATCGTTCTGCTTGGACAGGACATTCAGCTTGGTCGGGACCACCTGCATTTGGGGGGGGGGGGGGGCTCACCCCGGTCCGATGGCTCCACCTCCTTCCGGTTATCAGAAGAAACCAGTTTTGGCTATGGGATTCTTCATTTCGACACTGGACTCCAAAATTGGAACTCAGTTTATCAGCCTTAAAATTCCATGGGAGGTATTTACTCCTCGATTGAGCCATCGCCGGAATGGGCCTCCCTCTAGTGTTTTGTCGTCCATTATTGCAGGTCGTTCCGACGCTAGGGCAGAGAGCGACATGCTATCCTTACACCCCAAGGCGTCTGAGGCTTTCGATGACGACCCGTCTGCGCACAATACGTCAGACTGTGGGTCTTTTCGGTCGTCACAGTCTGGCATCGGTAAGGCAGAAGCTGCGGATCGTGATTTCCTATCCACGGATTATCTCATCTATAGGCTTCTTCCTACTGAACTATGAACTCTCAAGCCCTCCTGGCACGCCCTGCGCAATCGTACCACCGTCTTTAAAATGCATCGAGAACTCGATCTATCTTACCTGTGATATACATTTCATAGGTAAGTGACACGACCCGCGACTGACACACTGGTCAATAGACTTCACACATGAATGAAGCACATTTACATGGAAAGCATTTCTCTTGTCACGTGCCACAACGACCCTGCCAATGGCCTGGCCGACAGAGTACATCTCATGGCTCTTCATACTACTATTACCAATATCAATTTGATTATCTGGCACATGGTAATAAAATTAACAGGGCACTGCACGCCTATAGACAATAGACAATAACGCGGGCAAAGACGTTTGCACTGTCCATCTCAGCTTTCTAGGAAGCTCATTGACTAGCGTTATAGACCTTTCTTTGCAGGCAGGGGACCACCCAGTCCGAGTGGATCCCAACCCCATGGCACCCGATCATACGGGCCTGAAACCATGCTGCCAACTCTGCGCGCTTCGGTATATGCCGGAATTGTCCTATCAACATTCGACAATAAAAACAGGAAAAGACGTTTGCGCTGTCCAGCTCAGCTTTCGAGGAAGCTCTTTGACTAGCCATCAAACCTTTCCTTGCAGGCAGGGACCAACCCATATGAGGGGATCCCAACCACATGGCACCAGCCGCCCAATCATAAGGGCCTGAGATCATGCTGACAACTCTGCTCGCTTCGGTCTATGCTGGATTTGTCCTATTTTCCTTAAACATGCCTTCAACAGGACCACTTAGGTAGGGGGAGCTCCTCTCCATCATGGCTCTTAAAATTCAATAAGTAACAACATTATAAAGGGATGTGTGTCCTTTACTAGGAGGATAAAAATTTTCATTTGTTTCCTTAATCAGCGAGCCTTTTTGGAGGGGGTCTTCCCCTAGTTTGCTGCATGTCTCACACTAACATATCACACACCTAGGTCGTTCTGCTGCATATTTGGGGGGGGAAAGTGACATGATGTTCTGGGCAGAGGCTCAGAACTGAATATTCCGCATGGTGACAATTTACCCGTGGTTATCATCTGATTACATTGTACATCATTTGAACTGATTTCAGTTGTCAAAGAGCCAAAGGGCCTTCTGCAATGATCTCATTGTGACTTATAGATCACCTTGATATATAATTTTTATATCATTTTTATATATTTATATCAGTCCTTCCCAGGAGACGGGAGTGATTGCTCTCGAACCCGTATGCACTCGTAATTTTCAATTCACGTGTGCTAAAATTCGCACCCGTCCTTCTTCACAAAATACTAATGGAGACTGTAATTGTTGGTTCAATATTGAACTATTTTAAGGTTTATTTAGATGCTTTACCATCTCAGTGCAACTATGGCATATTAAAGTGTAACTAGACATAGGTCTATTCCACAATGACTTTTGGTTTGAGCAAAAACCAAACTTACATGTACAATTATGGTATCGTATGGGTGCCATATTACACCCGTCTTATGCATTACGGGAGCAAATAAATGCTCTCGGTGTGTTTTCCTCATGGGAAGGACTGTTTATATACTCGTAAGATTTGTATCACAGGATTTCTGTCGGATATCCTGTGATGCATAGGTACCTCAGAGAGGGCTCCCTCTGTTCAGATGGCTTGACTCCATTATCGTTGTACAACCTGTTTGGCCTAATGGGTTCTCAACTCAATCCCTGTGCCACAAATTTGGCATCAGGTTCTCTGGCTTTTTCTTTGGCGAATAGCAGTTAGTTAACTTAGGTTGTCTCGCCATCGATGGAGTGGGCCTCCGTCTGCAGGTCGTTCTGTCGCTAAGGCGGAGAGTGAGTTAGTCTCCTTCCTTCATGATCCTGCATCATGGGACCTTGACGGGTGGGACCTTAGAACAGACAGCTGAAGAAGACGACACAGAGAGGAACGAAGAGTTTCTTCTAACGTTATACTTGCTCGGTTCGCTCGCAACTATGCATTGGATGGCACCTCATGGGATGTTTGTTTCAAAACAAGGGGGGCGGTACACATTTGAGCAATATAGCACTCTAACTATATGAGTTATTTCACGTAAATAATCCTAACAGATTCATTAAAGTGTTCATATATGGTACAATCTGTTTTAGAAGAGTACCTTTACTCAAAATTTGGCTATTAACTTTATTGCTCGTGCCTCCTCCTGGGCTTGCATTCTAATCCATATAGTTCAGTGTGAGGGCTTCCTTTGGCGGAAATATGATATTTTTAAAAATATAATATATATTTCCTTAAAGAAAGCCTGAACACTGAACTATCATAGGGCCCTCCCATGGCGGTGCCATTCCCAACCCCGCGACTCGCCAATCTTCTGATTGAGTTGAAAATAAACTGGCTAATTCAATCCGTACAGTGAATTATATTGGGACTGCGCATGCGTGACTGATACCGAGGCAAGCCACTGACCATTAGTTACCGTAGGCGACCAAAAAGTTAACCCTTTTCTGCTATGGTTTACAAACGCAGGACATCTATCCATATAGTTCAGTGTTCAGGCTTTCTTTAAGGAAATATATATTATATTTTTAAAAATATCATATTTGGTGACACTAGCCGCCATGCGGGATAGCGTCACTAAGTTCACCTTCTGGGGACCTTTTTCTGCAAATGTCAGACACACTAAATGAAGGCTTGCCTAGGGCCCGGCGAATCGATTCGATTAGATGCTATTCAGAATCTTTCATCTGATTTGATTTGATTTGAAATTGACTGTCCTGATTCGAATTGTATGGAATCATTGACACTAATTGCATTCTCATTAATTCAATGGAACACATTTCTTTTTCGTGAAGATATATTATGATTCCTGGAAAGACCACACATACAAATAATACTGTTGTCGACTCAGCTTTACTTTACCACTGAAGCATTGTAAGACTGATGTGACTGATCAAGCAAAATTTCATTAATATGTCAAACTTAGGGTGCATGAATGCAATTGCTTGCTTGCTTCATTATTCTTCTGATACTGTTTCATTATTGTATAGCCGAGATGGCCGCAAAGAATGTGCACTTAATTGGTTATATGCGTATTTGATCCATTTATATATAATATTTACATTGTATACTGACGATCGCTTATCGTTGTTATGAAATGAGCAAATTGATACCGGTACATCTACATCTTCACTATTGATATGCCTGATGCAATGATTCAATTCGAGATTTGATGTAATTCGGAATCATTTGGCTTAATTGATTCCAGATTTGATTCAAAAGAAAATGCCCAATTTGCAGGGGGCCTAAAGTTGCCATAACTTTCTCCTGACATGGTAAGAAATAGAGAGCAATCAATTAGTTTTGATGATTATGTGACATATTTCATAAATGCTTATTGAAGTTATTATCTGAACATTTCCTAAGGGAACTACTTGTCAATGGGTATTTAGTATAGAAAGGTTTATTTAAACTGGTTCTGCCCCTTCAAATTCATGGCTTCAAAATAATTACTCTCGTTGATCTAGCTTTGAATTTTATTCCAGAAAACAAGCCTGAGTCTCATGAGAGAGCCAAAGAACTTCTCAGTCTCATGAAAGAAGCTCGCAAACTCAGTTCACAAAAATCATATAACCCTGATGAGCTCATGTCAAAACGAGCAAAAAGGTAAGAACCAGTCTACTCTAAGGAACTGTTCACACATGTATGCTATGGGTTGTTTAACGACCATATATGTTGTATGAACAATTTTTTTTGATTTCTTGGCTTTCACTCCATAGCAATTTAGCAGCATACCACTTCTAGATTTTAGTTTGAAACTCCCTTCATTCTTTTATTATTTAGCAGATCAGTAGCACAGCAACGCCGCAAGTGAAACGGGATGATAAAACAACAGGTTGATCGAGTAAAGTTTTGCCCAAGTACGAACCAGTAAGAAAGTGTGTGTCAAAACTATAGGATTAAGGCCAAGCGTGAATTGTCGCGCTCGCTGTGTGAGAGTGAAAACAAAGTGCCGATACACATGTATGACCTAAATACGGTCTCTAGCTGATGACTACACAGGTCAGTGCACATGGATTGTGGATGCAGTCAGAGATGCCCTTTTTCACCAAAGAATATTTATTGATAATTTTAGTTTCATGACCATATAAATGTTACTTATTGTCGTTAAGTTGGTTTCATAATGGTTTCATTGTTTCTAAAAGCCAAAACCCCAAAGAGGCCAAAGTTATGTGGGCACGTTTGGCAGGTGAGTGTTGATGGTAACATTTCTCAAACATTTCAGTGCTGATCTCAGTGGAATGATGTTCACTTCTACATTCACAAATCACATTGCTTTGATTTTTCATTCACAGACCGAAGAACATTGGTTTAGGAAATGGTCATAAGAAGTCAAAGGAGTACGAAGCATTTGTACTGACAAAGCGGAAATATTTAAAGACGGAGCTTCACCTTTGTGAGCGGTCTACGCAGCGTATTCTTCTATACTCCAACAACTTTATACATAAAAGACTAATCACAGATGAGGTAAGATTAAATTATATTGCAACCGCCTGATCTCTGGAATGAATATGGATGCTGTACAAAAAAGAGGAATTAGCAATCTTATCACATGAAACATTAATAAAGACACCACATTAAATTTCCGTTAACCCTTCCATGACTGCAGCTTCCTGAAATTTTGCAGAAACCATGTGCCAATGGATTGTCTTTTATATTCGAGTCTTCCATGGGGAGCCTCGCATATATAAGAGAATACATTGGTTTAACAATATTTTAAAAGTAAAAAATCTTTATGAAGTTTCTAAAGAAACCACAAAAACATGTTAATTTGATAATAAAGATACTTTGCAGAGAAGATGAGGCCTAAGCAGAATGAGGTCCCACAGGGTGAATTTAGTGATGCTAGCCCATTGTGCAGGGCAGCGTTACTAAGTTCACCCACTGGGGACCTCATTCTGCAAATTTCCAGCAACTTATTTTCAGGTCTGGCATAGATTGAAGAAACTGGTTCATTTGCAGACAGAGATCAAATAATTAGCAAATTAACCCTTTCATTGATGAAATTTATTAGGAAATGTTCAGATAATAAGTTCAACAAACATTTGTTGAACTTATTATCTGAACATTTCCCACCAATTAATAGGAATACTTTGGTACTTGTATTATATGTCGGTTTCTGTTGTTTTCTTAGATTTCCTGAACATCCTTTCAGATGAATAATATATACGAGGCAAAAGAAATTTCAGTTATTTTTTGGCCGATGGCAAATCTCAGAACCTGCCAATGTTTAGTGCAAAATTGAAACAAATTGCTACGTTGTCTTAGTGTCACACTGTGTAAGTCTGCAGACAGCATAAAATCATGGTTGAATGTCAAGGACCTCTGAAGATAATATGATTACACATGTGTCTTGATAATCAGCCAGACCTAACTGCCAAGTTGCAATTGTGCATTGAAATTATACTTGTATGTGTAGAGCATGCAACTACATGTATGTGGATTCTAGGCTTTTATAGCCAAGGAAATATCTCAGGCCTAGACAATTTTTTAGCATACAGTAATGCCCTAAATAATCGACTCCTTAACCACTGCAGAATTATGGGTCATTTTTCAGGATTTAGTCTGAAATATGGCTTGTTGCCGTTTCCGATGAATGGCAACAAGCATTATTTCTGTCTAAATTATGAAACATTACCCATAATTCTGCTGTTGTTAAGGAGTTGATTATTTAGAGCATTACTGTAGGCAACTTTTTGCTAATTAACAGGGCTGCTTTTTTAACTGGATGGGATCGAGAATCCATTTATAAAGGGTTAATCTATAATTTGACATGTTTGATGTTTATCAGGAGGTTGCATTGTTTTAATTTCAGCAAAAGCGATTGTGTCGAGTTGAAAGGGTTAAAGGTAAAGCTGTCATGGGTCAACTGACGTCATTTGATTATATCGCTGATAAGAGATGCTGCAATGATAGCTGCTCCAAGGTTTGTTGAAGTAACGTTCAGATGACTGCTTTGCATTGCATTGGTCTGTTGAGATGATCAGTTTTTAGCTCACCTGAGACGAAGTCTCCGGTGGAGCTATAGTCATCACTCCTCGTCTGTCGTCCGTTCGTGCGTGCGTCCGTCAACTTTTTTTTAAACATCTTCTCCTCTGAAACCATCATACCGAATTGGTTCATATTTGGTGTGGATGTTCCCTAGGTGACTCTCATTCATATTTGTTCAAATGAGGTCACTGGGTCAAATAGTTGCGAAACCAGGGCCATAACTCTATTCCTCCATAGTAATTCTTACAACAACTTCTTGTCCATAACCATTGTGCCGATTTAGCTAATATTTGGTATGGAGGGTCCTTGGGTGACTGGGTGTTCAGATTTGTTCAAATGAGGTCACCCGGTCAATTAGTTGAGAAACCAGGGCCATAACTCATAGTAATTCTTACAATGACTTCTTCTAAAAAAATATTGGGCCGATTTAGCTTATATTTGGTACTGAGGGACCTTGGGTGACCTTGGGAATCAGATTTGTTCAAATTGGGTCACTGGGTCAAATAGGGGCAGAGCCAGGGACATAACTCTAAAAACCAAAAAATAACATTTTTGCATTTTGATCATATTAGTCAGGGAGCCAATAAGGTCCACCTGCACCCCCCCCCCCCCCCCCCCCCCCCCCCGATTACAAATAACCTTATTTTTATTGTTCCCTATGGTATCCAGATAAAGAATCCGGAATTCACCGAAAAATAAAGGTGGCCCTACTGGGTGCTAGAGCCATTTGAATCCAAGATGGCCGCCATTTCCTCTAACTCCGACCAGATATATTTAATCGTTGTAATAGATCGGTTGTTAGCAAAAGACACAGACAAAATGTATGCCATTTTGTTGGTATGATGTCCTTCTTCAAAATGACGACAAATAATTTCGAAAAAAATTCAAAATGGCCGCCGAAAAATGACGTCATATGCACGAAAATAGGAAATTTAATTAATATTTCACCATATCTTCCATTTTTCTTCACATTAATCATTAGTAAATGGCAATGTTTTTGAGATAGTCGTCAAGCGTGATATTATAGCGTCATTTTAAGACATTTGCCATTGACGAGGGTTCAGTAATAGATACAGAAAGAGGATTTGAAAAATAGGGGTGAAATTTTCGATTTTTTTTGCAAGACGATTTTGATGTATTTAATCGTTGTAATAGATCGGTTGTTAGCAAAAGACACAGACAAAATGTATGCCGTTTTGTTGGTATGATGTCCTTCAAAATGCCGGCAAATAATTTCGAAAAAAAATCAAAATGGCCGCCGAAAAATGACGTCATATGCACGAAAATAGGAAATTTAATTAATATCTCACCATATCTTCCATTTTTCTTCACATTAATCCTAGTAAATGGCAATGTATTTGAGACAGGCATCAAGCGTGATATTATAGCGTCATTTTAAGACATTTGCCATTGACGAGGGTTCAGTAATAGATACAGAAAGAGGATTTGAAAAGAGGGGTGAAATTTTCGATTTTTTTGCAAGACGGTCTTGATAATCATTTTAACGACAAACCACACAGGATGTTAATATAGAATGTCAACAACTATGTGCTTTATTTTATTGGACGGATGTTTTAATTCAATGGGAATGAAATTGGTGTAGAACATTTCCAAAATGGCCGCCGAAAATATGAAAAATGGTAAATATTGTCCCAGGGTGTCCTGCAATGGCTTACAAGTTGTGGTTGATATATACAATTGGCTAATCTGTATTATATACATTGAATACTTATATGTCTGATGCACCATGGATCAATGTTTCTATTGTCACCACTGACATCACCAGAAATATTGGATATTTCTCTCACAAACTTGACATAAATATCGGCAAAAATTAACTTTTCAGGGTTGGACAATTTTTTTAAGTAAAATGCAACTATCATTGGTATCAAAGGTATTTATTGTTTTGGTCTATCTTAAATGTGTCACACTACGGTGTTTATAGACCAAATTGCTCAAGATGGCTTCAAAAATGGCAACCAAATTTGTAAAAAGTTAATTTTTTACATATATCCCGAACATTATTATCTGCGTTATTCGACAAGGTAGCAAACTGTGACTCACTTGGTTATTATACGTGTTAGTTAATTAACCGACAACTACGTTCTATTCTGTTTGTCCCAGTTCCGTATGGGGCATGACAAATTCATTTTAAAGTTGCAGTATGGAACCTCTTTTGTGATTCTGGCCATATTATTGAAAGGAAATGGGCAAAACTTTGAGACGGAACTGAGATGAACCGTAATATGTGGCTATTCTGGCCCATCATGATAAAAAGTGATCAACTGGATAAAAGATGGATGCCAATATGGCAGCCAGGGAGTTACTGTATGATCATAGGTGATGTGAATAGGTATACAGGGAGTTACTGTATGGTCATGAATGATGTGAATAGGTATACAATGAGTGACTATATGGTTATGAGTGGGGTGTCCATGGTGAGATGCATAGGAATAAAAGGAGTGGCTGTATGGGCATGTGTGAGGTGAATCGGTATACATGTAGTGACTGTACGGTATATTGTGTGTGGCCGATGTGATCGTATGGGCATTGCTGTGGTTTATAGATATAACGAGAGTAGCTACATGGTCATCCGTGTGTTGTTTATGTATATATGGAGTGATTGTAAGGTCGTGGTGGTCGTGATGTATATGTGTACCGTGTGTGGCTGTATTGTGACATGTGGTGTATATGTATATTTGTGCTGTCTGTATGATCATGGATGGATTGCGTAGATAAATAGGGTGTGATTTTATGGTTATGGGTAATGTGTATAGGTGCACATGGTATGCCTGTGGTCAAGATTGAAGTTATATGCATACCTGGAATAAGCTTTATGGTTATTGACGAGCGTGTGGCTATATAGGGAGTGCCATTTTGGTAACGGGTGGGTCGTATATTTATATATGTTGTGGATGTATTATCATCGGTGGTGTAGATGAATGATCATGGATGGCGTGTATGAGTATACAGTGAGTTGATTAATTGTCATGTGTGAGGTGTATATGCAAGTATGAGACTTATGAGTGGTCGTGTGTGCAGGTATTGGTATATTTGGAAGGGCTCACCATTGGTGGGTGAGGTGTATATGTATATCTGAATTGACTCTATGGTCATGGGTATGGCGAATAGATATACATGTAGTGGCTGTATGGTCCATGGTGAGATGAATAGGTATAAAATGAGTGACTGTATGATCGTGAATGTGAAATAATATGTATACGTAGAGTGACTATATGGTCAGGTGTAGGAGTATACCTGGTGTTCATGCATGGTGATTCATGGCTGTATCGTCATTTGTGGCATGTACCGGTATAGCCAAATAAGGCTGTATGGTCAGGTGTACGTGTATAGAGTGGGTGACTATATTGTCATTTGTGTGGTGTGTATGTACATATGAGGTCATGGGATGCGTTGTACATGTATAATTTGGGTGGCTATCGCTTTCCACAATAACTCAAGGATATGTTAATCAATAGAGAGGTCATGTCAAAGAGTTCTCCACCTTGATAGTGTTTGTATACATGGGGAACTTTAAACGTGAAAAGCGATAGCCACCCATTACCACACAGTCATTCCATATATGCATAAACACCACATACATAACAATATAGTGACCAACTGTATAAACGTACACCTGACCCATGACCATGGATGGCCATACAGCCATGCGTCACAATGCAAGTACACCGGGTATAATCCAAAAGATGACCCATAACCATAGAGTCACTCCTTGTATACCCATTCATCTCACCATTGGCCATACGGTCATCCCATGTATACCTATTCTCCACACACACATGGTCAAATAGACATTCAATATATACATCAACACCGCAACAATGACCATATAGTCACCTCGGGTATACATATCCACCTCACCAATGGTCATATAGCCACTCGCTTCATACACATACCCTCATCCGTGGCACCTGGTATACTCCTTCATCTGACCTATGGCCATATAGTCACCCCGTGTGTACCTATTCAAAACATTCATACATGATCATGGTCAATCATTGTATATATATTCACCTCACCCTTGGCCATGTCACTCCCTGTATCCCTATTTGTCACACCATAGCAGAATAGCCACTCAAGATATACTAATACTCCCCAGCCATGTCAGTATATTCAATCCATGTATGCATATGCACATCATCCATGGCCATATAGCCGCTCGCTATATACACATACCCCTCGCCCATGACCATATAGCAACACATGTGTATGCCCGTATAACCTACACATGACCATACCGCAACGAGTCACCAAGCAGGAACACCGGGTATACTCATACACCTGACACATGACAATTTAGTCACTCCCTGCATAGCTATTCATTACATTTATGATCATACAGTCACTCATTGTATACATACATGTACTCGTCTCACCATTGACCATACAATAACTCCCTGTATACCTATTCACCTTACCTATGATCATATAGTAACTCCCTGGCATTCACCCTATATCCAGTTGATATGTTTTATCATAATGGACCAGAATAGCCACATATTATGGTTCATCTCAGTTCCGTTTCAAAGTTCTGCCCATTTCCTTTCAATAATATGACAAGAATCACAAAAGAGGTTCTCCGCCAAATTTCATACTGCAACTTTAAAATGAATTTGTCATGCCCCATACGGAACTGGAACAAACATAATAGAACGTGGTTGTCAGCTAATTAACTAACACGTATAATAACCAAGTGAGTCACAATTTAATACCTTGTCGGATAACGCAGAGAATAATGTTCGGGATATATGTAAAAAAATAACTTTTTACAAATTTGGTTGCCATTTTGGAAGCCATCTTGAGCAATTTGGTCTATAAACACCGTAGTGTGACACATTTAAGATAGACCAAAACAATAAATACCTTTGATACCAATGATAGTTGCATTTTACTTTTAAAAATTGTCCAATTGTCCAATTTTTGCCGATATTTATGTCAAGTTTGTGAGAGAAATATCCAATATTTCTGGTGATGTCAGTGGTGACAATAGAAACAATGATCCATGGTGCATCAGACATGTAAGTATTCAATGTATATAATACAGATTAGCCAATTGTATATATCAACCACAACTTGTAAGCCATTGCAGGACACCCTGGGACAATATTTACCATTTTTCATATTTTCGGCGGCCATTTTGGAAATGTTCTACACCAATTTCATTCCCATTGAAGTAAAACATCCGTCCAATAAAATAAAGCACATAGTTGTTGACATTCTATATTAACATCCTGTGTGGTTTGTCGTTAAAATGACTATCAAGACCGTCTTGCAAAAAAATCGAAAATTTCACCCCTCTTTTTCAAATCCTCTTTCTGTATCTATTACTGAACCCTCGTCAATGGCAAATGTCTTAAAATGACGCTATAATATCACGCTTGATGCCTGTCTCAAATACATTGCCATTTACTAGGATTAATGTGAAGAAAAATGGAAGATATGGTGAGATATTAATTAAATTTCCTATTTTCGTGCATATGACGTCATTTTTCGGCGGCCATTTTTAATTTTTTTCGAAATTATTTGCCGTCATTTTGAAGAAGGACATCATACCAACAAAATGGCATACATTTTGTCTGTGTCTTTTGCTAACAACCGATCTATTACAACGATTAAATACATCAAAATTGTCTTGCAAAAAAAATCGAAAATTTCACCCCTATTTTTCAAATCCTCTTTCTGTATCTATTACTGAACCCTCGTCAATGGCAAATGTCTTAAAATGACGCTATAATATCACGCTTGATGACTGTCTCAAAAACATTGCCATTTACTAATGATTAATATGAAGTTGGACCTTATTGGCTCCCCGACTATATTTGGTGTGGATGTTCCCTAGGTGACTGTCATTCAGATTTGTTCAAATGAGGTCACTGTGTCAAATAGTTGCGAAACCAGGGCCATAACTATATTCCTCCTTGGTAATTCTTATAACGACTTCTTGTCTAGAACCATTATGCCGATTTAGTTTATATTTGGTATGGGGGGTCATTGAATGACTGGGGTTCAGATTTGTTCAAATGGGGTCACTGGGTCAAATAGGGGTGGAGCCAGGGCCATAATTCCAAAAAAAATAATAATAATAAAAAATTCAGGAACTCCTTGATCAATTTAACATACAAAAAAAAATTATCACACTCCCCCCCACATGACCCAGAACCCCACCCTGACCCAACCAACAGCATTCCACCCTATCTCATCTCCTAACTCACAGGATCTCTCCCACCAGCAGATTAAGTCAATTGTATTAGCTACAGACAGAGAGAGAGTTAATATAAATACACACACAGTCATCAATTGAGATGTTTATCAGGCTGACAGGTGTGAACTAATGCTTAGCTAGCACTCATGCCAATGTGTGTTATTAAAATAAAAACAAATTATTGTTCTCTAACCTGAATTTAGTGTGTCTTGCATTTGCAGAATGAGGTTCCCAGAGGGTGAATTTAGTTATGCTACCCTGCACAGCAGTTTAGCATCACCAAATACACTAGCCAGGGTCCTCGTTCTGCTTAGGCCTCATCTTCTGGGAAGTATATAGGCACTTAAATTGACATTTTTACTTACTTTTTCCCTTCTGTTTAGTTTCTATATCCCCTAATTTGTGAATATAAAATGCATAATTGAGGTGCCTAATGGGTGCACGTCACCAACTTTAACTGGAGAACTTCAATCTAATGCTATAGCAGTTGAGGCCTACACAGAATGAGGTCCCCAGAGGGTGAATTTGGTGATGCTAGCCTGCATTGCAGGATTGTGTCATTAAATTCACCCTTTGGGGACCTCATTCTGCAAATGTCAGACACTATGTTCAGGCTTGGCTTTTCGAATATTATGTTCTTAACCACCAGTATCCAGTTGAACTCATTATACCCTGATTTTGCAAAGAAAACTTGGGGGGTATATTGGATTGAATTTGTCAGTCTCTATGTCAGACTGTTTTCCCATCCATCCATCTGTCATTATGTCTCTATCCGTCCATCAATTGTCTTCTTCTCCAGATACATATTAAAGACCAAATGGGTTTATATATTTAGGTGTGGATGTAAATCCTTGTTTTGATCACAGCTGTAGGAGTAACACAATACATTGGTATTGCTGGGCAAAATGTTTGTGCCATCATTAATTAACTCCATGTCAACAGGTCTCCCAGACATTCTGGTTGCTGATAGTGGCTTTATGAATGGAATTTTATCCCATGTTTATCTCAGATACAAATTACCTGTTTGACAGATAAAGTTTATTTTTAGTATTAATATTAACCATTTCATGACCAGAGTTGTGCTGGTGAGAGCAATGAAGACCCTGTGCTTGTGCATTCTCTTATATATGCTCCCATGGGAAGCCTCCCATATAAAAGAGAATGCACTGGCTTTCAAGGTCATGGTAATTTTGTTGAGCCAATAGGCATTCAAATAAATCATGTATGTCATATTCTTGCAGGGATGTCGCCACTGTGTTGGGGGGGGGGGGGGGATGTGATTTACAGATTTGTTCAATGAAATGTAATTTTTGAGCTCACATCTTCTCTAGACTGAATGGGTTCATATTTGGTGTGGATGTTCCCTAGGTGACTTACATTCAGATTTGTTTAAATGAGGTCACTCTATCAAATGGTTATGAAGGCAGGGCCATAACTCTTGCCCTCCATAGTAATTCTTAAAAACTACTTCTTCTGCTGTACCATCAGGTTGAATGGGTTCATATTTGGTATGAACAGTCCTTGGGTGACCCGGAATTCAGATTTTTTTTCAAATGGGGTCATTGGTCTGTAGTGTTCCATTGGTAATTTAAAGGTAGATATTCACTGATCGACATGAAGCCTCTCTAGCCACATATCCTGTAGTCTGGTGAGCGACCCCACATTCTTTGACTGTCTTGTCTGTGTTAAACTTTGTATTATAAGCAGAACTTCAGATTGCAGCTGATAAATCCGATATTGGAATAAATGCAATATTGCAAATCAATCTATATTATATAAATTAATTCTATGATAATGTCAAATCTGTTGAATCCCTACACCTAAATCTTTATTGACATAAATACTAGTCAAATATTCCGTCGCTACCATCTTTTATTGATTGAAAACAAGAAATATCATAACACACCCACCTTATTACCATATAAAGCATGTATAAAGTTGCGTTGAAAATAAAATCTCTCCGTATGTTGTGCGCGTTTAGACAACGTAACTGACGCATTGCATGCAGTGTAAACACCTGAGTGTTATTGTCTTTTATAGTGTTATTCCAATTTTTACGTTACAAATTCATCTGAATACCCATTAAAACAATGGTTTTTATTTCCAGTCTAGGATACTGTTGTCATGGGAATTAATATGCAGTTTAATTGTCAGTTTTAAGTGACATGATTTTAAGTGATAGTATATGGATATTATAAGTGTTGTTATGTGAGAAGTGTGCCAAGTTGTTCTTAGAAAATCTTTTCCTGTACAATATACTGATACTTATACAGGTTAACCATTTTGAGGGTAGTTGTGCTGGTGCAGCATTAAATATCCTGTGCCAGTGCATTCTTTTATATATACGAGTCTCCCATAGGGAGCCCTGCATATATAAGAGAATACACTGGCTTACAAGGTCAAGGTAAATATTGTTAGGTCAATGTATTCTCTTATATATGTGAGGCTACCTATGAGAGACTCGCATATATATAAAGATAATGCATTGGCACAGGGTTTTTGTAAAATTCCAGGAGGCTCCAGTCATGGAAGGGGTTAAGTGCTCTGGTATGAATGAATTCATTAGTTACCAGATTCGGTTTTATTTAGTTTCAAAATGTTTTCCATGAAAATTTCCATCGTAGTACTAATAGTTGTCATAAGGAAGTTATTGTTTCCTTTGTAGATGGCACTGACTCACCGAAAGCTGCTTGATAAATGGAGAGAGCGGGCTACCTCTGGCCAGCAGGAGGCTAGAAGGGTCCTCGCCGAGATGCTCACTCCGTCGGGTACGTCACTTCGTATTAAACTGAAGAATCTATGTTCTAAATATTTGGAAAGATTCAAGATATTTACTCATCTTTATGAATGCTCAGACCTAAAAAAAATGGTTCTGGATATTTGCAGAATGAAATCCCCAGAGGGTGAATTTAGTGATGCTACACTGCATAGTGGGAACCTCATTCTGCTTGGCCTCATTTGCCATGGGAGACCTAGACACAGATTTAAGTTCCCAGATGGCGAAGATGGTAATGTACATCCATTGGGCACCTCAATTATGCATTGTGTCATCAGCTAATTTGGGGATATAGAGAAACTAAACTAAAAAAGAAAAATTATCATTCTGAAGAAGATTCTAAAGAAACTAAAACACTTGTTAATTTGATAATAAATATACTTTCCAGAGAAGATGAGGCCTACACAGAATGAGGTCCCGAGAGGGTGAATTTAGTGATGCTTAGTACTGTGTGGGGCAGCGTCGCTAAATTTACCCTCTGGGGACCTCATTCTACAAATGTCCGGCACCATATTTGGAGAACACTGTCAAAATAAATTAGTTCTAAATACTCTAAAAATATTCAATCATTTCCTCCATTAAATCAATATTAAGTCGATATACAGTAATGCCCGAGGTATGTGTCCCTTTAACCTCAGCAGAATTATGCGAAATTTTTCAGGATTTAGTCGGAAATATAGCTTGTTGCCATTCATCCCGGTGAGAGCTTTCCGATGAATGGTAGTAAGACATTATTTAGGACATTACTGTATGTGGATGTACCGATATATTGATAGCTTTATTTTCAGGTGGAAGGAAGAACTGTTACAAGTTTATATCCATGGTTACTGGTAGTTGTTTCAGTACGATCGCGAAAGTGAATGACCAGATGAAGAGAACATGTGGTGACAGAAATCCTCCTGTTCATGGATTAAAGCATTATCACAAGAAAAATCCACGCAGGGATAGAGACTTCAACAGGAGGTGTATCAGTAAGTCATCAAATTCATATAGTAAATACACAGAACGACACGATGTGTAAACGTGTTTGTCAATACGGCACGAGTGCTGTCGCGGAAGGATAGAACGAGAGGCGCTTGTGCCTCGAGCTCTATCCTTCTGCGACAGCACGAGTGCCGTATCGACAAACCCATTTACACATCGTGTCGTTGTGTCTATTACACGCTTTGCTTCCTAGAATCCGTGCATTAAAAATACAGACTTAGAAGGCTTATTTAGGCACATAGAGGGCGTGTTTTGTCATGTGTGATGATGCTTTTATCTTATAGTTCCGGTTTCATGGTTGAGGCGAACGTCATGTACGTCATTTTACGTCAACGAGATGCATATGGAACGTATGTTCGATACGTATTTGTAAATATTGAACAGCAATAACACTGTACTTCTGGGAACAAGCGTGTAATAATAAGTTTTAGCTGACCTTGAATCAAGCCTGGAAATAATGTGTCTGACAATTGCAGAATGAGGTCCCCAGAGGGTGCATTTTGTGATGCTACCTTGCACAGTGGGCTAGCATCACCAAATTCACCCTCTGTGGACCTCACTCTGCTAAGGCCTCATCTTCTAAGGGTAGTATCTATAGTCTCAAATTAACATTGTTTTTAGTTACATTTTCCCTTCTGTTGAGTTTCTATATTCCCTAATTTGCAGAAGATAAATCGAGTTGACTGATGGGTGAACATCACCAACTTCAACTGGGGAACTTTAATCTCATCCTAGATCTCCCATATATAGCAGTTGAGAGGTTCCCAGAGGGTGAACTTGATGAAGCTAATCTGCAAATGTCACACACTTTTTCCAGGCTTGCCTTGAATCAAGGTCATTCTTAATTGATGGACCTCCACTTGTGCAGCATTAAATATCCTATGCCAGTGCATTCTTTTATATATACAAGTCTCCCCATAGGAAGCCTCGCATATATAAGAGAATACACTGGCTTACAAGGTCAAGGAAAATATTGTTTGACCAATGTATTCTTTTATATATGCGAGGCTCCCCATGGGAGACTCACATTTATAAGAGAATGCATTGGCATTCTCACATAATTTCAGGAAGCTCCAGTCATTAAAGGGTTAAATGTTACTTAAATTGCAGTACATCTTACTATTGCAGATTATAAAAATATTTAAATATTGACTAAGAAAGCAACCAATAATTAACAGTGCAAGCACATGTTTGACTCTGTGCTAGGATATGGTAATGTACTCACAAGCCGCTCTTAATTGAGCTCAAATATAAGGAAATTTTCACTTTGAAAATATTAACAAGATATTTGTTGCTGTCCCTCTAAAACATCGAATCATTTTGAAATAAGCGGATTCCGAAGTCGCATGATGTTAGATGCCAATCGTGTTGCTATCCACAAGCCACAAGGGTGAATTACAAAAAAGAATGACTGGCCACAGTCCGTTCGCTTTTGATTTCCAGATGATAACTTTAGATAGTCTCAACTGAATGGAATGAAATTTGGAATTTGGGTTTACCAGCACAATATACAGGTCAAATTTACCAGAGTTATGGCCCTTTATGTTGGAATATGCACTCAATGTTCGTTTCTGGATGATAACTTTAGTAAGTCTGAACTGAACGGAATGATGAACTTTAAGCCCAAAATACAGGTCAAGTTCGCATTTGGGTTCCGCCTGTCAATTTTCACCAGAGTAATGGCCCTTTGTTGGAATTACCATGGGCATATTTTGCCACGCCCTAGTGACATTCTTGTGAAGAGTGAGTGAACATATTATTGAATGTTTTCAGGCTCTGATGACGAGAGTAGTGAGGATATCGGTAACATAAGAGACATGACCAAATCATCTGGCAGCAAGCCGTCTGCTTCTATGACTGTATGTATCTCAGTGAAATTAATCTTAACCCTTTCATGACAGGAACTGCACTGGTGCAGCATTAAAGATCCTGTGCAAGTGCATTCTCTTATATATGCGAGTCTCCCATATGGAGTCTCACATACATAAACGAATGCACTGGCTTACATGATCAAGGTAAATATTGTTCGGCCAATGAATTCTCTTATATATGTATAAGAGAGTGCATTGGCACTGGGATTTTCGCAAAATTTCAGGAAGCTCCAGTCATGGAAGGGTTAACCCTTTCTATACCAATGTATTCTCCCACCCAGTTATAAACTATATATTGGAACTGTCTATAATTCATTTGGAGGGGTGTCCAGGAAAATGAGCAGAAGACATATGTACAAAAAATTTAATACAAGTACAGAGGGATTCATGTTCATTGGTGGGAAATGTTAATATAAGGAGCCCTCAGAATGATAATACATCAATTAAAGGCAGAGCAGTTTGCATCAAAGGTGAATTTCAAAAGTCATATTTTTTGGGATTATTGAAAGACAAAGATAAGACTCCCTAATCATAATTTTATTTCTTTTTCTTCGAAGAAATTAAAATCGGACAGGGACATATACTCCATTATCAAAATATGAAAAAGGGATGCAAACATTCATTTGTGTATAATAATAATAAAATAAAAAAAGAGTTGACTGAATTGAAACAAAATATTAATTTTTGTTGATATGTTCATTGTTTTAAATTGGATACTGAGTGAATGAATGTGAGTGCAAGAGAATGTGAGAAAGTGAATGATAGGATATACTTTTTGTTGAGTGTAAGCTAAACGGGTACGTTCGTTGTGATTATTATATTTTTCATATTATAATTATTTTCTAATAAAAAAAAAAATAAAAAAAAAAAAAAATATATAATAAGTTCAACGAACGACCTATGGTAGTTGGTACATAAAGGGTTAAAATGCATACACAAACATCTGAATCAGTCAATTGTGGTCCGAGAGGCCTTTTCATTATCAGAACCTCACTAGATTTAATGATACAGACGCTTAGTAAATTAGTTGTTGTATCACACAGCCGTCACATATCACTACACAATCCTCAATTGGCCAATTGAATAGAAGATTATTGAATGCATTGTGATTAATCTTAAAGGGGTACTGTACACTGAATCTGACCATTTATGGGATCATCTCCTTTTATATTCAACGGAATATATGCAAAAAATGAATGAATGTGAGCCATGGATGAGCAAAATACACTCATTTACTTTATGAATAATGTAAAACAACATGGTAATATAATGAAAATGAGTTTATGACTGGAATCATAAATTCATTTTCGTTATAATTACCATGTTGTTTTCATCATTCATAGAGCACACGGCTCAAATTCATTCATTCGTTGCATATATTCTGTTGAGTATAAAAGGAGATGGTCCCATAAATGACTGGATTTAGTGTATAGTACCCCTTTAATCCTATCATTGCTGGGATCAGTAATCCTAATAGTTATCATTTGCGAAACAAATGTTTTGGCCCACAGCAGAATTATGGGCAACTTTTCAGGATTTAGTCGGAAATATGGCTTGTGGCCATTCATCGGAAAGCTCTCACTGAGAGCTTTCCGATGAATGGCAACAAGCCATATTTCCGACTAAATCCAGAAAAGTTACCCATAATTTTTCTGTGGTTAAAACATGAATTGTAAGACTACGAATAGCTAAACTTTGTCATTACTCTATCTGTGAGTTGCGAAACCTCTCTATTTATTTGACATTTGGTTGCAGCTCACTGGCCAAAATACACAGATCATGCAAATAAAGAAACAGTTGCTGGACAGCCAGATGCAGCTTCAGCAACTTATACAACAGCAGACGTTACAGCAAGCTACCAGACACCAGGTGGTGCCACCAGATTCGACGACACAGGTAATGTCCTCATCACTGTGTAGGTAATGTTACACCGAAAGTCATTCTGTTGCCGTTTTTGTGATGATTCTGTAGCAGATTTTTTAACTGTAACATGACTGGAGCTTTGTCACATGGCCATTTGCAACAACATAAATACAACTGCTTACACTATGATAGTGGCGACAGGCTTTATAGATGTCATATTAATCCTTCTCTTTTGACCCATAAATTCCAATTAACCCTTATCTTTTGACCCATAAATTCAAATAATGTGTGTTATTAGGTACATCTGTGTGTACTACTTTAGTACATTACAGTATACTCTATAATTCCACATCAAAACTCTAGATTATGATTTCGATCATTGCTATTTACTATCGCCAAACATCTGGCGATTGTCATCGGCCTCTCGTATTAAATGAAATGCTCTTGGTTTTATTGATCAATCAATTTTATTGCATAGGAAAAACCGCTGGACATGGATACAAATGCATAGGCTAAGTAATCTACTAATCATGTTTGTAACAATGCAAATATTAAAGGAAAAAAAAATAGAACTTTGAGACAATGTTTGGGCTCCATGTCAATGCCTACTTTAATTTTAGATGGATTAACAAAGGAAGTTTGCTTGGAAATAGACTAAAATAAAATGTTTACAGACAATACAATGTTGCCAACATGCCGCAATTTAGGCATTAGATGATATGCTATTGGGAAATAACAAATAAAAATAAAATCAGCCACCCGCACTGATTTGAAAAAAAAATTGCCTGTGAAACAAAACATTTATTTCTTTTGGCCTTAATAGTATTATAAATGAGCTTTTGTATGTCATATCTTATTGGGTCATAGAACAGTGATTATGGAGTATAAATTCAGTCCTCGAAATTGGCCATGGCAATACGCAATGCTGTGGGAAATGACGCATTAAATTAGCCATGGGACATTTTTCCTAATTTTGAGGGCTGGAAATTTAACTTCAGCCATTATGACTTCTCCCTGATATAGTCCACTTCTCTCTCATAATTATATAGGGAGAAGTGACTTAAAGTTAAATAAACCACTTTATTATGCATTTATAGACAAATAATATACCCAATCTTCAAAATTTATCTGTATTTTATTCACAAAAAAGCCATTTGTCGTCTTGAAAATAAGATTTTTATTAAAATGATGTTGTTGTTGTAATTGTAGCCTGGAAGAGATACACTATCATTAAATAAGTTAAATACAAATTTAAGCATTCTTTATATGTATATATATTGTTTTTATATACATGTATATGGTATGATTTTTTTTTTGCAGAATCTGGCATCTCTCCAGCAGATGGTGACCCAGATAAACCAGCAACTCCAGATCGTTCAGCAGCAAATACAAGCCAATCAAATGATGACAGGTTACCCCGGCCTCATTCAGGGTCCCGTTGTTCTCAACTCGCAACTTGCAGGTGCTGTGCCTCACGTTCGTAGCTACCACAATCCAGTCAACTACATGGTGAGACTTCTGCAGCCATCGGCAAATATTGCCTACCCGTCTGCTACGCATGTACCATCGTCACAACTCGCAATGCAGGTGCCTGTCATCCAGTCAGTACAGCTACAGCATGCCACACCGATTATTAGTAGCTATGGCAGCCAACTCCAACTAAGTCAGAATCAACATCACAGTTTAGTTAGTTCACAACCGTCAGTATCTCTTCTGAAATGTAATCAATCTTCTTTGGACAGAAACAAACACCAGGATGTTGATTTGACAAATAAGCCCAATGATATATCAACTCAGCCAAATTTGACAAAAGGAACAACTTATAATAATTCACATACAGAAACACTGCTGGAAAAACAAGGAAACTCAACTTCAGAGATCAACAGCGAATCCAGTAACTGGTGGAAACCCCCGGAACTGGCTCATAACCAGACAGAGGACGAACAATTAACATCGGAACAATCAAAGGGGAGTTACTGTTACGTCAATCAGGAAGGCAAGCAGGTATTGCGGCTGACGCAGGAAAGCTTACAGTTTTTAGAGAAGCAAATGTTCCCAGGAGATGTAATTTATGCTGAGCCAATCGGGGTTGATGCCGATGGGTCAGGTGATGTGCGGACTGTGTATGTTACATCGAAATATGCTGATAGAGATCAAAACCCAACCAGCGGGTGTCAAGTCTCAGACAATGATGTCTGTGAATTGAGGCAACAAGAGTCAAGCGGTATTCACAGAGTACAGTATGTGTCTAATAGCAGTTCAGGTGACCATGGCAACCCTGATACCAGTGAACACAATTTGCATCACCATGGTAACGAGCTGTCAAGAGAAGAACTTTCCACACACAATCTTGTTTCACACGGTGGTCAGGCAATTACTGTGCCAGCTTCTAAAACTTTATCCACAACAGATGGAATTCCAGGTTCTACAACAAAGACTCGGAAGAAAAGAAAAAGAAAGGAAAAGAACAATCCTGTTCCAGATGTTACTGATTCCCTCACTGTGCATTCAAGTATAGAACAAACAGATATCAGTTTCTCTCAGGCCAATACTATGTTAAATCAGCCCATTACTATGCCAAATCATCCCATTGATGCAACAAGCCCATCCACTTTTGTTCCAAATCTGCCCACTTCTGTATCAAATCATCCTGTGAGTGAGAGACATATTGAGAATTTGACCATTTCAAATCTGGCCTATGCTTTATCAAATCATCCTGTGGCTGAGAGACATATTGAGAACATGACCACTTCTGTTCCAAATCTGGCCTTTGCTTTATCAAATCATAAATTCTGCAACAAAAAGAGCAAAACTGTCATGCAGACTGGTCAGCAGGAGATACCCAATGCAGGATATTTCAGCATTAGCACGGGTCAGCAAAACAATTGGCCTGATGATCAAAGTGCTACAGAAAGGCACAGATCAGAAAATTCTGATGCATCTGAAGACCACAATCAGTCTATGGATGTTCAGTTGCATATTGTGCAAATGGAGCCCAGGAGTACATCAACCAATTCCATTGAGCCTAAGGATAATTTAGCCAATCCCAAGACAAAGGATATTTTGACCAATCGCATGGAACCTAGTGCTACTTCAACCAATCGCATTGAGCCTATTGCTACTTCGACCGATCATGTTGAGCTTAGGGGTACTTCAACCAATCCTATAGAAATTGATGAAATGTCCAATAGTCAGCATTCAAATGACAGAGGTGATGGAGTATTGTCAAATCAAGAATTGGTGATTGAGCACAGCCATTTAATTTCACAGGCATCCAGTCAACGTCATGCAACGGTGTCAGATCAATCCTCATTGGTTGAGCACAGTCAATTAGAGGCAACCAGTCGTCGTCATGGTGCGAGCGAATTAGAGACGACAAACACTGATGGAAACCAACTGGTTTTTCGTCACACGGAAAAGCATGATGGCGGGACAGTTGGAATTTCTGAGAAGGGGGATAACTCTGCACCGTCTGAGATGCTTTATGAAAAGTTGAACTCTTATCACCAGTGGCTCATTTCCGATAACGAAAGCGGGAGAAAAGGAAGCCATGAACAGATAAATGAAAGTGGTGGGCAGCGATTGGACAGGAATTCGAAATACCAAACCGAAATACCAATACCAAAAGTGCATTCTCAAATATCAACGAAGGGAGTAGTTTATGAATTGAATGTTCCAAGTGTCAGTAGTGCAATACAAACCAATCGACAATCTGAAGGACAACAAGTTATGAGTTACTATAGCAACAAGGATAGTTCTGACTCTTTACAGTCAGTAATACATTCACCTCCAGTTGCCAGAGAAACGGTAAAAGCGTCATCAAAACGGACGGTCCCAATCTTACCTCGAATCCGAGGGAATGGATCTTCAACAAGACTTCAAGTTCAATCGCACTCAGAGGTTAAATTGATGCAAGAACTGTTCGATATCCATATTCCTTCGAACCAAATATTGCCAGTGACGACTTTAGCTCCATCAGATGCAGTTCATGAAGGTCATGTTGAGAACCAGTCTATGTTCAGTGATATGTACCCAGCATATCAAATGGCGATTCCAAACAGCTCAGCAGTGCATGCTGGGCGGGATGATACGTCAGCTGTTCAAGGTCAAGAGTCGAGTCATGTGACCAGCCACCTCGGGAATAACTTCAACGTTGAGGAACACAGACCTAGCAGCCAGCAGCAGTTGCTACGGTTACGCATGGAGTTGTCGCGTAAAGATGCAGTGTTGTCAAGTGTACAAGATGATACAAGTACTTTTTAGTATCAGAGATGTCTCGATTGAAAACTCTCTACTTTAGCCATCAAGAAATATCAGACTACTATTCATCACGGTTTGGCAGAAGATCATAACCAATCATCAGGTCACGTACATCCTGAATTCATCTATTATAGTTATATTTAACTATTATAGTTGAATTTGGCAGTGCTAAATCCACCATTTCCCTGTTTTTGTGGAAACTATTAATTGCGTATCCCAGTGCACAGCCAAAATGCACTCATAGCAACATTACAGCTAATTTTCAGTCTCCCGATATAAAAAATTTGCAACCTTTTGCGTTGGCTTATTTTAGTTAATGACACATTGTTGCCTTTCTAAATGGCATTAACATGATCACACAATCACTCATTCGTAACAAAATTTAGACCAATTGAATGTTAGTTGAATTTCGTATCATGTGCCACCATGACTAATTTTTCGCACAGATCAGGACATGTTATAAATAAACATGGTACCAATTTAGTAGGACAGTTTTTTTTTTTTTAAATAATGTTGTTTCAAATTCACAAAATGACGATATTCATATTTACCTATTAAAGTTGAATATAACTGTAATAGTTGAATTCAGGATCTGCCTGACCTGGTCATTGAACAAGTATAATCTGTTGATAAACTCTGCACAACACCGAGTATGAATGCTACGCATGAGTATCAGCTTGTTTAACCCTTCCATGACTGGAGCTTACTAAAATGTTGTGAAAACCCTGTGCCAATGCATTCTCTTATATATGTGAGTCTCCCATATATAAGAGAATATGCTGGCCTAACAATATTTACATTGACCTTGTAAGCCAGTACATTCTCTTATATACGAGTCTCCCATAGGGAGCCTTGCATATATAAGAGAATACATTGGCCTAACAATATTTACCCTTGACCTTGTAAGCCAGTGCATTCTCTTATATATGTGAGGCTCCCTATGGGAGACTCGCAAAAAATAAGAGAATGCACTGGCACAGGGTCTTTAATGTTGCACCAGCGCAGCTCCCATCATGAAAGGGTTAATGCTGCCTTTATGGCACATTTTGTGTCTCATTGACAACTAACTAAATCTCTGTTACTTTGCATAGACTTTGCTTGGAAATAAAATACAGCTGGCTGACCACTGGACATTACTATCCCGCCTTGGGTAGATATTTATAGTTTGTTATGCTTGACTACTGGATATTACTATCCCGCCTTGGGTAGATATTTATAGTTTGTTATGCTTGACTACTGGATATTACTATCCCGCCTTGGGCATATAATTATAGTTTGTTATGCTTGACGGCGAAGTTAGTCTAAGTTCATTCAACGTAAACCAGCTAGTGAAATCAGTTTGGTTAATGCACCTAAAATCCCCAAATAATTGTAATAAAATATCAAAATTGTGACAGTAAACCGGTTATTCCAAAGAAAATATTATATTTCACAATTTTGTTCTGAACTCCACAAGAGTTGTCCAACTGAAAGGAGTAATATAATGTGAAAAATATATTTTATCACATTGTTTACATAAATACGAACTCATTTGACCTCGAGAAGAGACAGTGTTAATTAAATGTAAAGAAACGGAGGTTAGTTGTAATTACGCGGCAAAATCTATGCGCAATTTAACATGCAAGTTAGATTATAATACATCATTATGACCATAAGATATTGCTCTTTCTGATGTATATAGCATCCTGTATTGATTTGTTGGGAAAAATCAATTAAAATGACCCAAAAAAACCCGCCACTGGATCTGGGCGTAAAATCTGCTATAGAAAGATATTTACAGGATGCTTCGACGTAAAACAGCATTATCCCAACCGATTTAATAGCTGGTTTACATCAAAGGAAACTTGGACAATGGTGAAGTTAGAAGATTTATCAATCTATAATTACACCTCTATTAATAGCTGGTTTACATCAAAGGAAACTTGGACAATGGTGAAGTTAGAAGATTTATCAATCTATAATTACACCTCTATTTTTCTCTTTCATTTTCCGTGATTCTGATTGGACAAGTCCTAACAATGCCTTCGTTACTTGCTGCTTGTATTTCTTGATAAAGATGTAAGTAGCCAAGTCACCATTGTAGGAATTTGGGAAGGGTTAACATTCGTGCGAGTTGATTGTCCCCGGGGCGATTTACTTGTGTGTCCTTGGTTACGGATCTATTCTCAGTGTATTGAAAATGTTCGCTCACTTCAAAGTAAAAACTGATTGCCTTGTTGCAATTTTTGATAATAAAGATGATTTGCGCATGTCACATGCCATGTGGAAGAGCTTTTAAAAAAGTGAGAAGTTGAGTCTCCCACCAATGTGATTGAAAATATAAACAGAAGTAAATCACCTATGCAATGTGAATTTGCAGGATATGAAATTTCCAGATTTGGGAAAATAGTTCTGAGATTTCCATATGATATCTAGTCAAAAGCTTTATAAACTGTGCTTCCATGTTCAATCAATGTTATATAAATCCTTGTGTGTATCTTTATTCTATTATCCAAGTAATCTGATAATAAATATGTTATACACTGTGTATCCACTCATGTTATCTGTTGGGCCACTTTTATTTTATTTCTTGCTTTACAGATAATTATTTTAAAAGATAGTTAGGAAGAGGGGGGGGGGGGGGGGGGGGGGGGGGGAATAAAATTTGGAAGTTAGTATTTTCATTTTATCAAAACACTGGTAGGAAGTATGTAAAAACAATCTTAAAGGTACTCAACCCGATAAAACTCCTCTCAATTACTATTTCAATGGCTTCGGGGGTCAAAAATATTTGATTCGAGTCGAGGAAGTCACCCATCAAAGCTCAGATTTGTTAGATATCGATTTTAGAAATCTATTATTTTTCATTATCGGGAATACTATCTGGCCCAGAACTCATGCAAAATTGCGTTAAAATTACCACTTGATTTTAGAGTTATTCATCCTTGTCTGTTTGAATAGATTTTGAGTACACATCCAGAGCAGATTACGGCAGATATTAGTACTCATCTCGAGTTTATAATAAATTTGAAAAATCAATATCTAATAACTCTGAGCTTTGTTTGATGGGTTCCTCGACTCGAATCAAATATTTTTTACCCCCAAAGCCAAAGAAATAGTAATATAGGACCCTACGATCGGATTGTTGTTGTTGGAATCTGTTGAGATGGGGACCCTCTTTACGGGTTGAGTACCTTTAACCCTTTGAGTGCCAGGGGCCGATCTCATCGGCCCTAAACCTACAAAACAAGTCTGTTAAAGAATATAAGAATAAATTATTAAAATTGTAAAAAAAAAAAAATGTTAGGCCAATGCATTCTTATATATGCGAGGCGACCTATGGTCGACTCGCATATATAAGAGAATGCATTGGCACAGGATATATGGGTTGATACAAAAATCGACCTGGCACTCAAAGGGTTAAATTGAATGTAATACATAGAGGATCTACGAGTCCCCATTTTATAGCGAGATTTACAAAACAAGTCCAGACCTAATTTACTGGACAAGTTTTGTAAATTTCTCTATAAAATGTGGACTTGTAGATCTTCTATTTATTACTGTATCCAAAACCTCCATAAAACATACTTAAATCACTAATTGGGACGTGAAACTAACAGCGGCCCCTATATTGTGTGCGATGACGTTTCAGTTGCTATGTGTTGTCTATCTGCGTAAATAAATAGTCCCCTAGACAAATAAGACTGTTTGACGTAGTTAATGGCATAAATTCAATGAAATAAATTTTCTATCTATATCAATATCAGTCACATACACCGATTCTTCTTCATTCCTCATCCCCACGATTTGAATCACGTTTGCGCAACAATAATACATTTTGGTACACCTGGTACTATTTCCAAAGTCCATGCAAGTGAAAAGTGGATCACCATCAACATGGACATAGAATAGGAGAATGATCAAATGAAAAGCATATGATGTGTGGAGAGGGTATAATTATTTTCGATGACATTATATGATGGAACTGCGGAATTTTTTTCTGAGATAAGATAGTGTCTGCAAACAACATAAACAGATACCATTTGTGTGAAGGGTTAATTATTTTATAAACTGTTCAACCTGATCGATACCAACTATACAGGTGAGCGGTGTGTCATCATAAACATGCACATAAAATTTTGAACACGATACGATAAAAAATACTTGAGTAATGGCATCAGATAGCAAGTGTCTACAGACAAGACGGACGGTTGATCTGGACGTTGGCATAATGTGTACCATACATGGTATGGGTACACATAAAAAGTGAACGTCATCTGCCCCTATTTTGTAAGCAGTCAATGATGATTAAGATCCATACTAAATTTCATTTAAATGTTATAATTATTGGTTGAGATATATGCATGGATGGACAAAAAAAAACACAATTTCAGATAAACAAGAAGGCTGCTGGTGGCCATTTTTTTTATTTTAAACAAATTTTGAGAAAAACAAGACAGTCAATGACTGTGGAGACGTCCACCTACTGTAAAGACTGAGATGAAAGGGACTTTGAAGACTAAAACAGTCAGTACTTGTCAAAATAACTTAAGACAAGTAGTTCTAAACAGGGACATAGCTGGGAATTCGCTGATGAGCCGGGCTCTTCACCTTGAAATCTCTAAGTGCACACTATTGTAAAATCTCCAACTCCCTTTTAAACAAGATAATCTTAACCATACCACAGCCTAAGTGCACAAAATTCCTTTTGCACATCCCTCTTATGTTGAAATTTTACAACTGGAACCGGTGTTACAAGCTCTCAAACTTTTGGGAATTTCCACCTGACATCATCCATAAAGTTAAAATTTGGCCCCTTTTGGTATAACAGTTGTAACCTGAAGTAGGCATATATGGACTGTTGGTTTAAAAACATACTGGTTGGAAAATAAAATCAAACTATGATAACTATTCTAACTTATTTTTGGTGTGAAAATCTAATGTATCAGAAATGAAATTTTTAAGAGGAATATATATCTTATTATACCAGTAGCGTACAGCATAGATACAGCTTGTGTGGGTGGGCCAGAGCTAAATCTCTTACCTCTGCCCCTATTTGAACAAACATGAATCCCCATCCCTGATATCTATTCATCTAATAATTTTAAACAGTCGCTTTTAAGAGTTGAAGTTAATTGATTTTCCAAAAAGGACCCCATTGGAACAGATCTGAACATGCCACCCAAGGACCCTGCATACACAAATATAAGCTAAATAGACTTGATGGTTCTTGAGTAGTAATAGTTGTTAGAATTACTATGGAGGGAAAACGTTATGGCCCTGGCATCCCTCCTATTTGACCTGATGAACTTTTTGAACAAATCTGAATGTGAGTCACATACAGGTAGGGAATTCATATAGATCTCGAGAAGAAAATTGTTGGATGAATGGATGAACAGAACAGTGGATGGGAAGGACACTCCGACAGACCAACAGTTTTAATCCAATATACCCCCCACTTTTTTGTCCATAATAAGGTATAATGAGTTCACATAGATAAGTGGTTAAGAAAATAATATTGGAACAGCCAAGTGTGAATTTAGTGTGTCTGAGGTCCCAAAAGGGTGAATGTAGTGATGCTATTCTGTAAGGTGGGCTAGCATCACCAAATTCACCATCTGGGAACCCAATTTTACTTAGTCCTCAACTGCTATGGGAGACCTAGGGACAGATAGAAGTTCTCCAGCTGAAGTTGGTGACGTATGACAGTATGCGCACCCATTTGACACCTCAATTATGCATTTTAGAATCTGAACAGAAGGGAAAAAAGCTGCTAAAAATGTCAATTTGAGACTCTAGATACTTCCCAGAATATGAGGCCTAAGCAGAATGAGGTCCTCGGAGGGTGTATTTGGCGATGCTAGCCTGCCATGCATAATTAAATCACCCTCTGGGAACCTCATTCTACAAATGCCAGACACACTTAATTAAAGCTTGGAGAAAAGGAATTTAATCTGATATTAATGACCAGTGTATTGTAAACAATGATGGTGCTACATTGACAACTTTAGAAAACAAATGTTAAACACTATTAATCTCATTTAAATTATGAATGACATGAATACACTCCCTGGGGACTCTGCCTATAGCCAAAGAAGTTCTGTTATCTATCTATCTGGCACTGTTTTATAAACAACATGTGTCATGTCTATCAATTCTCAGCCCTGTGGTTCAGAGCAGAGATGGTTGTACATCTGTCTGTTCATGTTTTCTCCCAAACCCCTGATTTCAACCAAATTTAATGGGGTGACTAGAGGTACCTACCCCCCCCCCCGAAGATGTAATGTCATAAGTTCTTCAAAATTTGAATTAAATGTTTTTTATTTTATTTAAAATAAAAAAAAATATTTATTAAAAATAAAAGATATTAATTTTTTTTTGTGTGTTAAATTGAGCATTAAGTTAAATCTAAAAAAAAAAAAATTCTTCACATTTATGTCCATAGCCCCACCCACATTTGACTCTGTGACCTCATTTGAACAAATCTGAACCACAGTCACCCGACCACTTCAGAAAAGAAGTCGTTTTAAGAATTACTATGTGGAAAAATAGTTATGGTCCTGACATCACAACTATTTGACTTGGTGACCTCATTTGAACAAATCTGAATACGAGTCACCTAGGAAACATCCACACCAAATATGAACCCATTCAGCCTTATGGTTCCAGACGAGAAGATGTTCAAAGAATTGTTGACGGATGGACGGACAAGGAGTGATGACTATAGCTCCACCGGAGACTTCGTCTCAGGTGAGCTAAAAATTGACAGATCCCATCTGGAGACCATCCAAAGATACATATGAAGTTTGGTGATGATTGGATGAGGAATGTGGCCAGTAGGTTGTCCTGAAGAATTTAGTCATGCAAAGAGTAAAATCCA
This sequence comes from Siphonodentalium dalli, assembly GCA_032622095.1. Classification (NCBI taxonomy): domain Eukaryota; kingdom Metazoa; phylum Mollusca; class Scaphopoda; order Gadilida; family Siphonodentaliidae; genus Siphonodentalium; species Siphonodentalium dalli. Next base: position 76,661,027 of record CP136069.1, read on the forward strand.
TTTTCACACTACGTCCCATTTACATAATAAGGGCTGCAACTGGAAAAAATTAATGGACAAAACCTGTTTGCAAATACTCTTCCCCATGTTGCTTCATCAACATGCCAAAGATAATTAAAATCCGACTGACGATGACCAAGATATAGAGCTTCATAGTTGTTGTGCAAGGACGGACAGACAGGGCCCATTTCTTTTTCCCCTGTCGAACTTCGTTTGCGGGGGATCACATGGAATCTATCAACTATCTTTTTACGGACATCTGTTGGGAAATATTGGCCATGTGCAATTGAAATTAGATCCGGAGCTAGCTGCTGCGGCGGTGGAATGATTTATTAGCGTGCCCCAGAAATAACAAATAAAATACAAATACGCATACATGTGCACATGATTTTTAAATGTTTTTCTGTGAGAAACGGGGAAATTGAGTTATCATGGTCTGACTACAATAGTTGAATTTATGATGTTCCAGACTTAACTAGAGATGGGCTTGTCCCAGATGGGACTAAGTAATACCCCCCGTATTCAAAATGTTATTTGAGTGAAGTAGCCATTACCATATATTGGAAAATATGTCAACAGGTATCCCTAACCCTAAACCCCCTAACCCCTAACCCTAATCATAACTCCACAAAAAAAAAGTCAGACAGACATCATAATCGCATGTGCACAGGTTCCCATGGTACTAAATATCAGTGCCAAGATTAAAAAACATTGACCTAAAAATGTAGAAATAAAAGCTCGGACAAATTATGCATATTGCCAAAAAAATTCTAAGTCGAAAAAGGGAGATAATTCCACCAAAAAATGTCGGACAGACGTCATAATCGCAGGTGCACAGGTTCCCATGGTTCTAAATATCTGTGCCAAGTTGACCTAAAAATGTACAAATAAAAGCTCGGACAAAATTATACATGTTGTGAAAATTCTAAGTCGAAAAAGGGGGAATAACTCCTCCAAAAAAAGTCCGACAGACATCATAATCGCAGGTGCACAGGTTCCCATGGTGGTTGATGTCTGTGTCAAGTTTCACGGAAATTGATAAAAAAAACTGATAAAAACTCCGGACAAATTTGTGTCCACGGACAGACGGACGGACAAGCTGATACCAGTATACCCCCCCCCCCCCACAACTCGTTGCGGGGGGTATAATGATACTTTATTCCTTGGAGCTCCAACAAGAGGTTGCACCACATGAGATATGCTCGGACGGACGAAGTCCATCCAGTATACTCAATTTTCTTCGAAAAGAGGGGGTATAATGAAATGGAGTGTCTGGATAAAACTACACATTCAAACAATTAACAATATTTTATGACTCATAAAACAGAATGGGCAACAAAATTACAAAACAATGAATTTCCCATGGATAAAACTAATTGAATTGCCAAGGAAATTAAAAATAATGAATATATAATTTTTATCAAATTACGTAAAGATATGAAGACTGATTTCATGTTTGTGTTCACCCTGCACAATGTCTGTATAAAAACATTCTGTGAAATGTCCCACTGGGCACCACATCAAAGGCATTTAATTTTTCCATATGGCATACAAAATGCACATGAATCTTATGTTATCAATACTTCATCAAATTGAATCAACAGGGCAGCTAATGTATTTTTTAGCTAATACCTGTTCCTTAAAAATGTGTTACGCAGTACGTGAAGATTTCAGATTGATATTTCATTGCTTACAATCAGGGATGGGTAAAGTACTTACCAAAAGTAATTAATTGCAATTACTTTCAAAACCCTCAATTACAAATACAATTACAATTACTTTCAGAACACAAAGTAATCAATAGCAATCATAGAAATTCATAGAATTGCAATCTCAAGTTAAATAGATTAAATTAAATTAAATAGAATTGCAATCTCCTACTGTTAAATAGATTAAAAAGGAACAAGTAATAACAAAGAAATATACTACTCCCCGCATTGTTTGTTCAACGATCTCTACGGGTGTAACCAGAGTAGAAATTCATGGTATGATTTTGAAATTACCCTGCTATTCTGACTCAATGACTTCAAAACAACTCATTGGTTGAAACTCACTCCACAGTTAAAATCAAATCATCAGTTCAACGATTAATCATGATACATGTTTATCACGATTCTTTCTGAATTTTAATAGATGTATTGCAATGCGCTTATTCCCAAAACTATTTACAAAATAGACAGCACACCTGTATCAGGAAGCGTATATCAAATGAGTTTCGAATGGAATTGTCAAAACACAATTTGTATTTTGACCATTATCAGCAAAATTACTTTTATTACGCCAACTAATTTCAAAATAATATTTGCGGTCTATATTTTTACCATTTTAATATCAGTCTGTATTTTGGTCATTGTCAGCTAATTTTGAACACAATATTTGCCGTCTGTATTTTGATAATATTCAGCTAGCTATAGTTTTCAAAATACTATTTGCCGTCGATATATTCAGCATTATCAGCTAATTTGCTGTCAGCATTTTGGTCATTATCAGCTATTTTTATTGCACATACTGGAGTCAACTTGTAGTTGCTTAAATTTATTGGAGCGTTATTGCCCATATATACAGCTCCTGGCGGAATCTGCATTCCAAACTGTCCAGCTGCTGTGGAAGTTGAATTCACTGCCTCCGATTCAGAAAGAAGTTCTGTGCCCTTTGTTTGTGTCATTATCGGCAACACTGATTCAATAGGTGTCAATACTGAACCATCAAGTCGAGAAGAAGTATTTGAAGTAGGCACTGAAATGTTTTTCGATGACAAGAGATTTTCTTTGAGAGGAGTGGAGGTTAAAGTCAGTGAAGGTAAAAAATTACCTTTAACGTCCTCCATCACAATCGTTTGATTAGAATAAGTGTCATCATGACGCGAAGCAGACTCACAAGATAACGACTCATCCAACCGTGAAGTAAACACACCAGAATTTGACTGATCCAATCGTGAAGTAGACATACCAGAAATTGACTCATCCAATCGTAAAGTTGATGCACCAGAATTTGACTCATCCAATCGAGAAGTAGATGCACCAGATGTCGAAGGCTGTTTCTGAGTATGATCTACATACTCCAGCAGAGTTTCTGAATCATCCATGTCATCGTTACAGCGGTCCAGATACTCGCGAGTTAAGTCTTTTGTGGAAGTATCGAATGTCTTTTTCCAATGTTTCTTCTGCTTCTTTGAAGCAGCTTTTTCAGCTTCATGCTCCTCATCGAGTTCGATCAAGTCACTATTAGCGAGCTGCCTATCAATGCTCTCAATAATTTGGTTTTTCAGCTTATTCCGATAATCATCGTCGATGAATCCCGAGTTGCTTGGCAACACCTTCACTAATTTTCTCCTTTTCGCAGCTAAGATACGTGATTCCTCAACCAGCTTGTCTGGGAGATACTGCGGCTGAGGCTTTTGGGCTAGTCGCATGCTTGCTCGACGTGGAGGTAGATCTGTCACACAAGGGGCTTTTCGTGCCTTTCTTTTCTGTGTTCTGTTTACATCTGGATGCATGTCTGTGTGTTACAAAAAAAAAAGTTAAATAAAATAAAAGGTCAGTCGACCAGTGTCCCCCGACAACGTGGCAAGTCAATGCCACTTTGTTAAAGAAATTAAATTGTTTTTCGATAAGGGTTAATAACTCCGTGAAAAAATAATTTCCCCGTCATCTATATACATGTTGCACATCTCAAATATGTGGGTAACAATACTCTGAAGTTTCAAATATCTACGATCAAAACTGTAGGAGTTGATTACACCATGAAGGTACCCTCATACAGAAAATTAAAAAAAATGTCGAAAAGGGTTGATAACTCTGACAAAAAAAAAAAATTCTGTCATCTATATACATGTTGCACATCTTCAATATATGGGCAACAATATTCTGAAGTTTCAAATCTCTGGGATGAAAACTGTAGGAGAAGATGATTACACCATGAAGGTACTCAAAAGTGTGATGGATGGACAACTGTTGGACCTTCAAGTCTGGACATAGTGTGTCTGACATTTGCAGAATGAGATCATTCTGCTTAGGACTCATCTTCTGGAAAGTATCAATTGTCTCAACATTGTTTTAGTTACTTTTTCCCTTCTGTTTAGTTTCTATATCCCCTAATATGCAGAAGATAAAATGCATAATCAAGGTGACTGGTGATGAACATCACGAACTCCATAGCAGTTGAGGTTAAGCAGAATGAGGTCCCCAGAGGGTGAATATTATGACGCTAGCCTGCAGTGTGGGATAGCATCACTACATTCACCCTCTGGGGGCCTCATTCTGCAAATGACATGCACACTATTTCCAGACTTGCTGTCGGTATATAAAAGCCAATATAAAATGGGTGAACGTATTTGGTAATGGGTCCAAAAACTAGCGTAGTTTTTCCATGGCAGATCCACCAAATTAACCATTTCTTTACTGAATGTATTCTCCCACCAGTTATAAAAGTATACATTGGAATGGTCTATTGTCATCTGGAGGGATGTTTACAAAATATAAGCAAATGACAGACAGAGAAATGATAATAAGGAATGTGGAAGGATTATTATACATTGGATGGAAATGTTCATAGGTCGTTTGTTGAACTTATTATCTGAACATTTCCAGGAACTACTGATCAATGAGTATTTAGTATATAAAGGGTTGAAGTAACACAAGATCTTCATAATAGGTTCTGGTTGAAACAAATGGTATTGGAATTACTATCATATTGCTCACTATATTTAGCAGAAAAGTTATGTACAATGTTGCAAGTAATATTCTCTGTCGTTTTAATTCTAAAACAAGTAGATTAGAGTGTACGTGTAGAAGATGCAACTATGCAGATCCTGGGATTTTCAGCTGATGAAATTATTTTTTTTAATTTAACAGGGCTGCATGATGGTTCCTTTTGAGTAAAACATTAAATCTCTAGAATATACATCTATATATAGATATATTTAGGGCCAAATAAATAAATTCCGTGTTCTCAGGCACCTCCCTCGTAACTGAAAATTTCTTTTAAAAAGCTGTGTCAAAATGTTTTTTTTATTATTTTCTGTTAGATCCTGTGCCAGTGCATTCTCTTATATATGTGAGTCTCCCATAGGGAGCCTCGTATATATAAGAGGATGCACTGGCTTACAAGGTCAAGGTAAATATTGTTAGGACAATGCATTCTCTTGAGAGACTCACATATATAAGGGAATGCATTGGCAAAGGGTTTTTGCAAAATATCAAGAAGCTCTGGACAGTCATGGAATGGTTAAAAGAAAGAGCTCTGAAATATTCCTTGTCAGCATATTTTGATATCCCGAATCCCAGCCTAGACATTTAAAATTGATAGAAGTCACTTCTCCCTATTTGCTTATTAGGGAGTAGACTGTTATCAGGGAGAAGTCATAAAGGCTGAAGTTCATTTTACACCCCAACATCACCCATCTATGTCCAATAAGTTTTATAAGTTTTACACAAGAGCCCATTTATAAAACCATTATAGTGAGTATGACCATTATAATCTGTAAATTTACTTTAAATCTGTTGTTGGCACATATGCATACTGGTATTTGAGAGAGCATTCACTTCTCCCTTAGTAAAAAATAGGGAGAAGTGGCCCAATTTAGGGAGAAGATGTCTCCCAAGTCGCCCTCTAGGCTGGTCCCTGCCGAATCCCATATTGGGCATACATGATTTGAAGAATCAAATGAGGAAGGTTACGGGGCTTGTTACATGAGCTGGGACAACTCGGCTAGCCAGGACAACTCTCTTTGGCGAGTGCCCGTTTTTCTGTGCTTTTTCACTGAAGTTTGCATTCTATTACATGTGCCAAGCCAACTTGGCAAGTCAGGATAACCCATCCCACCAAGATTCGTTGTCACTTGACAACACATCAGACAATATAATGTTCTCGTAATTGAGTGATGCTTCTCAGCAAGAGCCCACAACCACTTGCGACATTAGTTCTGACATCGTGATTGACAGATATATTGGCATCTAGTTTTGTGCACATCAAACCGAGTTGTCCCGGCTGACCGAGTTGTCTAGACTCATGTAACAGCACAACAGAGTTGTCCTAGCTTATATAACTAGCCCCTAAACCAATATTTTGCTATACAATCAGTTGTGTTTTGGTCAGGAGACTTTATCAATTGGAATCTATTTTGAATGAGGAATCTGATGTATAATAAATTTTATATCAATTTAAGATATTCAAGACAGGCGTTATCCGTTAATGCTTTCTATACTATATGGTTTCTGCCATTCAGTTATAAAGGTATACATTGGAATGGTCTATTATTCAGAGGAACCCTTTCTATACTAAACACATATTGATGTGTAGTTATCCCAGAGGAAATGTTCAGGTAATAGGTCCTTTGCAAGCCTTGAAATAGTGTGTCTGTTATTTGTAGAATGAGGTTCAGAAATGGTAAGTTTAGTAACCTACCCCGCACAGCATAACAAAATTAACCCTCTGGGGACCTCATTCTGCTTAGGCCTCATCTTCTGGGAAGTATCTGTAGTCTCAAATTAACATTGTTTTCAGTTACTTTTTCCATTCTGTTCAGTTTCTATATCCCCTAATTTGCAGAATATAAATTGCATAATCGGTGACTAATGGGTGAACATCACCAACTTCAATCTGATCCTAGGTCTCCCATAGCAGTTGAGGCGTCAGCAGAATGAGGTTCACAGAGGGTGAATTTGGTGATTCTAGCCCATATGTGGGATAGCATCACTAAATTCACCCTCAGGGGACCTCATTCTGCAAATGACAGACACACTATTTGTGAACTTATTATCTGAACATTTCCCTAAAAAAATAGGACACATTCTACACTTATATTACCTGTACATCCCTCCAAATCAATAACAGACCATTCCGATATACAGTTTTTTTATCTTGGTGGGAGAATCCATTTAGTATAGAAAGGGTTAAATGACATAACTCACCAACACTTGCATCACCAGAAGTGACCATCAAATTTATACTATCAGAATTCGGAATGTTCACAAGCGAAATATCTTGGGTCGGAATGGGTACATGCTGTAGAGCTGCCAAACCTGTTGATGGTACGACATGGCGTGAAGGAGCCGAGGTCATATGATCAGAGGGCACCAAATCCATGGACGAAGCAGCAGTCACGTGATAAGAAGGTTCAACTTCCATGGAGGGCGGAGCAGCGGTCACATGATAAGAAGGCACCAAATCCAAAGATTGAGCCATGTGATTAGAGGATTCAACATCCATGGAGGACGTAGCATTGGTCACATGATCCGAGGGCAACACATCGTTGGACGAAGCAGTAGTCGCAAGATAAGCAGGCACCATGTTTGTTAATGGTAGAGCACCAGTCATATAAGCAGGCACAACATTTGCTAATGGTGGAGCATCAGTCCTAGGATATGCTCCTGTTCCATCACCATACTGTTCCACTTCCCTTCTGGCTTGTGCGTCGTCATGGTTCTTGTACTTTTTCGGTCGGCCAAGGGGGATGGAACCATTCCTTTGTAATTCAAAAAAACAAAAATGTTCAGTTACGTTTTTCGTTATAACGAGATTTTAATTTAAGCTACAAAGTATTTGAACATTTATTGAACAAATACATAGCCTTCAAAACTATTAATTTGTTATTTTATATATTACGTGACTTTCTTGGGGCCTGGCTTGGCTCAATAGTGCTATGCTATTTCCATAAAAGAGAGTATTTGGAGGGGGGCTAATCCCGGGATTCCCCTTAACCCCTTATGCTAATTTCAATAAAATCCAACTGCCTTATTACTGTCTATATATAGTAACAGACTCACTTCACACAACTGGAAAATCATTTGAACACACGGCAAATCTGAAGCCATATGAATATTACATAATTGTGATAATTACAAATCCAGATGCAACATGCGATGTCAAGAATATCAAAAGCAATGTCTGACCTTAGAAAATGTCATTAACTTGAAAAATTATTGACAATTAACTCTATAATCATCCCCTACTCCCCCCTCCCCCATGCCAAGTTTGCCTATATACCCCAAGTAATTAATTGATTCTAAATTCCAACATCATAAACTAATTAAACTATTGCTGCAGATGCCTTGACTCCTAGCAACAGTAAGCTCCTCCCACTAGTCAATATGTGCGGAAAGTTTCATTTCTCACCTTCTCTTTTTCCGAGGAAGACCCTTTGGTTTCGTTGTAGCCTTTGATGCAGAACCATCGGCAGTGACTGGTTTAGTGTCCTCAGCATACGACCTTGAATTGGACGGACCAGGTATTGCCGCTGCATTGTCACTTGGTTGAGGCGGACATGCATTTTTTGGCACGTCAGCATGTTTCGGAACTTGCACTGACAGAAGACCGGGAAACGTAAATAAGCCGAGGAATCGAGATTTGACCATCTTATAGTTTTCACTGTCTTTGAATTTCTCCAGTGATAACGGATCACTTACATCCTCTGAAGATGCATTAGCATCTGAAATGAAAAGTCATGTCATTAATGTGAGAATGATTCTGTCAAAACAGATATGAATACAGTTAACAAATTCTGTTGTATCAACAAGATGGTACTTACACGTATTCACAAATAATGCCATGATCCTGGGTGAGATATCAGAATAAAACAATCCCGAATCACTGAATGGCAATGGCAAATCTTGAATGAAAATTGCTACTCTTACAAGAGTGGAAGCCGAACGCTCAGAATCATACTGAATATACAGTGAACATAACTTGGTAACGGGGATAAATAAACTTCCAATTTCTATTTATATGGACAATATTTGTGATGACGGTACGTCAATTGATCGCCCATCACTCTGAGAAACCAAATTTCTTTGTCAAAAGCAAATTGATAATAAGAGACATGCACGGACAACCATGAAGCCACATGCACTTTAAGAATACCAATTTCCCATCATATATGTGAATTCTGTAGTAGAGATTTTCTAAGTATGAATAATAATTAAATTTAAATTCTTTCTCGTTGATTATCAGATAGTAACGTGTATGAGAGGTATTAAGCCTAAGCAAGATAACTAATTAATTTCTTATTTTTTATCCAACATTTTAAAGAAACGGATGGCCTTCGCTATTTGTTATTGATGTTAAAATAGTCACAACCATTAGAACCACCATAAACTGAAAGAATATTAAAATATAGACAGATTTTGTTCTTATACCAATCATAAATATCTCATAAATAGCATGTTATTGTCAAGATCGTATGCAGTGTTAGTAAACAAAAGTCATGTTATGTTACAGTACAGTAAAGTACAGTAAAGAGTATGTGATAAGCAAAACACTTAACACTGGGGAGATCCCACCAAGAGAACATTGGTTAAAATAGTGCCAGTTTTGTTGTTGAATGGGTCACAGGGAATCAATCTCCCAAAAAAATCACCACGGTGTTGAGCGTTTTTCTTATCGCACACTCTTTATGTGCTGTATATAAACAAACGCTGTGGATGATATCGTATTCATACTATCATTATACTATTAGTATATTCTTGAGGAAATTTTCATCATTTGGAACTTTTATTTCTAAATTATAACCTCAGGGTTCCCACTATGAATTTTAATCCAAATTCAAGCACTTTTCAAGCACTTGTTCAAATATTTTCAAGCGCCTCACAGACTACCGATTATAGAAATATTTGCATTTAATACAAGGAAGGGTATCCAGTCTCCAACAAAATGATCTGATGCATGGCTTGTGCTTTGTTCGAATGAAGAATAAAATAATAACACAATCCCTACTATTACCTGTATTTCATTAATTGGATGGGTATACTAGTTTTAATAACTAGTGTACCCATCCAATTAATGAACTTTCATATTTATGTACTAAAGATATGGTCATAAATAGCGGAATGATCCTAACAGATGAATTTTCCATAGATAACTTGATAACCTTTATGAAGTAAAGAGAAGAAGAAATATACCTGTACCTTGTATTATATAACTTCTATCAGATGAACACTCAAGTTTTTAGACATTAATTTCTAAGTCTTTATTCATATAGTCTTATAGATGCACACATGTGTCACAGTCTTATCCATAGTTTCTTCATACCGGTACAATGATACATACCGGTATATGAATAGTATTCAATCAGCTTCTAGGTATATACTTGAATTTGAACTGGATGCTGTTGGTCGTGTGATATTTACAGGTGACATAGTATTTGATGGGGCACTCGTTCTTGTCTGATTCCTTGCGAAAAAGTTATTCACCGTCACGACAGATAGCTGTCGAACTTTCGCAGCGTGTTTTGTCGACTTCACATGACTTTTCAAAGCTGATTCTCCCATCCCAGAAATATCTATTTCCTTGCAACAAAGCACGCACATTGCCTTCCTATTGTTGTTCGTTTGTTGCAACCAACCAGAATAAGTTTCGTGCGATAACCATGCAGTGTTGAACACGCACTTTCCCATTGTTATTTTAACGAAAGACTAGCGATAATTTCAAAGCATGGGCGCCGCAATTGTTATATTTTTAGAACGAGTCAATGCAAATCGCGGAATACCGGCACGAATAGCGAAACGAACCGACTACCTGGCAATCATATGATGCCGCTTGACAATTTTGACGCTTCTTGATACTAACTGCGTAGAAGACTGCAAGCGTGTCAATAAGACAACCTTTGATGACTAAATTCAAGTACTTTCAAGCACCTTAGGGTGTTTAAGGGAAAATTCAATGACTTTCAAGGGCTTGAAAAACATAATACCAAATTCAAGCACCCGTACGAACCCTGTAACCTACAACCAAGACCCTCCGTGCCTTTAAACAAAAATTTATTCTACTCATTATCATTGCCAGATATAGTTAAAGTTACTCAGGTCAATCACGATCTATATTTTATAGGCCCATGTTATGTACCGGTAGCCCTATATATTGGTATGTTCAGCATTTACATAGCGAATAAAATTAGATTATTGTTGATTTCTCTAAAGTCCTGAGAAATTAGCTGTCTATATTTTTAAAAGTATTATTAATAAAATTTCAATTATGAATCAGTTTAGCTCGGCTGCAAAGTTGAAAAGTGCCATAATTAAATACCAGTGCATAATAGTGTACTTGGTTACCTCTTCCTGTGACGTCATGTCTCACATGACCACAGCTATTAGGCTTTCTAAAGTCTCTCACACATGAAAAATCTGTATAACTTTGCATGGCCCAAAAATCAGCAGCGATTGAGTCATATTTTGATGCACTACTGCTGAACAACAAATAGTCATTGCACTAAAGATTAAACATGGTAGATGCAGATTAAAAGCTTAAAATTAATTCCACTTTAATAATTATGATAGAATTTTTTTTTATTCAAATTTTTTTTTTTATTTCTCATGAACCGGCATCTAAGACATTGAGTACCATAGAACACTCAAGTTTTAATGTTTGGCAGTAATACTGTTGACAATAGTTGACTATTAGCTTTTGGAAAAATGAAATTTGATTTTGTCTAATTTGGCCATAGACACTGGCTTTTCCTCGAATCACTTTGATCAGCCATACTGCAAAAACGTAATTAAAGAAAAACAAGAGGTTGCACCATGGGTGCTGGGATACCCCCCGTGGTGAAATTTGAAATATAGGCACGTCAGAAACCAAATTGCGAACAAAAATGTGATGAACAAACAAATTACTTGACAATTCTAACAAACGGCGGATGGAAATACAACATTTTCAGATAAAGAAAGAGGGATAACTCTTTTGAAAGCCATCCTGATGCCAAACCTGCATACCAAATTTCATCGAGATCCGATAACCCGTGGTTGAGAAATATGAGTGGATGGACAGAAATCCAACATTTTCAGATAAACAAAGAGGGATAACTCTTGAAGGGTAAACTTGAACAATGTCAATGAATACTTTTTTGAACGCCCTCCTGATGCCAAACCTGCATACCAAATTTCATTGAGATCCGATCACCCATGGTTGAGATATATGAGCAGACAGATGGACAGACAGATGGATACATGTAATCCAGTATACCCCCAAATTTTTGGGATGGGGGTATAATAAAGGCATTGGCTAAATCAGTAGGACCCACCAACATCATAGCTAAATCAGCAGGCCCCACCAACATCATAGCTAAATCAGCAGGACCCAACAACATCATAGCTAAATCAGTAGGACCCACCAACATCATAGCTAAATCAACATGACCCAACAACATCATAGCTAAATCAGCAGGCCCCACCAACATCATAGCTAAATCAGCAGGACCCAACAACATCATAGCTAAATCAGCAGGCCCCACCAACATCATAGCTAAATCAGCAGGACCCAACAACATCATAGCTAAATCAGCAGGACCCAACAACATCATAGCTAAATCAGCAGGACCCAACAACATCATAGCTAAATCAGCAGGACCCACACCCCTCATAATTAAATCAGCAGGACCCTCCAACATCATAGCTAAATCAGAAGGACTCACCAACCTCATAGCTAAATCATCAGGACTCACCAACCTCATAGCTAAATCAGCAGGAACCACCAACACCATAGCAGGACCCACAAACATCATAGCTAAATCAGCAGGAACCACCAACATCATATCTAAAATCAGCAGGAACCAAAAATAGCATAGCTAAATCAGCAGGACCCAACACCATAGCTAGATCAGAAGGACTCACCAACCTCACAGCAAAATCAGCAGGAATCACCAATATCATAGCTAAATCAGCAGGACCCACCAACCTCATAGCTAAATCAGCAGGAACCACCAACATAGCTAAATCAGAAGGACCCACCAACATCATAGCTAAATCACCAGGACCCACCAACCTCATAGCTAAATCAGCAGGACCCACCACCATAACTAAATAAGCAGAAACCACCAACATCATAGCAAAATCACCAGGACCCACAACATCATAGCTAAATCAGCAGGAACCACCAACATCATAGCAAAATCAGCAGGAACCACCAACATCATAGCTAAATCAGCAGGAACCACCAACATAGCTAAATCAGCAGGACCCACCAACCTCATAGCTAAATCAGCAGGAACCACCAACATAGCTAAATCAGAAGGACCCACCAACATCATAGCTAAATCACCAGGACCCACCAACCTCATAGCTAAATCAGCAGGACCCACCACCATAACTAAATAAGCAGAAACCACCAACATCATAGCAAAATCACCAGGACCCACAACATCATAGCTAAATCAGCAGGAACCACCAACATCATAGCAAAATCAGCAGGAACCACCAACATCATAGCTAAATCAGCAGGACCAACCAACATCATAGCTAAATCAGCAGGACCCAACAACATCATTGCTAAATCAGCAGGACCCACCAACATCATAGCTAAATCAACATGACCCACCAACCTCATAGCTAAATTAGCAGGACCCACCAACATCATAGCTAAATCAGCAGGACCCACCAACATCATAGCTAAATCAGCAGGTACCAAAAATATCATAGCTAAATCAGCAGGACCCACCATCATAGCTAGATCAGAAGGACTCACCAACCCCACAGCGAAATCAGCAGGAATCACCAATATCATAGCTAAATCAGCAGGACCCACCAACCTCATAGCTAAATCAGCAGGAACCACCAACATCATAGCAAAATCAGCAGGAACCACCAACATCCTAGCTAAATCAGCAGGACCAACCAACATCATAGCTAAATCAGCAGGACCCAACAACATCATTGCTAAATCAGCAGGACCCACCAACATCATAGCTAAATCAACATGACCCACCAACCTCATAGCTAAATTAGCAGGACCCACCAACATCATAGCTAAATCAGCAGGACCCACCAACATCATAGCTAAATCAGCAGGTACCAAAAATATCATAGCTAAATCAGCAGGACCCACCATCATAGCTAGATCAGAAGGACTCACCAACCCCACAGCGAAATCAGCAGGAATCACCAATATCATAGCTAAATCAGCAGGACCCACCAACCTCATAGCTAAATCAGCAGGAACCACCAACATTGATAAATCAGAAGGACCCACCAACATCATAGCTAAATCACCAGGACCCACCAACCTCATAGCTAAATCAGCAGGACCCACCACCATAACTAAATAAGCAGAAACCACCAACATCATAGCAAAATCACCAGGACCCACAACATCATAGCTAAATCAGCAGGAACCACCAACATCATAGCAAAATCAGCAGGAACCACCAACATCATAGCTAAATCAGCAGGACCAACCAACATCATTGATAAATCAGCAGGACCCACCAACATCATAGCTAAATCAACATGACCCACCAACCTCATAGCTAAATTTGCAGGACCCACCAACATCTTAGCTAAATCAACAGGAACCACCAACATAGTTAATTAGCAGGAACCACCAACATCATAGTTGACAAAGCAGGACTATTTGACCAGGGGTGATTACATACAGTAATGCTCTAATTAATCGACCTCTTAACCAAAGCAGAATTATGGGTAACTTTTCAGGATTTAGTCAGAAATATGGCTTGTTGCCATTCATCGGAAAGCTCTCGGGGAGAGCTTTCCGATGAATGGCAACAAGCCATATTTCCGACTAAATCCTGAAAAGTTACCCATAATTCTGCTTTGGTTAAGAGGTCGATTAATTAGAGCATTACTGTATTTCATTGCTTTGTAGCTAGCTATTCTACAAGTGACGAGGGAAGCGGGACTACTTGACAATGAGAGATTCTAATTATGTATTTCATTGCTTTGTAGCTAGCGTTTCTACTAGTGACAAGGGAAGCGGGAGGACTACTTTACCATGGGAGATTCTAATTATGTATTTCATTGCTTTGTAGCTAGCGTTTCTACTAGTGACAAGGGAAGCGGGAGGACTACTTTACCATGGGAGATTCTAATTATGTATTTCATTGCTTTGTAGCTAGCGTTTCTACTAGTGACGAGGGGAGCGGGACTACTTGACCAGGTGTGATTCTAATTACATATTTCAATACTTTGTAGCTAGCAATTCTACTGGTGACAAGGGAAGCAAGTATAACCTTGGGAATGTTCATTGCTGATATAATTTGATATTTTTGTTCCAGTTTATTTGTATTCAGTTTTTTTTAATTGTTGTATTCTGGTTCAAATCGAACCAAATCTTCGTGACAACATTGAATTGAATTAAATAATCGAAAATTTGCAGGGCCCTAAATCTAACTAGAGATGGGCCTGTCCCATTCGTAAATAAATTTCGGAGTACAATTGCTAGACGCACTGGTACGTCGAACGAAAGAACCCCTCATTTCCGTTTGCACGTATACCGGGGAAGCCCTGGGAAATCCTGCCACCTGATTGGCTGGCGTCTTTAAAAAACGCCAGCTCTTGTATACATATAAACACGTGGAACATCTAATTTTAGCCTATGGGCGTGGATAATCGATAACATAATTACTTCGCACATGAGCAGTCCAAACAGGAATCTCTTCCGCTTTAAATTGTTTTCACCAGAAAAGCGGAAAATATTTGAGAATAATTGATTAAAGTGTGTTCTATTGCAACTACTTCGAACAATGAAGGATGTATTTCTATAAGTTGCATTATACTATATACAGCTGATATATGTACGCTAATTCTTATGGACACACTATGGTATCGCCATGATTCTGCGGAAGTATTTACGACTTTCGAAACCTACTTTCGTTTTATGGCACCAAAATGATTGACGTGCATAAATTAGTCTATTTTGGGAGTCGCTTGCCATGATAATGACGTCTCGCTCTGTTGTTTTTCGAGCTCAGCGCAAATTACCTTGACTGCCATTTCGATTAGACGTACCGTGCGTGACTGTGGGAGAAAATGTACGCTAAGTTTACTAAGACTGGGCCTGTCCCAGATGGGACTGATGGGGGGGTATAATAAGCTTAGGAACTGTATCCTTCAGTTGGGGTGTAAATATGAGATTATTACATCAAAAGTTTGAATTACCTGTAAATTCTTTCTGGTAATGTTTTATATTGCGCATCAGGCTCTGCCTTTGAAGCAGTAGCATTTTGAAAGCTTTCATCGTTGATGTGTTCGGTGGATGGAATGGAAGGCTATAATTCGGCTTCGACCGATCTGTGTCCTTGTTAATGCAGACCGAGATGGTATCGCTAACTCTGGTCGGGTTGGAAGCATTGGAGTCATCAGACTCTGTTGTATTCTGAGCATCAGTTGAGTTCTTTTTTATGAGTTTGTAGTCAATGCCCAAGGACTGGAAAGAGAAAGAGAGATAACTATAGGAGTGTTTAGATGAGTCCTCAAGATATGGTGCTGGACATTTTCAGAATGAGGTCCCCAGAGGGTCAACACACAACCCCGCACCTCGGGCTAGCTAAACAGCTAAAAAAATATTTTAAATATCAAAGACTGTTGATAGAGAATACACCTGTAACACAAGACTCTTAGAGACCATGAATAAATGGCCACTTGGCCCAATGTTCCCCGAAATAGAGTGGTATAGTCCACAAAAGGATGTCAGAAAAACCACAATAACAGTGAACCAAATTCAAAATAAAACTTTACCTGCAGCAATATTTCATTTGATTCAGTTGATTGGAAATGAAATTATTATCCAGAAAGTCGAAAAAGCCACATAACTGATAAAAATAATTGAATTTAACCCTTTCATGATGGGAGCTGCTGGTGCAGCATTAAATATCCTGTGTCAGTGCATTCTCTTATATATGTGAGTCTCCCATCTATAGGGAGCCTCACATATATAAGAGAATGGACTGGCTTACAAGGTCAAGGTAACTTTTGTTAGGCCAATGTATTCTCTTATATATGCGAGGGATATATAAGAGAATGCATTGGCACAGGGTTTTCTCAAATATTCAGGAAGCTCCAGTCACAGAAGGGTTAACACTGAATGGACCCTGACCTGTATTTCATAGTCATACCCCATTGTTAACCCTTTTTTATACTAAATACTCATTGACGAGTAGTTTCCGTAGGAAATGTTCAGATAATAAATTCAACAAACGACCATGTTGAATTTATTATCTGAACATTTCCCACCTATGAATATGAATCTTTCTGCATTAGCTGAAAATCAAAATTATTCAATGATCGATCAATGATCCAAGACTCTTGATACAGTGCCATAGATCAGGAAACTACGTCACCAATCAAGTCTTTAGCCCAAGCTGTTTTAATTTATTTGTTTAAAACTTATATAAATGTTTGCCTGGTGGGACTAACTGTGTGCTGTGAGTAGTGGAAATTCACAATCAAGTCTGAGCTTAGTGTGCCTGTAATTTGCAGAATGAGATCCCCAGAGGTGAATTTAGTGATAGCATCACTAACTTCACCCTCTGGGGGACCTCATTCTGCAAATGACAGGCACACTAAACTCAGATAATGTGCACCAAAATCAAGAATCATTAAAAACTAATATTAACTAAAACATAAATTTACAAGGAAAATAGGTTTCAATTGTACCCTGATTTTGAACATCAAACACAGCTCAACCATTTAATAGATGTTCGTAAAATGCACATAATCTCTTTCACTCGCATGTACAATAACTCCTGCAACAAATATCTAGCTTATCCATGTGCACTGCATGAGTTCCAGATAGCAGCTATCCGAATGTCTGAAGTGACGATTTACAGATTACATTTGTGATGTAAGTTCCTGAATGTCTGAAGCGACCATTTAGATATTACATTAGTGACGTAAGTTCCTAGCCCTGAATGTCTGAAGCGACCATTTAGATATTTCATTTGTGATGTAAGTTCCTAGCCCTGAATGTCTGAAGCGACCATTTAGATATTACATTAGTGACGTAGGTTTCAGGACCTGAATGTCTGAAGTGACAATTTAGAGATTACATTAGTGACGTAGGTTTCAGGCCCTGAACGTCTGAAGCGACCATTTAGATATTACATTAGTGAGGTAAGTTCCTAGCCCTGAATGTCTGAAGCGACCATTTAGATATTACATTAGTGACGTAGGTTTCAGGACCTGAATGTCTGAAGCAACCATTTAGAGATTACATTAGTGACGTAAGTTCCTAGCCCTGAATGTCTGAAGCAACCATTTAGATATTACATTAGTGACGTAGGTTTCAGGACCTGAATGTCTGAAGTGACAATTTAGAGATTACATTAGTGATGTAGGTTTCAGGCCCTGAACGTCTGAAGCGACGACTTAGAGATAACATTAGTGATGTAGGTTCCCGGCCCTGAATGACTGAAGCTACGATTTACAGATTACATTAGTGATGTAGTTTCCAGGCCCTGAATGTCTGAAGCTACGATTTAGATATTACATTAGTGACATAGGTTCCAGGCCCTGAATGTCTGAAGTGATGATTTAGAGATTACATTAGTGACGTAGGTTCCAGGCCCTGAACGTCTGAAGCGACGATTTAGAGATTACATTAGTGACATAGGTTGCAGGCCCTGAAAGTCTGATATGATGATTTAGAGATTATATCAGTGACGTAGGTTCCAGGACCTGTAAATGGAGACAAACCTTTAGAAGGAGGAGATAAATCTGTGATGATAGCGCCTTCGGGTCGTCTTTATGTTCAGTAGCCTCCCCTGAAACAAATATTCACAATTCATATTTAACCATTTCTTTACTAAATGGATTCTCCCACCAGTTTTAAAAGTATACATTGGAATGATCAATAAATCACCTGGAGGGGTATTCATGTCGACGGGTGTTAGGGAAAGACAACCGATAATAAAAGTGTAAAAGGATAACTATATACTCATTGGTGGGAAATGTTTAGATAATACATTCAACGTTCTTGAACTTATTATCTGAACATTCAGGGCTCAAAATACATTCAATCTTGCAAGAATCAAATGCTGAATCAAGTTAGTCATAAAGCACTGAACATTGAAATGTTTCATGAGAATCATTATGAGAATCAATTCGGTGATTTTCTCGTTGAATCTTAAGGCCTGAAATTTCCTAAGAGAAATGGTTAACTTCAAGTCATTCTTAGTTTATCGCCTCCCCTGAGATCATAGTCTACAGATGTCGTTCCAACATCTGCTTGCACATTCAAATGACCAGGTAATGCTCACAGGAACCTTTCTTGGTTCAATAGGACATGCATGAGACATGAAAAGGTTAAAAAGCTTGTTACATATCAGAAGTATATGGATGGGCAGTTGAGCCCATTTATTATAGTATGGTCTGACTGCAGGAAAGCAAAATCATTCTTAGACAGTGTTCACGCTGCCTTGAGCAAATTTTGCAAATTGCAAAAGAAAAACAAAAGTGGCTCAACAAAATGTGCTAGTGGCTAAATAAAGTGGCTCAAAGAATTTCTGTGTGTGGCTCTTAAATTAACTGCCTTGGAACATATTAAGTTTAACAGTCAGGCAACACCATCTCGTCATGAGACAGTCTGAATGAAAGCACTCGCTAATTGATTCTCGGCTTTTGCCACAGCGACTGGTTGTAATTGTTTCGCGTACAGTGAATTAATGTGTTTTCTATTTCTACTTGATAAAAACACACATTCATTGTATTGGTTTCACATCGCCAAACATTAGTGAAACAAAGAAAATGACACATATCCTATAATATCAGACTTTGCATAAACACTATAATATGCACCTGTGTTGACTGGAATGTGAGAGGGCCTTCTAGTACCAACATTTAATCAAAGATTAACGGCGAAACAGACTTTCTGTTCCACATTTAAACTTATTGGTGAAAATTGCAATTGAAGGCCCTCCAATGTCAGACTTTAATTTTGGTAAAGCATTTAATAAATGGTCAAATGTAAAATCTCGCCGAATTTTCAATGTTTGATTATTAAGAGTTAATTAGCTTGTGTGGTTCTTTGAACATGTTTAAATCAAAGTGGCTCCAAAAAATATGAGTTGTAAAAATGTGGCTCAAGTAAATGAAAAGTGGCTCAACAAAATATGCAAGTGGCTAAGGTGGTGGCTGAAGAAAAGTTTGGGCCAGTGTGAACGCTGTTCTTAGATATAAATTATACACAGCGAATTTATTTGGAGAAATCATTGCTGTTTGTTTATCGGCTATAAATTCATCCAGAGTTAAGAACTATACATTTACAACTGTTCAGACATTGTGTTTTCTGAAAGAGTCCCATGTGGTTGGAATTTTCGGTAATATTAGTTGAGTGCTACATTCACTGAAATAAATGTGAAATATATATTCAAAACATAAACACACGTTATGCCACAGATATCTCAAGCTAAAACAGGATTTCCACTGGTCTAAAGTAATAATATTAGATGACTTTTTCTCAGCAAATTTCCAAACAATTTCAAAGCCCTCAATTACGTAATTCAAAGTCATTCAAGGCCAATTCTCGCTTATTCAAAATTTGTTTCAAGACTTTCAACACTCTCAATATTAAATGGATTCTCCTACTCAGTTAAAAGTGTACATAGGAATGGTCTATTATTCATTTGGAAGGATGTTAAGGAGATAAAAGCAGACGACAGATAAATAAAAGTGCAAAAGGAACCCTATTTCTGAATGTTTAGATAATAAGTTCAACAAACAACCTATGTGGTCATTTGTTGAACTTATTATCCGAAACTTTCCTATGATATAATTACTCATCAATTATGCTTTAGTATAGAATGGGTCAATTAACCCATTCTTTACTAAATACTCGTATACAAGTAGTTCCTTTAGGATATGTTAAGATAATAAGATCAACAAACGACCATATGCCATTTGTTGAACTTGTCATTTCAATATTTCTCTCTATAAATAGGGCTCCTTCTGCACTTGTATTATATGTCATCTGCTTTTATTTCCTGAACATCCCTCGAGTTGAATAATAGACCATTACGATGTATACTTTTTCACGCACTTTCCAGGAAATATTAACCCTTTCCTGACAGGAGCTGCACTGTTGCAGCATTAAATATCCCACAGGGAGCCTTGCATATATAAGAGAAAGCACTGGCTTACAAGGTTAAGGTAAATATTGTTAGGCCAATGTATTCTCTCCCACAGGGAGACTCGCATATATAAGAGAATGCATTATTATCACAGAGTTTTCGCAAAATTTCAGGAAGCTCAAGTCATGGAAGGGTTAATATGTGAATTCAAGGTAGAGATGGGCGGTATTGAAATTTCAATCTCGGTATCGGTAAATTTTCGTTGATTTACCTCATTAACGGTACGGTAATTATAAGACCAGATTAGAGATTCCCAGTAAATTGCAATAATCCAAGTTTATAACTGAACAGTATATGTCCATGGATTTCCTACTTCGTGACTACAGCTAAATTAGTCAACAAAATGACTTACACATTCACACATCTCTTTGATGATATTCACACATCTCTTTGATGATTTACATGTACACAATCACACAGCTTTTGAAAAGAATGCATCAATGCATGACTGCAATTATATAAATGTCAATTTCCTCACATTCCATTTTTGTTAGTGCTCGTTAGTGAATAAAATTGTGAGTAGTAATCAGTGATCACAATTCACAAATCCCAATATATAGTCCCAACAGTGAAATAAATCCGCCACAGCATTATGAATTTGAGCAAAACACATTGTATAAAAGGATTCTTAAATCTTTGATGGATCTGTTCTATTTTTAGAAAGTGAAAGTAGATTTATGGGAAATTCACCCATGGATCATTCAGAATATTTGGCACGTGCGACATGCAGACTTTGTACCAATCGACATTATTTGGTAAATCATAACCGATTATTGAGTTAATGTTTTTAACATGATTACTTATTGTCACTTTCACTGTGAGATTCCCTGTCATCATCGATCAAATTAGGACCGTGAAGCCACTGCTCCGTCTTTAACTATGCAAAAGCCATGTGTAATGAACTTGAACATATTTAGGTTCGTAAAATCTACACAGGCGAAAACTCGCTTGCGCCAGTTAAAAGTTGCGCAATTGCATTATGCCGATGATGATCAATTAATAGAAAGGTACCGACATAGCATGCTATAAATATATCCTACACAATTAGGGAGTGTTTACCGATAAACTTTATTCAATACGAAGACACACAAGTTGGCAACACATCAATAACTTGAGTACCGAAAACTTACAGTTTAGTTTTCTAAGTCGTCCTTTTGTAGTCACTGGAGGCTGTTTTTCTTTGGACTGTAGAGTCTTGAAAAGCTTAAGATCAACCCTATCGACTGTTCTCACTTTCATCGTGGCCGCTGATTGAGCCTTGTGTTTAGTCACAGATTTTGTCTGTTCTGTTGTCTCCTTATTCTTTTCAAATCTAGATTTGTTCTGCTCAATTCTCAGCCAAAGTAATGCCTGATCTAAATCTATGTTTTCTGCTGCCATTTTCCGTTGAAGTTTCAAAAGATCTGACACGGGTAGGTTATCCAGATCCATGGAAGGATCCTTAAAATAAAATTGTAAAAAACACTGTAGCACAAATTCAGGGACCAGCCTAGGGTGAATTATGAGACATCTTCTCCATAAAATGTGTCACTTCTCCCTATTTTTATGTATATTTACAGATTAAAATGGTGTTCTTACTCACTATAATGGTTTTACAAATGGGCATTATGGAATCTCGTGTTGCGTAAAACTTATTGGTTGATATATTTTATAGCACCAATCCAGGTGATCCTAAACATGTAAAGTTTAGTAATATTTTTTCCGACAAATGCAAGCTGCAGGGTTTGCCAATGGATTCAAATTTCAAATCCAAAATGGCTGTTGGCAGCCATGTTTTTCCATATATTTCTGGAAAAATTGATGGCTCCCATCTAGAGGTCACCCTGAAGATCCTTATTAAGTTTGGTGATATCGGTCAAGGGATATGGTCTATAGGTCATGCCAAAGGATTCAGTCATGGCTGCTGGCAGCCATATTTTTCATCAGAAATCGTTCAAATTTCGATAGCTCCCATCTAGAGGTTATATTAAACATGGCCTGTAAACATTTCTCATATGAATGCGAGCTCAATGGATTTAAATTTGAAATCTAAGATGGCTGCTGGTGGCCATATCTTTCAAATTTTTTTGGAAATGATCCATGGTTCCCATCTAGAGGTCACCCTGAAGATCCAAAGGGGAGACTCGAATATATAAGAGAATGCACAGGCACATAATCTTTAATGCTGCACCAGTGCAGCTCCCATCATGAAAGGGTTAATTAATACCACCAATCTTGAAAATTGCCTTTTCTTTTAACTTTCTTCCAAATACAACATACTCTTTCAAACATAAATGTCATTATATAAGCGTCTCAAGGTGTATGATGTGTCTCCATTATTCTTAAAATCACAAACATAATTATAATATATAATATATAAATAATCATTAATGAGTATAATGATTTGGCCATTTTTTCAGAAACTTTGGCAAAATTGAAGTTGCTACCAAAACATCGAGAAAACGGAAACTAAAACAAAAATATAACGAAAAACACACAAACATAACAGTTGGACAAAAGTGATAATGGATATGATCATGGATGGGAACCACAAAAACTGAAATAGGGCTAGCCAGCAAACCTTGAAATAGTGTGCAGAATGAGGTCCCCAGAGGATGAATTAGGGACGTTACTCCAATCAGCGGGCTAGCATTGCTAATTTCATCCTAGGATCGGATTGAGTTCCCCAACGAGGGGATTGAACAATTGCAACTGTAATCTTAATCAGTGTTACTTGATAGGGTGATTGTTGATAAACTATATCATATCGAATCTGTCAACTACTTTTTTCAGACATTTGCTTTCGAAATATTGGCCACGGACAACTGAATGAAATTAGACCCAGAGCTAGCCGATGCAGAGCAGGTCCCCAATGAGGTCCCCAGAGGGTTAATTTTGTGACGCTATCAATATCAGAGGTCACCCCGAAGATACATATGAAGTTTGGTGACTATTGGATAAGAGATGTGACCTGTTGGGTGTGCTAAATGAAAATGTTGACTGACACACGGCAGTCTGATAAATATCCAGACTCCGTCTTATGACTTTCATCGTAAGTTGATTGAAATGAAACACGGTCTAATTTTATTAGAATGGACACATGGATGCACGCACACAGGGATGGATGCCAACCATGTCAATAGCTCAAACTTGACTTTGTTAAGTTGAGCTAAATATAAAATAAAAATTTTGGCCTGATAAACAGAAAATTGACTCTGCATGACCATACTAACCATTTGTAACATATCTGTGTAAGACATATCGGCAGCTGAACCAATGTCATTCTGCATAACTGCATTGCCAACTCGCTTCTCTACCATATCACGAAGTCGCTGTCGCATTGGAACCTTGCTTGCATTCTTTCCCTTCGGTATTAGTGCCCGTCCATCGACCATTGGTGGACGAGGGACAACTATATCACCTGTAAATACAAAAATTTAACCTTCATGACATATCTGATGCTATATTATATCCCATTGGAAAGAGTAAGGTTCAAAACATAGATAATACAGAAATTATATAAAAATTATTGGGTAAAAAAAATATGTTTTATTGTTGGAAGTACCCCTTGGAAACCTGTGTGAGCACTTATTGTAAGGCCAAATAAATAACAAAAATTTGGTGTTCTCAGGCCCCTCCCTCATCACCATCAAAAATTACCTTCCTCCCTTATCTCAAAATTGAGATCTAATTGCCTGAGAAGAACGAACCTGCTTTTTTATCTCTCTCTTGTTTGATGAAATCTTCCTTAAGTTTCCTAAAATGAACAGGCATCTGCTCCCAAACTGAAGAGTCTCCTCGCTACAATCAAAAACAGATATTATTTAGTTCAGTTAATGGTCAATCACATTAGCCAACACGAGCACTGCCACAACGAATTAATATGCCCACTGGCTTGTTTCAAATAGGATTTCAGAAAGATTCCAGAACTTTCAAATATCACCTGAAACCTTTAAAATTATATCACACGAAACCCCTATAATATCATTGAAAATTCCATTAGATATTTTCTTATCTCTCACTAGTGTGTAATCGCTGTGTGCTTCCCAAGATACTTGGCATCGTGCCAAGTAAATTACAGCGTGGATTAATACTATTTAGAAAAGCCGTGCTTGACACCAATAGCAAACATTGCAAAATGATTGCTTTGTTCAATAAAGTTCAATATTGTCCAACTTAGTTGCACTAACGAAAATAGGCACAAAAACAAAGAAGCAAATTGGGGGACTATATGTTTTGTCGCAAGGCAGAGCACACAATACTGTCGTATACAGTTGTGAAGCGTCTCAGCCAACGCCGTGCATGTATGCATTTTTCAGCTTCTTATAAAGATTTTGATTTGTTAAAAAGGCATAAAGCTCTAGTTTTTTTCATGTGATATACAAGATCTTCAACTCTTTATGTTGGGATATAAGATTTTATGAAACTCGTTTCATAAATTTGATTCACAACTCGTCTACGACTCGATGTGAATCAAATTTATCAAACTCGTTTCATAAAATCTTATATCCCAACATAACTCGTTGGAGATCCTCTAGATCATGTAATAAAAAGGGTTAAATTGACATAAAAGGACAAGGAATAATTCCCGACAGCATCTGCCTTAATTTTGAATAATTCTTGGTCCTTCAAGTGGATTATCATAAAACAAACGAGAGGCCGATCACGATCGGCAGATGTTTAACCCATCCCTTGGCGATAGTAAATTGTTAAGATCAGAATCATAATCTTTTAATGTTGAATTATAGAGTATACTGTTATGATCTAAAGTAGTATATGACAAATGTACATAATAACCAGTAATAACACAAATTATTGGAATGTATGAGTCAATATAGAAGGGTTAATATAACATCTAAACTCTAGAGCCTGTCACCACTATCATAGTGTGAGCAGTTCTATTCATGTTGTTGCAAATTGCCATGTGAGATATCAAAATAATATAATTATTTATTTAATGGAAAAGGTTAAAAGACATGGAATGGGTAAAAGGGGTTAAATCACCTATCTCTGCCCTGTTTGATCCAATGTAGTCCCATCATCCAAGGACTTAGAGAGCTCCATTGGTCTAGTTAAATAAATTCACCTGGCTAAGTTGTGGTTAAAAAGATAGCTAAATCAATTTATCCAATAATTCACTGTGTCTCTTATACAGACCTAACATATGAGGGCTATAAATAACTCTCAAAGCAATAAACTATATTGTCTTTTATCTTGCTCACAGAGAAGCAGGTATTCATTAATTGTAAGTTACTTGGGTTATAATCTGGATAATTCTTAGTTTAAAAAGGGCCATATCTCTGGTATAACAAATTGGATCTAACCCATATTCAAACTCGTTCTGTATTTTGAGTTGAGAAACTCACATACCAAATTTGGTTCCTATCAGATGAAAAATGGTTGATTTATCGAAGTACATGTATGTGTGAATCATATGTCAAAGGACCATAACACCATTAAAAAAAATCAGATCAAACCCATATTCGAAATCAATCTGTATGTTGGTCTGAGAAACTCATACACCAAATTTGGTTCCAATCAGATAAAAAATGTTTGAGTTATGGCAGAATTCATTAATTCTAAGTCGAAAAAGGGCCATAACTCCGTAAAAAAAACTCTGATCAAACCCATATTCGAAATCGATCTGTATTTTGGGCCGAGAAACTCACATACCAAATTTGGTTCCGATCAGATAAAAAATGTTTGAGTTATGGCAGAATGCGTGAATTCTAAGTCGAAAAAGGGCCATAACTCTGTCAAAAAAAGTCGGATCAAACACATATTCGAACTCGATCTGTATTTTGGGCTGAAAACCCCATATACAAAATTTGGTTTTGATCAGGTAAAAAATGTTTGAGTTATCGCATTACACGTAAAGTGTCTACGGACGGACAGACAGACGGACGGACGGACGGACGGACGCACGACGAGTGGTCAATCCGGACAACGACACTATGTTTACCATACATGGTATGGGTAAACATAAAAAACAATCACCTGCCAACGGAATTAGTGATGTTCAAGCTGGCCCTAAAATTATTATGGCAAATTTTTCAGAAACTTTGGCCAATTGAAATAAACAAAATATGGGATCATTGTGAACACCGAAACAAGAACACACGCACAAAAAATTTTGATTTTGATTTATATGACAAAAGTGATAATGGAAGTGAGCACGGATGGGAACCACTTTTGAAAGCACAAAGCAGTGACATGTTGTCACTTGATTAAGAGAGGATGCCGTTTTTGCAACTAACTATCCTTGTTTTTGATAAGTGTAAATGTTAATGAGTTTTCATAAATTCACATATGGGCAAGCATCTATTGATTACATGTTAACAATGCACAGGACTTAAGGAGATCTGTCTGGTGATAAATGGAGACCTGATTACTGATTATAGCCTTGAAATAATTTGGCCAAATGGAATGTTCTGGCCATTTAAAAAAAAAATAGCCATTGGTCAATTTGGTCAGAGATAGCGTGAATGCTGGTGAACAATCACTTAATACGTTTCTACTTTCTTGTGATATTGAGAACTCACTACAGATTTAAAGCAGAATGGATATAATCAGAACTCACCGTGGTCAGGAGATCTCGGATTTTCTTCTGCGCTGCTTCATATTTGGCTGAGAATTTCTGAAGTGAAATGCCAAATATATAATATGAGTTCATTTATTATTTGTTAACCCTTTCATGATGGGAGCTGCGGTGGTGCAGCATTAAAAATCCTGTGCCAGTGCATTCTCTTAAATATGCGAGCCTCGCATATATAATATATATAAAATAGGGAGCCTCGCATATATAAGAGAATGCACTGGCTTACAAGGTCAAGGTAAATATATATAAGGTTATGCATTGGCACAGCGTTTTCGCAACATTTCAGGAAGCTCCAGTCATGGAAGGGTTAAAAACAAGTTTCTAGGGTAAATTTACTTGGAACACATAATTCAATGATGTGTATAAAATAATAATTCTTAAGAAAAGAAGTTATTTGAAAATGCAAGATTAGTTAAATAGCTATTTTCATATCTCTTTCTTTAACCATTTCACCACTCAAATCCTTATATTCCTATAACCCGGGATATCAGAATACCAGTCAGGAAAAAAAGATATTTGACACGGAAACACATCAGAGTAAACTCACATATCAACTAAAATTGTACTTCTACTTTGCCCACCACATGAGTCACATGTTTACACGTGTGACTTTGGCAGACAAACTGGTGACAAATGGCAATTCATGCAGAAGCAGAAGCATATTTTGAGAAAAAAGTTTTCTTTTTATCATCGGCAAAGGAGATGAATTGATTAAAATATTGCGATCAAAGCACCCGTTAACTAGAATTGTGCTTCTACTTTGCACTAATGACTCACATGTTCTTCTCTCTGACTCAAGCAGCCAAATTGGTAACGGGGAAGGGGGGGTTCTGTTTCTTCACGTATGCGGGTTTTCAGAAATGCTTTTTATAATTTGAAAAGGAGAAGAATTTCCCAGAAATAGTTCTATATATAGAAATTAGAACACCCAAATAACATGTTTTGAAGGGTCCGTACATTATATATTTTCGAGTTCATTGGAACTCTGTCTGCATGTGCAGGTGATGGCCTACATGTTATTGATACAGACTATGGCATAGTGTTTTTTCACTTAGCACTGGTGGAAATGGGGATATTGAAAACTATCTAATTACAATATACTTACCCCAACTAATGCAAACCACAGGAACAGAGTATAGCTCTACATGCTTGCTTATGAACATATACATTGTCTACAATCTAACGAACAAATGTTATCTTTGATTTTATCGTTGGTGGCAACAGTGTAATAGACGATGCAGCCAAAAGGGCAGTTATGTCAGAAGCTCTGGGTAGGTAACGCATAACGTTTAGGGCGCTCGGGTTGGAAAGGTTAAACAGCAGGCATGTCATTTTCAACATTGCAGGCGGCCCATAATGGTTTGCCTTAAATTCATTTCCTTTAACCCTTTCATGACTGGAGCTTCCTGAAATTTCGCGAAAACACTGTGCCAATGCATTATCTTATATATGCAAGGCTCCCTAATAAGACAATGCATTGGCCTAACAATAATTACCCTGACATTGTAAGCCAGTGAATTCTCTTATTAATGCAAGGTTCCCTGTGGGAGACTTGCATATATAAGAGAGTGCACTGGCACATGACCTTTAATGCTGCACGCAGCTCCCGTCATGGAAGGGTTAATAGCTACCGTTACCAGTGGTTAATTTGAAGAGGATTTTCAAGACATTGACCTCATTGTTTATTATCCCGGATATGTAACCAACCTATCTCAAACAGCTAATAAGAATGTCGAACAAATGGGGGAGGGGGTTACAAAAGCCGGTAGTAGTCATACTTACAGCTATTATGACAGGACATTATGTAGGTTTAGTTTTTTTCATCTGCTAAAGACGCTTGAGCTCGGAGTTGACACAAGATTAAAAAAAATAATTGGCATATTATAAATCAATTCCACACTGTTTGTATCAAGGCCGCAAACGGTCATGCTACCTCATGCATTGTAGGGCATCCATTTATGTCTATTTTCTTTAAACACATGTGACAAAAATAGTGCTAAATAGAAAGCTGACGTATATGACTTCGCATAGTCATTTTACACATTTATAATAGTACAATCCACAATGTCAAGGATCGAGGAGTCCGAGTAAATTAAAACATAATTGAATTTGGCAAACCTCGACATTCTTCATCATGTATATTGACGTAAGGTCAAGTGTCAAGGAGATAACTAAATATATTCTGTATTCAATAAGTTGTCGACAATTGTTGTACACATTGAAAGGAAGCATGCAAAATACCGTTTGACTGAGTGCATGATAAATTTATGGGGGGCCATTTCCTGCCTCAAAATGTCACATACTAATAGGGCCACAAGACATGATTCATTATTTTCTTGTTAACAGTAACTCTATTTTTTCTCACTCAATTTTATATTGATAGACTGAGAACTTACTGAATTTTTTATTTCATTTGTTTTATGCCGCCACTCCATTAGGAGCCGAAAGCGTTGCAGAACTTGGTTATCAGTTCTGTTCTTCAGCTCTGCGGCTATCTTTGCCCAACATCCTGAAAATATTAGTGAACTGAGAAGCTTGCAAATAGTATGTCTGTTTATTTGCAGAATGAGGTCCCGAGAGAATGAATTTAGTGACTCTATCCAGCACGGTGGGCTAGCATCACCAAATTCACCCTAAGGGAACCTCATTCTGCTTAGGCTCCCATTCAGATATAAAATTATACATTGGAATGGTCGATTATTCATTTGGAGGTGTGTTCAGATAATACAAGCAGACGACAGACAAACAAAAAGATAATACAAGTGTAGAAGGATTGCACTTCATTGGTGGAAAATGTTCAGATAATAAGATCAACAAACAACCTATGGGAAATACTCATCAATGAGTGTTTAGTAAAGAAAGGGTTAATATTGACATGATATATATAGACAGAACATAACGCGTATCTCAATCGAGAATCTTTTATCGAATGAGTTGCGGATGGCGCAAGGATATATAGCTCGAGCGAAATATAACTTTGCGCCGTCCGCAACGAGTTCGATAAAAGATTCGAGATTATGATGCAAGTTGTGTTCTGTATTTATTCTACACCGTTCAGTCAGATAAGTTCAATCCATGAATGTCATATCCATTGTTACTATAGGCACCATTATTGTGATTTAAGTCTGACAAATAGCCAGTAATTATGGGGGGATCACCGGAAGCGGACGATCGACGTAATGTGCATCATCTTTCTTGGCGACAACGTCAACAAGAATAGTTCCGGCTTGTATTCCACTAGAGGTATACACTTATATGTATTCAATGGCTGGGATTCCGTTGAATACATGGGACTCACGTCAAGTGGTGTGGAATAAAACAGAATAGAAAGTAGATAAACATAGGCTCCAATATAAATGTTATTCAATGAAAGATTTAAGTTTTACCTTTGCCATAGGCTCCACAATAAATCCCATTCAATGAAAGTTTTAAGTTTTACCTTTGCCATACTTCTGTATTGCCTTTAGGATAGCTTTGTCCTCTTCATAGCTCCATTCTCCAATCTTAATGTCAGGCTTCAAGCTATTATACCATCTACAAATGAGTATGGGTCAGTAAATAATAATTGTGTATTACTGGCATGGATGTCATGGCTAAAAGTTATGAAATTTGGTGTAACGTTTACTGAAATTGACAGATGGTATGCAAGCCTGCAAATAGTGTGTCTGTCATTTGCAGAATGAGCTCTCCAGAGGGTGAATTTAGTGATGCTATCCCGCCCAGCTGGAAATTCAGCTGGAAATAAGGTTTTCATATTAAAGAGTACGAAAGCACTATTTCCAGTCAAGCATATTGACGGCTATTAGTTCCTATTGCTTACCATTGTTGGTTCGAGACAGAATATTATTAGCACTGAAATTTATGCTATCACGTGTTACAAATAAAATCAATTCATTGGTCCCACAGTGGAGATAGAACAATACACCACTGACATAAAAACTAACTCATGAGATGGAACATATTTCCATAACCTCTCATTCATATCTGGAATATGCTATACTCAATACCGCGCCAAATTGAATGATACTGCTATCTCTTTTTCCTGCCAAAATGGATATAGAACATTTTAACACCGAGGTGACGAAACGTCAGACAAACTAAATTCAGACTTGTTCAGAACAAGAAACAATTTGTGCATTGGGAATTTGGGGGGCAGAAATTTGGGAATAACCTGACTATTTCCCATTGAGAATGTGTCCCATTTCTGGCCCCTAATGTTGCCTAAAAAGTCCCTGACCAACAACTGAGAATGAATAATAAACAACCTCTTTATATTGGGCTGGAGTTCTTTCGTGATATTATGCGAATATTACAATGGTCACTTACCTCTCCCGACATTGGGCTGGAGTTCTTCCTGGAATAAAGTCAGCTGTTCTGGTGAAATTCTTAGTCCCGAAGATCTTCACTGCAGCTATCAATAGCTGAAAGGGGATGATAATAACAGAGAAAAGCCAGGGATATAACCCCTTCATGATAGGAGCTGCGCTGGTGCAGCATTAAAGATCATGTGCCAATGCATATTCTTATATATGCGAGTCTACCGTCAGGCCTCAGGTTGCAGGTTGAGAATAGGGAGAAGTGACTTCTCCCTCTGGCAGATATAGGGAGAAGTGAGAGCAAAATAGGGAGAAGTGAGAGACTGGAGAATAATTTCATCTGATGGGCTCTTTATTTAGTATGTATAGGTAAAACAACGAATAAAACATGAATATACAAACATAACTATAGAGACTAGATCAGTGATGGTGTGGCTTTAAATCTGATATTGATTGATTTATTTGAGTGAACTTTTTCACTATCTATTAGTATGTATTCATCATTGATTTTGATTGATGTTAATAAAAATATATTTCACACCCCACCCACCCCATATCCAGCATTTATTCCAGGTGAGTTCAATTAGATGGGCAAATTCTTCTTTCGGGAGCTCGCGTTTAGCAACATGATATGCACACTTTAAATATGCAAGAATGTGGTGTTCATCCTTCTTAATTTTATCGCAGATTATCTTCTGCATTGGCTGATGCTCGGCAATCTTACTTCTGGTCACAGCTGTAATGTGCGTTTCAGCTGAAAGGAAACAAAGGGCCAAATGAAATGACTACTATAGGTGCATAGCCGATGTCGTTTAATCCGATTACTAATTACAACTATTTAGTTCGGCGTATGTATGTACAATGGAAGTGGGCATTCGCCATTTGGCTTGGGGCAAGAACATCGCCGCCTATAGAAACATGCTTCGATATTTTGTCACGTTTGCGTGTAATAAAAACTTTGAGTGACCACATGGTTCGATATTTTATTCGTGTGTTAAATGTGGCCCCACCCAAACAAATAATGTCGAAATTGCCTTTTGAGTGAATAAAATTAGTGCGACACACAATCGTCAATAAAAAAAACATTTGAATGACCATGTGGTTTGATATTTTAGAGTTGTCCTTCTTATATAACCTTCCGATATAAACAATGATTATTGTGTGATCACATGGTTCAAAATTTTAGAGTTGTCTTTCTTACATAGCCTTCCGCTGTGTATATACTTATTTATACTTACAAAGAGCATGCCGAGCGTTGTTTGTTGTTTTGCTGGGAACATCATGCCCGCGTGTGTAGGCAGTATCTAATTTGGTGGCACAACACACAGAACAATGCCACTTATCGTTGGCATCTTGAACATACCAGTCAAATGCATTTTTATTTAGTTTTTTTGCAGAATTTTTTAGATGGTGACCCCGAGGAGGGAACATCTTCACGTTTGCGTTTAGCGGATGGAGAATTTTGAGCCAAGATGATAATGACATCTTCTCGTGGGATTACCTTTGTTTCATTCACCAATACAATTCTAGTTAAAGAACATGTTCGGCTGTTTTACCTAAACATCGAGTTCAGATACAATCGAAAATCGGAGGGTGACTTCACTTCTCCCTGGCGCGACTTCGCCCTACTCGCCTGATAAGCTGAGGCCTGAGTCTACCATAGGGAGCCGCACATATATTAGATAATTCACTGGAATACATGGTCAAGGTAAATATTGTTAGGCCAATGTATTCTCTTATATATGCGAGGCTCCCTATACATAAATAAATGAATGCATTGGCACAGGGTTTTTGCTAAATTTCAGGAAGATCCAGGAAGGGTTAAACATAATATGGAGCCTTCATTTTAGACTCCTTTATAATTTCATCAGTCCAAATTGACTAAACGCCAGATATTTTCAGTAACTCTATGTCTATATTGAAGGCCCACAGCGGTATCGATTCTCAAATTAAACCTGGTCATTCCTAATTTTATCACATTCCTGTAAAGTTATGGGGATCAAAATGGGTTCATAAATATGCAATATAATTTAGTGTTGCACCGGCCTGAAAATATGGTGCCGAACATTTGCAGAATGAGGCCCCCACAGTTATTATCAATAAATTAACCTTCTTGGGACCTCATTCTGCTTATGCCTCATCTTCTCTGGAAAGTATCTTTATCATCAAATTAACAAGTTTTTCAGTTTCTTCAGAAAGTTTCTTTTTCTTTTTTAGTTTAGTTTCTCTATATCTCCAAATTGGCAGATGACACAATGCATAATCGAGGTGCCCAAAGGGTGCACATCACCATCTTCATCATCTGGGAACTTAAATCTGTGTCTAGTCTCCTATAGCAGATGAGAATGCAGTCCCCAGAGGATGAATTTGGTGAATATTTTTCAATTCTTTGACCTTATCCAATATTTATTATCATGTGTTGATTAAACTTTGGTATCTTATTGGACTAATTAGACTTTTATCGGTAATTCCGCTGTAACATATTTTTACATAACAATGGTTTTGACATGTGAAATCTCATTATTGGACAGTGACTAATAGTAATAAATCGGTGCAGTCCCGAATCAACATATACAGACAATAATATTACACCTACCATTTCTATCGAAAATAAAAAATGCTTGATGGGACCTATGCCAAAAATAGTGGCTTTATCTATAACTGGATGTTTCTTAAGGGACCTACATTAATGCCATAAATAATCGAAACCTTAACCACAGCAGAATTATGGGTAATTTTTCAGGATTTAGTCAGAAATATGGCTTGTTGCCATTCATCGGAAAGCTCTCAGTGAGAGCTTTCCGATGAATGGCAGAAAGCCATATTTCTGACTAAATCCTGAAAAATTACCCATAATTCTGCTGTGGTTAAGGAGTCAATTATATAGGGCATTACTGTACTAATCAATGATTGTTTAGTATAGAAAGGGTTAAGATGTGTATTGTATTCTATTTACACCCTCATCATACTACGAAGGATGCTAAACACTTACAGAATCTTCATGTAACGACCATCGTCCTTTCTTCATCTTCGGGTTGATTTGTAACCAGCGATTATGGCAATCCTCGATACTTCGACCTTCCATGTAGTATGCAACTACAAGCAGAAAAACATACTCCATTTAATATGGCTTGTTGCCATTCATTGGAAAGTTCTCAGTGAGAGCTTTCCGATGAATGGCAATAAGCCATATTTCCGACTAAATCCTGAAAAATAACCCATAATTCTGCTGTGGCCAAGGAGTCGATTATTTAGGGCATTACTGTATAAAGCTAGATTATATTTCATATTTGGTTGAAATTATTTTCCACAGAACAAAGCAGAAAATAATAAATATTTATTTTTGGATGTTGTTGTTGTAACTGGAGGTCTGGAACCCTGAATGCATCTTTAATTCATGTCCTGATACCAAGGCAACAGTCATGTATTATGTCAGAACTTACCTTGATTCCATGGTATCCGGTTTCCAAGACGACAATTGTCCACAATGTTAATCATGATTTTATCTTCATCTTCTGACCACACCCTGTAAAATGAGATCAAAACAATAAAGAAATATAAGTTAATTGAAACATTCAAACCTAATAAATTATTACAGGATTTCCGCTACTATGGCATGCCAACCATCCAGCGGCCTCATTCCCTTCCACAACCTTGATTAATATTGGCCACAAAATAGCCACAGACCAAGCTCAGCCCCCTTTTTACACAGGACAAGCTATCATGGACACTGGTGATTAACAGATTGCAAGGAATCAAGAGCTTTCCGATGAATGGCAACAAGCCATATTTCCGACTAAATCCTGAGAAATTACCCATAATTCTGCTGTGGTTAAGGAGTCTATTATTTAGCATGCAGGATTAAAGATCCTATGTCAGTGCATTCTCTTATATGAGAATGCACTGACTTACAAGGTCAATGTATTCTCTTATATATGCGAGGCTCCCTATGGGAGACTCGCATATATGAGAATGCATTGGCACAGGGTTTTCGCAAAATTTCAAGAAGCTCCAGACATGGAAGGGTTAATGACCTGATTCATTATTATCAATTGAACTATGTGTTATTATTATCTTCAGTAACATAGTGTTGTATGCATGGCAAGGCAGTTCTGTTTAAAAAGTTATTGTTATCCTTAACTTACCTGTGGGTTGTTAACATTAGTAACATAGTGTTGTAAGCATTGCAAGGCAGATCTATTAAACAAGTGATTGTTATCCCTAACTTACCTGTTAAAGTATGGATTGTTAACTTCAGTAACATAGTGTTGTAAGCATTGGTAGGCAGTTCTGTTTGTCTGAAGAAAGAGAAAAATAAATGATACATGTAACATGTGATCAAGCAATGAGATTTTAAAAGCTGTGGACACACTTAGGCCACACAAAGTTTCTTGTCTGTTTCTCAGACACTTTTTTTCACAATGGCAGACAGGCAGGTTTTTATATTTATTTTTTACCTATATGATACCCAGCAGGCAGGTTTTTATAACCCACATTTTACAACCAAAATTTCCCAGAGGTCAGATTTCATGTGTTTACTCACGAATGATCAAAAAGCATTGCAGGTTGTGAAAAATGATTTTCCATGATTAAAGGTATTCAACCGATCAGACAGTCCCCATACCATCAAGATACAACACAACGACAACATTTTTTCAAAATATGCTTTAGTTATCAGAATCGATTTATTGCAACAAAATAATGCTGACCACTGTCAACTATGGTATCAAATTTACCAAAACTTGTTATTTATCAACATTTGATTCAACAAAATATGGCCGTATTATCACTAAAGTATCATAAAATTTCTCCATATTACCACTTGATTTTAGAGTTATCCATCTTCATCCGCACTTTTGTCCCGAGACCCTTATTACACATCTCGAGAAATAACAAACTTCAAAAATCGATATCTGATCACTCTGAGCTTTGGTGGGTGGGTTCTTCGACTTGAATCAACATTCTTTACCCCCAAGCCAAAAAATAGTAACTTAGGAGCGTCTGATCAGATTTAATACCTTTAAGTGTTAATATAATTTCAATGTAACAGTCTGTTGTACAACCCTTGTACATAGAGTATAAACAAACTAAAAAGAAAGCATTATTTTTTATCAAAAATAACAAACGGAAATATATAATACTAGATGAAATGTGTCTAGCAAGATTTATGGCCAGTAGCAGATATAGATTGTGGACATCGCATTGTGAAGCCAAGCGAATGGATGATTAATAATTTGTATTTTCATTGGGCCATAAAAAGCACCCATTGGTCCATATTTTTATGAGAACGCAGGTGTCTGAGATACATAATACTAATTTTGTTTGATCTTATGACTGGTTTGAAAATCTGGGTATGAATTGACAGTTTGTGCCAGTGACACCTTCAGCCTGAATTGCTATAGTAATGCTCTAATTAATCGACCTCTTAACCACAGCAGAATTATGGGTAACTTTTCAGGATTTAGTCGGAAATATGGCTTGTTGCCATTCATCGGAAAGCTCTCGCCGAGAGTAAAATCCAAGATGGCTGCTGGCGACCATGTTTTTTGGCCGAATGACCCCAAAATTACTCGTTCCCATCTACATGTCATTGTTAACATCCACGACAAATTTTATGACGATCAGACTAAAGGTACGACCTGTAGCCCGTGCTAAAGAATTTAGTCATACAAAGAGTAAAATCCAAGATGGCTGCTGGCGGCCATGTTTTTTGGCCAAATGACCCCAAAATTACTCGTTCCCATCTACATGTCAATATTATCATCCATGACAAATTTCATGATGATCAGACGAACAGTACGACCTGTGGCCTGTGCTAATGGATTAAATTTTGAAATCCAAGATGGCCACTGACGGCCATGTTTTTTGTCCGAATGACCCCAAAATGACTCGTTCCCATCTACATTCCAATTTCAACAGCTATGACAAATTTTATGATGATAAGACTAAAGGTACTACCTGTAGCCTGTGCTAAAGGATTTAGTCATACAAAGAGTAAAATCCAAGATGGCTGCTGGCGGCCATGTTTTTTGGCGGAATGTCCCCAAAATTACTCGTTCCCATCTACATGTCATTGTTAACATCCATGACAAATTTTATGATGATCAGACTAAAGGTACGACCTGCAGCCCGTGCTAAAGAATTTAGTCATACAAAGAGTAAAATCCAAGATGGCTGCTGGCAGCCATGTTTTTTGGCCGAATGACCCCAAAATTTACTTGTTCCCATCTACATGTCAATATTATCATCCATGACAAATTTCATGATGATCAGACGAACAGTACGACCTGTGGCCCGTGCTAATGGATTAAATTTTGAAATCCAAGATGGCCACTGGCGGCCATGTTTTTTGTCCGAATGACCCCAAAATGACTCGTTCCCATCTACATTCCAATTTCAACAGCCTTGACAAATTTTATGATGATCAGACTAAAGGTACGACCTGTAGCCCGTGCTAAAGGATTTAGTCATACAAAGAGTAAAATCCAAGATGGCTGCTGGCGACCATGTTTTTTGGCCGAATGACCCCAAAATTACTTGTTCCCATCTACATGTCATTGTTAATATCCATGACAAATTTTATGATGATCAGACTAAATGTACGACCTGCAGCCCGTGCTAAAGAATTTAGTCATACAAAGAGTAAAATCAAAGATGGCTGCTGGCGGCCATGTTTTTTGGCCGAATGACCCCAAAATTACTCGTTCCCATCTACATGTCAATATTATCATCCATGACAAATTTCATGATGATCAGACGAACAGTACGACCTGTGGCCCGTGCTAATGGTTAAATTTTTGAAATCCAAGATGGCCGCTGGCGGCCATGTTTTTTGTCCGAATGACCCCAAAATGACTCGTTCCCATCTACATTCCAATTTCAACAGCCATGACAAATTTTATGATGATCAGACTAAAGGTACGACCTGTAGCCCGTGCTAAAGGATTTAGTCATACAAAGAGTAAAATCCAAGATGGCTGCTGGCGGCCATGTTTTTTGAACGAATGACCCCAAAATGACTCGTTCCCATCTTCATGTCATTATTAACATTCTTGACAAATTTTATGATGATCAGACTAAAAGTACGACCTGTAGCCCGTGCTAAAGAATTTAGTCATACAAAGAGTAAAATCCAAGATGGCTGCTGGCGGCCATGTTTTTGGGCCGAATGACCCCAAAATTACTCGTTTCCATCTACATGTCAATATTAACATGCATGACAAATTTCATGATGATCAGACAAACAGTACGGCCTGTAGCCCGTGCTAATGGATTGAATTTTGAAATCCAAGATGGCCACTGGCGGCCATGTTTTTTTTCCAAATGACCCCAAAATTAATCATTCTGGTCTAAATGTTGATGTCAACAGCTATGACAAATTTCATAATGATCCGACCAAATGTACGACCTGTAGCCTGCATTGTTGACGCCTTACGTACACACGTGCACACGCACACACAGACGACGGATGACAAAGCCATGGCAATAGCTCAAACTTTACAAAGTAAAGTTGAGCTAATAAATGGTCACATTATATTGCCCCAGATTACCCCAAAGAATCTGAGTCATAGTCACCTAATTATCATTGTAATATGTTGCAGCTAATGTCCTGAGCATGATATCATCGGCAGTCAATGACTTACCCCAAGATCTTCAGCTATAGCCACCCAGTTCCTATGTTCGTGTGCCTCAGCTAATGTCCTCAGCATCACATCTTCTTCACCCGACCATGGATTGTTATTTATAGCCATGTCGAGGGAATTCTTCCAAGTCATTTGACAATCCATTGGCTCTTTTCTCCCATCCAGCTATGAACAGAGTGATATTAGTTTAACAGAGATGGAGATACAGTAAACAGAGAGGAGATGTGGTAAACAGAGAGGGAGATGTGATAAACAGAGAGGAGATGTGGTAAACAGAGATGGAGATGTTGTAAACACAGATGGAAATATAGTAAACAGAGAGATGTGGTAAACAGAGAGATGTGGTAAACAGAGAAGGAGATGCAATAAACAGAGAGGAGATGTTGTAGGTAGAGAGGGGTAAACAGAGAGGAGATGCAATACACAGAGATGAAGATATAGTAAACAGAGAAGGAGATGTGGTAAACAGTGGTAAACAGAGAGGGAGATGTGGTAAACAGACGAGATGTGGTAAACAGCGAGGAGATGTGGTAAGCAGAGAGGGGTGTCCTAAACAGAAAGGGGTGTGGTAAACATAGAAGAAATGTGGTAAACAGAGAGACATGGTAAAAAGAGGGGGTGTGGTTAACAGAAAGGAAATGTGGTAAACATAGAGGGGGTGTGGTAAACCAGGGTTTCCGCCAGGCCGGCTGCGGGTCCGTCGCCCGGACCCATTCCCCCTGCCGACCTTTGCCATGAAATCCTGCTCATACACAAATAAATGACGTTATTAAAAACTTATTCAGTCTTGTCTGTCTCGGCAGTAGTAGAGGCTCTTATGTCCATTTTTTGGCTCCCGTGTGCATTTTGTGAAGAAATATAGCCACTATGCTCATGATGTTGCTTGATATCTGGGGCACCAGAAAACAAATGTTAGACACCTGGGGGTCGCGACTGGGTGGTTTTATGACGTCATCAAGATGGCCGCCATCCAGCATTTCAGAGTAGGCACTGAATCAGTTTGATTAATAGCTAGTAGTGAATTTATGGTAGGAAATATAATATTTCTCTACTGTTGTGATACTATGATAACAGGCTTCACTTTGACAGAAAAATTGACCACATTTAACCAAGATGGCCGCCAAAATGGCGACCGAAGTTCGAGAAAATGATGAATTTTCACACATTTCTCTTAAAACATTCACGGTTGTTTGAAATCTGTGGCTAATAGCAACTTAATTTTAAATACATTTGAACACCTAACCATTTGGACATGATAATAAGTCATAGTTTGGGTCTTATTCCTACAAAATGTCGTCAAAATGTGAATTCATAAATATGCTATGAAATTTTACCAAATATCGATTTTGTAATTCAAGCCAAGTGTTAGCCAGAAAATAGCTGATTTTGATAACAAACATTTGCAACAGGTTTAAACATATAGATTGCCATATAATTACAACCAAAAAAGTGCATCTGTATTCAAGATGGCGACCAAAATGGTTGCCAAAATTGATAAATCACTAAAATTTGTCAAATTTTCTTTGATATCACTCCTAATGTGCGATTTAGTAAATATAGGTGAATATATTTGCTCCGTGTTGGCGTAATAACATGGAGATATGAAACAATATGAATAGTTTGTGAACAATGGCTGTTTATACTCAAGAATTCGAGAGAATGAAACGACGAAAATGAGATGAAATCATCAAAATGGCAACCATGAACAATTTCAGAGTTGGCATTGAGTCTGGGAGGAA
Source organism: Siphonodentalium dalli (assembly GCA_032622095.1). Classification (NCBI taxonomy): domain Eukaryota; kingdom Metazoa; phylum Mollusca; class Scaphopoda; order Gadilida; family Siphonodentaliidae; genus Siphonodentalium; species Siphonodentalium dalli. The sequence continues at coordinate 76,702,150 of CP136069.1, forward strand.
AATTTAGATAGTGAAATGATTATGTTTCGCGACCAATAATACCATTGGATCACACTTCCTCTTAGCGGTGCAATTTGGACCAAAAATCCAAGATGGCTCCCAAAACGGCGACCGAAATTATAATAATTGATGATTTTCCACACTCGCCTCTTAAATTATTCACAGCGGTTTGAAATCGGTGGCTACTAGCAACCTTATTTTGAATGAATTATACTATCTAATCATTCAACAACCATGATATGTTAGATTAAGATATTATTATCCACATGAATCTAAATTCAGGATGGTGACTCAAGATGGTTACCAAAATGGAGAAATCATCCAAATTTGCTAGTTTTTATTGATAACGCTCCTAATGTGGGTTTCAGTGACTACTAGTAAACACATTTGTTCCCCTGTTGACAAAAGTGCCAGGAATGCTGATACAATATGAATATTTTGCGAACAGTAGCTGCTTATATCCGAGATTTCATGAGAATGGAAACAGAAACCATGAAAAGTAGATAAATTCATCTGATGTTGACCTATTTGAAAATATCCAAATCTGAATATATGCTGATTACATCCATCATTACATGTACAGCGGAAATGTCCTGATTTGGGTGACTCGACTGGAGAAAAATCCCTACCTCAACTATAAGGCTGTCGGTATTGAGCAATACTTTAATTACTTCCCCTTGATATCGCCCCCCTTATGGGGTTTGGCTAAGAATTTTTCACTTGACTCCCGTATCGCTCATGTAATGCCATCGTACTAAGTCAATTCTACCGAAATTCAGCTGCTCACGGAAATTAATTGAATGGACATCACACAATGCAGTACCCAAAAACAGTAGCGGCATATAATGCGTTGACATTACATACATCTTCCATGTTATCAAGCTTAATAATTAGTGTATACTAAGTCCAAATATAAGAATAGGAGCTAATATTTGTGTGATTCGTTCTTATTAATATACATATACGAAAACACAGGGTATACTTTTGTGAAACTGACATTTTTTACAATTGCTCGTCCTTGAATAACATCTAGTTCATATTATGTGTGCATCAGGGGATTACATGACAGTAATTGCTTTGTCGCAGACTACCAAACGAGAGCGTTCAGGTGTGAGCTATATCTGTCTTTTGCGAAGAAGAATATCATCGGCGGATTTCTACCAGACCTCTGCTTATTACATGCGATATATAGCGACTAGAGATAAATTATGTTCAGGTTCGTACCAAAACAGAAACTGTTGTGGAGCTATGGACAGCTCATATGCCAACCCACTGACTCCAGACCCAAGATTTGCGAAAGCGTGGCTGATTTTGATCGAGCTAGGGTAGGAAGATAGCCTCATATAATGAGTTCAATTGGTATACATGTGTATTTGAGTTCCACAGAGATAGTTTTCTGGATATCGCATATACTACAAGTTCGTTCCGTGTATGATCCCCATCTTCATGTGCAGAACTTATGCACTTATGTCATATTTGTCACATGTGTTATCGAAGTTCTTTCATGCTTGCGTTATGTATCATCAAAATGTCATACAAGAAACATATTCACACCAATTTTCTTTAAATGCCTGCATTTCTGTAATTGTATCGGCTATCGGCAATGTTCCAGATAAAATTGATAATAATTTTCGCACCGATGCACAGTTCGACTTGGCTGTAGAGGCAATTCAACTCACCGACATGTTGGGGTACATGTATTATTATTGGGTGGAAAGTTTGTAGTATTCTTTCCAGATGTTTTATACAGGAACATTTGATATCCCACTACAATGAAATCAGGTCTGCAGAAAACCCAGGTCGTTAAACGTTGTAATATTATACCTTCCTGATCAATAGTTGAAGTATATTTCAGTTATGGACTCTTCAAATAGCTAACAATCCACAATATTCTCTCATTTCAAGAATAACATTGTTATCTATTACTTCCAACTTTTGCGCAGTATCTATATTCCAAGCTTGTTATTGGCCTACTTGTGGATCCGACTATTATGGTTGTACGGTTTGCCAGCAAATTCTATAAACTACATTTGTTCGATGGACAATTAAAGGATTTCGTTCGAGATTGCGGGGTTTCTGTGATTCGAAGATCTTTACCTTCTGTGAACTAACAGTTGATGTATAATGCTAATGAATGTCCCCATGTCGACGTTTTGCAAGAAATCTTAATAAACGTTCCATTAAATTATCTTGATGACCCGTCACTGTATTCATTAGTTCGATTCAGCATCATATGGCGTGGACCAAAGATGAGCTTCGGGTGTTTCGATGAAGTATTTCATCACTAAATATCCAGGCACTAGGCATAGGCATTTTGATTTCACGATATTGTTCATTGACAACCAGGAAGAAGTTGAGGTGCCGTTATTGTCACTTGCTGGACTCGACATGGAGAATGACAAATCTTAGGCTATTTTTGCCCGATACTGATGTTTTGACATATTCTAAAATAAACTGACAAGCATTAACTCGGTTACGTGCACAGTTCTGTTAGACTACATCGAAGTGAATATGCAATGTATCTGCTATGAGGTCAGCGGCCGTATTGACATTTATTTATTAAATCTGTATTATGGACTCTCAATTCCACAACCGAAAGAAACATTCTATATGGAGTCTCTTATATGCAGTTGGAGAGTTTTGTGGTGAGCTCTGTTAGCTTGCGAGATGAGTTTGTAAGTCAACTGTAGTTGCTGGGGTGAGTTGGTTGTAGTTAGGCTACCATCAATGTGACCATCTATTGGACGAAGTAACAAGAGTGATACATGTGCTGATTCACGTCTTGAGAAGTGTGACAATGTCTCAACCATTCAAACGAATTTCGGGTGATGAAACACAGATATGCCAAAAAGAAAAAGAAACTGAACAATGCAATCTCCCCTTATTGTATCTTATTAGACACAACTGTTTCATAATTAGATACGAAATAATGTTTGCACTAACATGTAATGCCTGTGTATTTCTAAGTTGAGCAATTATATTTCCCGGTGGCAGTATGATAGCAATGCAACTTCGACTTCGATGAAGTCAAGGTGTGATATTTTTCCTGAATCTTCTAAATTTTTGTGGCCGGGCGAAATCAACGTGGTCAACAATTAATCAAGAATAGGCAACGAATAAAGCAGATCTGCCCCAAACGAAATAATATAGCCATACAGTTGGATTTCTGTCTGTATTATGACTGCAGGGATTCTTTTGCGTTCGAGTACTCGTTATGCCCTTATAATGATAGTCAGCACATATCTGGTTTGACTTCCTTCCCAGGAAACGGGCAGGATCGTTTAAATTATATTGGGCAATTTCATGTTAGGTTTCTAAGAGTCCATTCTGATATATTCTCGATTATAAACAAACTATGTTTGGTCAAACATAGTCACAATATACCTTAACATGATAGTATCTAATTTAGATTGGGCGAATATATCCAACTCATTTGCTAAATGCCGTTTGAGAATATAAACATTTGTCACATTTTATAACTGAGTTTTGGCGGCCATTCTGGCGACCATCTTGGGTCAAATAGATCAATGTCGAGTGTAATTGAATGACACTAACGATATTTAAAACTGTGTACACTTTTGTTTGTTTTATTATGCCTATTTATGTCCAATGTTAATCTAGAACCTCAAGAAACAAGTTTATTTGTGAAATTACATAGCGAATTATTTAATTTGCATTTTTCGGAGTATGGACAACAATTAGACACAAATTACAGCATAATATGTTTTCCAAATTACTTGGTGTCATGACTGATAAAAGCAAAGACAATTCCTACTCGCCACAGTTTACAAATAACCGAAAATGATGTAAGTGGCATGTGTAACAATTCAACACATTTCTATATTTCGGTCGCCATTTTGACAGCCATCTTGGTATTTTTTATCAATCTTGTTCTTTCAAAAGAAAGCTCGGTGCAATTTTATCATTGCCGTAGAAATATTTTTCATTTTCTGTGTTAAATTTTCTTCCTCACTCAGTACCCATTCTGCAAATTTGTGTGGCTGCCATGAAGATGATTTGACTTAATTTTCGTGGTATAATTCTGTTGAATTCTCGGGTATAAGCAGCTGTATGGTTCACCAAATTTACAATTCATTCCATAAGTCCATGGATGTCCGCGAAAAAGTAGCACATATTCACATATATTTACTTTCCCCCAACACATGAGTGATATTACTAAAAATTGGACAGATTTTGGTGATTTCTCCATTTTGGCAGCCATCTTGGCCGCCATCTTAAACGAATATGCATTATTTTCAGTGTAACTATATGGCAATTTACATATTTAAAACATTTTTACATTATCTTCATCAAATTCAGTTATTTTCTGTTCAACTCTTGGCTAGAATCATATAATTGAATTTTGGTTAACTTTCATAGCACATTTTTGAATTCACATTTTAAAGATAGCTGGCAGGAATGAGATTCGAAATATGACATATTATGTTGTAGAAATGGTTGGATACTAGAATTTATTCAAATTTAGGTCTTTATTCGTTACAAATTTCAAACATCGGTTAATGATTCAAGAGGAAAGTGTGAAAAATCATCAATTTTCCGAATTTCGGTCGCCATTTTGGCGGCCATCTTGGTTTTTGGTGGCCACTTTTTCTGTCAACTGGAAGTATGGGGTATTAGTTTCACGTCAGTGGTGAGATAATCAAATTTCTATAATAAATTTACAAGTAGATATTAATCAAACTGACTAAGTGCATACTGTGAAATTGTGTATGGCGGCCATCTTGATGACGTCATAAATCCACCCAGTCGCGACCCCAAGGTGTCTAACATTTGTTTTCTGGTGCCTGAGATATCAAGCAACGTCATTGGCATAGTCGCTATATTTCTTCACAAAGTGCACACGGGAGTACATAAGAGCCTCTACTACAGGCTATATATGATATTTAACCTTATTTTCATTAATAATGACCAAATGGAATCGACACAGTCCATCTTCAGAAAAAAAAATAACAGCATGAACAAACCATAAATAGTGACACCCCACAAATGGTTCCACGGGATTCCCCCACGTGATTGGTGGGGAATTCCCTATCAAGGGAGATATCATTGGTTCAATTTACTTCAGAGTATGGGAACGTGGATCATAAAAACTGCCTCATTTATTATCTTGATGTGAATATTGACGAGGCATTTGGACTAATTTATTCATCATTATTCCAACTTGTATAAAACATGTGTATAATTTGAGGCATGAGGAAACTCACAAATATCGTATCATTTAGAGTAATATAAAATTGCGACTTGGCTTATTGTCGCGAACTGAAGCATGAAAACGCTTGGGCTAATGGCGATCATCATAAAAGAATCTTTGTGCAACATACACAAGTTCGCGGCTTTGCGTTAATGCCCCATTAAAGAATAACACGCTGACCATGCATGCCCTCATTCAGAGTAAGAGTTTGTCTAATGCTCGTTCCCGGGCTGGCTTAGATAATCATTTCGATGTGACGTCATCAAGTAGAAATTTGCAGACACGTGCAGTTAACTGTCACAATAATAGAGATAATCAAAGCTATTATACCGCAGTCATTGAATATCATGCACGTGTCCACAATTATTAGTCAGGTCAAGGACGTCCAATGTTTTGCTGCTCTTTTGCAGTTGAATTATCAGATACTAATACATATAATTTGATATAAATGTGTGAGACAGGGAATAAAATAAAGACACACAGACGCAGTGAGAATGGGTTTGTTTATCATCTTTTTAGATTTAGTTGCGCCGGCATTTTGTCTTGTTGCTTACCTGTGATCGCCGTTTGTTTCTCAAAATCCTGATGAAAAATGCCCCTCATGACATACCAATCCATAAGTCGCAGGAAGTTTTTAATAAGGGAAATTGGGTTAGAAAGTTGCGACTTATACACCGGCCAGTACGGTAAAATGGCGAAATTACAGATAAATCGGTCTTCATATATTTAATTATTTACTGGGTTTCCCCCATAGCAGCTACTGGACCCATCCCCCCGACCCCTAGCGGAAACCCTGGGTAAACAGATAGGATATGTGGTAAACATAGATGTGTAAATAGAGAGATGTGGTAACCAGAGGGAGTGTGGTTAACAGATGGAGATGTGGTAAACAGATGGAGACGTGGTAGACAGAGAGATGTGGTAAACAGAGAGATGTGGTAAACAGAGGGGGATGTGGTAAACAGATAGGAGATGTGATATGAATCATAGAATACACATCAACAGTGAGATGTTATAACCCTGGTGGGTTGTGGCACACTATTTAAACCTTTCTTTACTAAATGGATTCTGCCAGTCAGTTATAAAAGTATACATTGGAAGGAACTTCTATTTATCTATAGGGATGTTCAGAAAATAAAAGCAGACAACAGATAATAGAAAGTGCATAAGGAATCCTATGTAGATAGTAAGTTCAACAAGAGGCCGCTGTAGAACATATTGTCGGAACATTTCCTAAGGGATACTCATCAATGAGTATTTAGTATAGAAATGGTTAATTACCAAGTAAACTGAAGCAGGAATTCCTTTTAGGATGCAGTGCATCCCTTTACCCTAGGTCAAATCTGCCCCAGTCATGCATTACTCTTGTTGAACAACACGGAACAAATTAAACAGTGAGGGTTAAATGATAAATTATACCAATGCATTGACCCACTTTTTGAAAAGTGCATTTTCACATTTGGTTTAAACAAAATTTATTTCTTCCCAAAATGATATAATTATAAACATGACACATGTATGAATAGAAGACTAGAAGGGAGGAAGAGGATTTGACAACAAGCATCATATGCTTATATAGAGCCAGTCTGGAGTAAACTACATACCCACATATAAAAAATAGTGGGTCTGACGACCTTTCGTTCAGTTTTCATTTCCCAAACCCGGGATTCCTTGTAAATACCGCCAATCAAAACTTAGCTCCAAGAAATGTGTGCCCCAATAAAAAACTAGTAACATGTCACGTGCTCTCGGTGTGGCTAAATGTTGTTAAAATAGTATCCATGACGTCATGTTATACCGGAAGAGAAATTCACAAATCGACAAATAAAGTAGATTGTTGACGAGCGGTCGAAAGTTTAAAATCAAGAATCACCGGAATTTGGATTGCAGGCAACTGTAATTAGGGTACAACTGGCCAATCTTCGGAGCTAATAATACGGCTGTGTAAGGCCGGGAGGGTTTCGGTGGGGTTGGTGGTAGAATTGTGTTGTTATTCGCTCGTTTTGGCTGCGGTGGTACTACTGCCGGTACTGGGGAACCGATAGATCGTTTTGTTATGTCATTTAACTTTTTTTTAGTTCTGTAGTTGTTTTAGCAGATAATCCCGACATTCATGTATTTTTGATTCGTGGCCGTTGATTTGTGTTATTTTTTGACAACATGGGCGACAAATCGCCTAGCCAATCTAAAACATAATTCGTTCTGAGTCCAAGAGATCCACATAAATTGACATTTTTTATAATTTCAAGAAGATCTGTCTTAGTTATTGTACATATTATTTTGGATCCCGGAAGCTAGCTGTTTCCCTTAATTGTCAGTAAAACAGCCGCCGAACGAAAAGTCACAAACCCTGCAACTATTAATTCCGATTCTTAGAATCAGGTTCACAGGGTTGAAGCGGCCATGACGGCACTGGCACGTGACCATGTTTACGCCTGTCAATCACAACTAATTTCAGATTTATATTTAGTGTGGTGTGACGTAATTTGGGGGAAGCCCACAACCGTTCAGAAATGAAAAGTTGATGGGAATGCAATAGACTCAGTATCAGTATGAATCTGAGTGTATGTTTACATAGACTGATATAGAGCCATCTCCTCAGAAAAGAACAGATTACATATAGTGGTCAGTGAGAAGTGGAAGACAAGATTAAGTAAGAGGAAGAGATACAGAGCATGATGAGAAGATTAATGAACTGATGGATTAGTTGGGTGAGAACAGAGGGGGAAAAAGCAATTGGCACATATATTTACAATGATGTTTTACATAGGAAAAATTAAAACTATATGTAGAGTGGAGTCACTAGTTTGCCAGTAACTTTATATGGCTTTTTTGGGGTTTTTTTGTGTTTGTTTGTTTGTGTTTTTGTGCAGCATCGAGTTACTGAAATTGTTACCACATTGTTGGCTATATATATATCATTTATAGCTATATAATTTTTTATTTGTGTCTGAAGATGATCAAATTCGAGCACCTACTTATTGTGAGTCAGAAATACAATTGGTGACTAATGAAATCGATTGCTAGTTAGTATATATTTTTGAGTTGCCTCAAATATAGCCTTGTTAAGTCTTTTGGGGAATGAAGTAGATCCCTTAAGTAGAATATCAGATCTCCACAAAATTTTAGATATTTCTTGCCATATATGCAAATTTTGGGCTAATACTGAGAATATTTCAATTCGTATTGTCGAGTATCTGGGACAATAAAGTAAAAAGTGGTCGGCAGTCTCGACTTCCCCACATGCACATTTATCAGATTCGTTTAAATGATTGCGACTGAGATCATTATTGAGGTTACTGCATCCTAGTCGAAGTTGTGTGTGAATTATCTGGGGTTTGCAGTATTTGCTATAGCTATAATGGCGAACGTTCTTTTGTCTTAAACGCAGATTGGAATTCAATTTATATTTGAAGTTTTCTAGAGTTTCAGAATTTTTCAGTTCATCAGATAATTGATTCCACTGGCGTGTTGTCGCAGGCAAGAATGAGCGTAGATATGATGATGTGTACGAAAAGGGGGGTCTTAAGTCAATTCTCCGAAAGTCATATCTCTCAGCCCCTGGGTGTTTATGATTAACAGTGTTGTAAAGATATGCTGGCGAGTTGCGATAGAACATTTTATAGAATAGATGGAGTTTGAATTTTTTTTCTTCTTTCAATTAACATTTCCCAACCAAGGTCTGTCAATATATCAATGCTGTTTATGCTTCTTGTTCCTCCCGTTGCTATTCTAGCAGCCTCAAATTGGATTTTTTCAATTAGCTCACTTTCTGCTTGCGTGCAGTTATCCCATACGGGTGAGGCATATTCCAACACGGGTCTTATATAAGCAAAATATATTCTCTCTATAGTTATACTGTCCAGGTTTTCACATTTGTTCTTGCTGTGAGACCACACTGGTGGCGACCAAACTTGTTCTTCACCCCAAGGCAAGGTTCACACTGGCCAAATTTATTTTGGGCCAATTCTTCAAGCATTTCTAAATTTATTTGGCCATTTTTCAGAAGCTTTGGCCAAATTAAAAAACCAAAAATTATTTATAAATTCACTGAATTTATCATCTATGAACAAAAGACAACCCTGGCCAGCAATATAGATGTCATGCTAAAATCACATCAACCTAATCCTGAATGTGGAATTGCTATTTATGAAATTGTCAACGCGACTATTGATTAAACATTCTCATTTAAATTCATAATATTCCAACAGAAATATATGGTTGGATAAACCGATGATTGATTTATTGACGATAGCTGAAAAATATCTTGAATTCAAGTTCAATCCTTTGGTGGTCTTTCCCGCCAAAATCGTACTTTTGTACGGAAAGTTAAGCTTCTATTTGCCATTGTACCCAGACCCCTGATATTTTTGCATGTATTGTTTGGGAATGACATTGAATTTATTTCAGATGAAATTGAAATAGTCAACAGTAAAACCCTTTTGACCTATTGTTGTTTTTGGCATTGGTGACTGGTCATTGGGAAGCAAGTACAATTGGACCTGAACGAACAATTCTTTTTATATTGATTGACACCCTGTTTATTTATTTATTTTTTACAGACCATGTCCTAGCTAAAAACCCTGCTTACATCACTAGTGGAAAACCTAACTCAGCCATTGGATAGTTTTTCCATGTAATATATAATAAAAGCACTCAGTTTTTCTGGCTATCAAATAACATTTATTCCAATTGGACAAAATTTGTTATCCAATCAAATCGCTCACACCGGTTTATGCCATCATTATGTTTTCATCCTATGAATATTAATTGGTGTTGGTTGATGCCAATAGATCTCTTTGTCCAATCAATGGCTCATATTGTTTCATGCTATAAATATTAATTGTTGACTCACCAATGAAACAGATAGACTCATCCAATCACATTACTCACATTGTTTGAAATTATGAATATTAATGAGCAACTCACCGATCTGACGGATATCCTCATCCAATCTATAGCAGATTCATCGACACTAGTCAGCAGCTTTTCATTTGGAATAACTCTGGGAAAAAAGCACAACTAAAAATAACCAAGAAGTAAATTGCGGTTTCGAGAAAACAAGATTAATGCAGTTGGAGAAAACAAGAGGTTGCACCACGGGTGCTGGGATATCCACATGGCAATAAATTGAAATATGGGCAGGTAGGAAACCAGAATGGAAAATGTGAAAAACGTCAAATGAAACCTCTTTTAAAAGCCCTCCTGATAACAAACCTGCATACCAAAATTCATTGAGTTCTGATAACCCCTGAATGGACGGACGGAAATCCAACATTTTCAGATTAACAAGGAGGGATATTAACTCTTGAACAGAAAATGTAAACAATGTCAATGAACACTCATTTGAAACCTCTCATGATGCCAAACCTGCATACCAAATTTCATTGAGATCTGATAACTCATGGTTGAGATATAATGTGATATATGAGCGGACGGACAGAAATCCAACATTTTCAGATAAACAAAGTGGGATAACTCTTGAACGAAAAATGTGAACATCAATTAATCCTCCTGATAGCAAACCTGCATTACCAAATTTAATCAAGATCCAATAACCCATGGTTGAGATATATGAGCGGACGGAAGCCCTGATGCAGACGGACGGACGGACACATGTAATCCAGTATACTCCCCATCTTTTGGATGGGTGTATTATAAATATTGGTGTGTTATCTAAAATTAGACTTGTTAGTTGTCATATAATTGTGATCCTATATTAAAATAATCATTAGTATAGAAATTGACATGTTATTAAAAAGAATTCATTGCCAAAACATCTGTTATGCATTGAAATTGAAACTACAGTCAATTTCGCTTTATTGCATAGCGTCGGTGCATGGCCTTTCTCATGCAATTAACCGAATATGCATAAAGCCGAAATCACCCCATCACCCCATTTGAGGTTCTTAGATTTTTAGTTTGTACCGAAGGAACCACGAAATAGCGAAATCATTATGTCGCCGTCTATCAATTTCAAATTTCATCTCATACCTTGTTGTAAATTACTATTATGTCAATAAACTGATTCATTAACATCTTTATTTGTTGTTATATGTATAAAATGATTACATACCATCATTATCACACACAAAAAACATTAAGAAAAAAACCCATTTCGAAACATGTTGTTTATAATTTCTCCCATCCCATAATTTCTATTCCCTATCTATTTATAAATACATTGTATGGGAGGCCAGACCAAACACATTCCTTGTTATTTCCATTACAGAATGGATTTGTATTGAGTACGCAATTGTGTTTACTGGTAATACTTTATTTTAATTTAAACGAACATGATAAAAACAGCAAAAACAACAATTACTTGTTGCTGATTCCCTCGGTCACCTGCATGGGCATTATCGGAACGGTATATTCAGCGTCATAATGCAGATTCTGCATTGGGAGCTGCGGGTCGGATAAACCCGAGAATAAATCATAGTGAACCATTGTTACACTAATGAGTTGAAATCATTGAATAAACACGACACACATGGTGTTGGGATGAGAAACAAAGACAGTGTTGCTTTAGCCTTTGTGTCTAACTTGGGGAAACAGTGATGTCAACCAGTTGTTCAGTTAATGATAAGCCATCCCGTTATTTCTATACTAAATATGTAAACATGTTTCTATTCATTAAATTATTGTCGGTAATTCCCGTATCTATAGTCTATAGTAGTCTATAGTTTATATCAATGTTCAGACTTAATCCGATTAGGAAAATATTAAACCCGGTGCTTTATTCGTGATCCGTTGTCCACATAGAGGATGTTACAATAGCGACTAATTGCATGTTTAACAAAAGCCAGTAAGTGTAATTAATTAACAGTACAAAATGTACTGACAAAAGACAGTTGTATTTCTGCTGGTATGGAAAAGTACGTGTTTATACTGTAAAACGTGAACAAAATGTAGTTTAAAAATATTAATGTCGATAACCTTTATTTTTGTTTCGAGTGTATAACGTTGACGTAGTTTGGAAAACATGGTTGTTGAATGACAAGTTTCCCATTCTGTCCCATTATTATACCCACTGTGTGTTTACATAACCAGGAAGCCAGTTCTTTGTGTTTGGCCACATGTAGGAACATACCGACGTTATCACTGAACACGAAAAATGTTTTTACAGTATGGTTGTTGGACAGGCGTGCTTTGCACGCGCAAGCAACTCATGTTTACCGCGTTTTCAGCTATACGCCGTTAGAGATTGGGTTCTAAATGAGATTTTAAGATTCACTTTATTTCATTTTATTGAATATTCTCACTTGCCTACGAAGTATAATTTTCCGTTTTGAATAAAATATTATATTTCTCAAGTTCGTCAATCTTTTTTGCTGTCTTCAAGCTGATAGCAAATACTTACTTACCACCGCTGAAATGTTTCGAAACAGGAAATGTTTGAACAGAAGCATGTTAGAAGAAATAGAAAAGCACGTTAGTTTCGGTTTAGTAATTGGCTTCCTTGTTGGTGGAATTCCCGGGAAAATCTTCCTTTCACTTTGAATCCTCAGAATTGCAACTGGAACTTCAGGTTTTTACAAACGTTTACAAACTCAACAAACAACCAAATAAATATACAAATTTAAATAAATCATGCAATTCACAAATAAATATGGAAACATACAGGAAATGTGTGTCAACAGAAGCTTGTTAATTAGAAGAGATAGAAAACCACGTGTGTTATGAAATCAAAAATTGCCGTCTTCGCTCGCGATGGTCATCTTCATCAACTTTGTATTAAGATTTCCCATAAAATACGTTTTTCAAGGTAAATAGTTTTACAAATTGCTATAATTTCGGCACCATGAGGTGACTTTTTACCCCTTCTCATCAGTGTTCTCATCAACATTTTTGGCGATTTTCGTATGCATAAAAACGGAATAGAGTCCGACCCTTATGCAAATTAACGATTAAAAAATAGTCTTTTTATGAGAAAATGGTTTGGTGCATGCATATTTTATGCAAATAGCCGAAATATGCATTTAAACGATATGCAATTAACTGGAATTGACTGTATTATTAAAAAGATGAAATTAGAGCCACAATCGACTTGACTGGATCTTTCAATATCCGGACAATAAATATATGTTGTGTACTTACTGAAATTGGACAACACAATGGCACTAAATAAGATGACACATTAGTGGTGGGCTATTGGTGGTTGGGGGGGGGGGGGGTAGCACCAGTGAGACAAGACAACGGATGCTCAAACTCAAACCTTAGATCAGTCCTTCGTGTCATAGCGAGCCTCGCATATATAAAAAGGGTTTTTGCAAAATTTCAAGGAAGCTCCAGTTATGGCAGGGTTAACCCATACAGTTGTCTGATTCTCATTACCACACAGGGTATCTGCCCATTTCTGGTGAATGAATTCAAGGAGTTTCAAGGAGTTTCCAGTGGTCAATTCAAGGATTTTCAAGGACTGCCCCGACAATTTTCAAGGAGTTTCCAGGAACCAACTGTTGAACATTACATGTGATACCACGTTTTCCACCATAATTTTAGCATTTTGGGCTTTTTACGTAAACAGGAAATGAAGGTCATCGGAAGCGGATGTGATTTTTTCGTTTCGTTTTTGTTAATTTGTACGTTTTGATGTAAAACACGGGTTTCTAATGTCTATATAATATACAAAATACCTCGATCCGATACAATAAAAATACACTAATTATGGTACCTGAGTTTGAAAACTATTTTTTGTCGTGTTCAATTTTATGATGCTTCATAGGGGGGTCACATAATTGAAATAGACTCGAGAGAATTGGTGTTGGCAGGAAATGGAGTTACGTCCCATATACCAACAACAATACCACACTTCATTGGTGGGGGGTCACACAATTACAACTGACTCGAGAGAATTGCCGCCAGCGGAAATTCAAAATGGAGTTATTTCCCATATACCAACAACGCGTTCGGAACTAAACTATCTATATTTATTGACTCCCGATGAATCGATATACCTGGGTTTTAGGGCTACACGGAATTCCAGGGTTTTCAAGGGGTGGGCATTCAATTCAAGGGTTTCAAGGGCCCTGGAAAATTTATTTTCCAAATCAAGGAGTTTCAAGGAATTCAAGGAGCCGCGGATACCCTGACCACATATTATTACCTTATATGGTGGATCTCATCTTCGATTTCACATATTCTCGTCTCAATCAGGGCCTTCTCCTCTTCATCATCTGTCTCTTGTAGCTTCTCAAATTCCAACTCTTTCCTGCCAATGGGAAAAACACAGTCAAAATGGTCATTATGAATACAGCCAATACTAAGTCAAAATTCTCGGTTAAGCAGGGACCAACCTGAAGGTTTCAAATTGGGAGAATTCACTTTTTCCTATTTTACACCATGAAATATTCCTAATCAATCTTCACCGGTCTAGATAATCATTGATCAGTAAAAATCAGAATAGGAACATGTGTTAATTGACAATGTAATCACATTGTAACCAGATAGAATCCAAAAGTTGGCTTTTAGCAATATCCACTTGGATATCTTTCAGAATAAAGCAATTTCGATTATTATTACTCCAATCAGTTACTCATTGCTAGGTAATAATACCAGTAGTAGTAGTAAGTAATAACAGTTTTTGTAACACTTCTTGTAACCTATGGTTTACCAAGACACAAACTAGGCAAACAACAATATGTTATGCAAAATTATAAAATTAGCAGGCCTGCGTGACTGCCCCTCAAGAGGAAACCCTGCCAGAAGTGAGATATGTTTGTGAAGACACTAGCCTGTTGATCCAGGGTCGCATTAAGTTCTCCATACAGTTATTCCTTACTGCCTCCATTAGTAGTCGTTTCTGTTTTAATGTCCCTGGGAATATAGACATATTACATATAGTAATGCCCTAAATAATCGACTCCTTAACCACAGCAGAATTATGGGTAACTTTTCAGGATTACCGGTAAGTCGGAAATATGGCTTGTTGCCATTCAACAAGCCATATTTCCGACTAAATCCTGAAAAGTTACCCATAATTCTGCTGTGGTTAGGGAGTCAATAATTTAGGGCATTACTTTATAACATCATTATTTACATCAAAATACCACTATATTTGGCAATACTTTTCTGATAATAAGAATAAAGTGATCCAATTCATGTTGACTTGATTATGAGTCAAAATTTTATGATAGTTTTGGTGCAGAGAACATATTTTCAGAATCTTTACAAAAACCACAACAACTGAAAGGTAATTCTGTGCTCCAGTTTATAATTATGACCAGGCTTCATGATTGAAATTCATTCAAAATTTGCTTTCATGTTAAAACATAAAGTGCTGTGTATGTTGCAGTGTGCATAATTACATTAATAGAATATTATCTTCACAAACAAACGAAGGTTATACCAGTGGAGTGTTGTCCCAAATTACATATACATAATTTGGAGTTTCAAAACAAGCCACATTTGTAGAGAATAATAACTCACAGATAGTGCTACGATTGGTTATGTACTGTGAGAAATCCTTCACAGCTTTCTTCACAATTACATCGGGATTTGGGGGAGCACTCTAAAAATAAACAACATAGCATGATATTTTTAAATATAATTATTGTGTTAAAAACATAGGCATGCATTCTGAAAATACACCCAAATCAATGTAAACAAGAAAATTTAAATATAGTGTATCTCTTCCTAGCAAGTTTTATAAAGCTTCCGGTGTATAAACTAATAACTATGAATCAAGAACACCTGTCTGGAAAAACATCTATCAATTAATATTGATTTTATTTAGATTTTTGTTTCTGAAAAGGGAGCTATTGTCAAGCAATCTCGCAGAAACGTTTGGAGCCATTCGGGAGTTTTTGGTGAAGATGACGCTCTATTTCTGTTCGCAACTTCAATAGACTAAATTTACTTTAATTGCTACAATTTGTACTTCTCAACTCCGGCCAAACACGACGCTTCGATTGTATATTAAAATAACAACCATCTACGCAGAATACGCTACATCAATGCTTTGAAAAGCAAGATGGATAACTCTCTTATAAGGACCCTCCATAAAATCAAAGGTCATAGTCTATCAGCTTCGCCGTTTAATGAAAATAAAAGGTTGTCAATCACGTGTCCCCCCCAGTTATGCTCAAATACAACGATATCACATTGCATAATACAAAACACCCACTAATAACGGCGCATCTATATTTATAAAGTCATGACATCACGGCCTCACTTCACATTACTCATTCTTTGTACAAATATGTATAAGCTTGCTGAATGCACACGCCTTTTCGTTATGCGATAGTTTCCTTCCCCTTTAACGCTGACAAAAAGGGGTGGACTGAACCCAAATTTGATCTTGAACTGTGTTTTGAGCTGATAAACTCACATACCAAATTTGGTTTCGATCCGATAGCCCAAGATAAAGTTCTCATCACGAAACTTTCAGAACGGACACCGGCTATTTTAATAGTCCCCAAAACAAACAAAAATTGGGGGGACAATAACTGAACACATGTCATTTTGACTCAGAGATTTGTTAAGGATGCTTGGCTGCATCAGAAATAAACCACTTTATTATCTCTTTATTGACATATAATTTACACAATCTTTTTGTCTGTTTTATTCACACAAAAATAGCTATTTGTTGTCTTGAAATCGGGTTTAAATAAAAAATTATTCGTTGTAATTGTGGCACGGAAGAGATACATCAATATTTTTGTCAATATTTACCTTCATCGTCATATTGACCGAGTATGTTCCTGAATATTATAATAAACACCTCTCAATAGACTCATACACCAACCCTTTAAAGGATGTCAAAAATCTAGTCTACACATAATTATCTTTTGTTTTGGCAGCCCCCATACATTGAATCCATTCATACACTTGGGGGAGATAGGAAGAAAGTTAAATATGATTATACAGGGTTTCCGCTAGGGGTCTGGGGAATGGGTCCGGTTGCTGCTATGGGGGAAACCCAGTAAATAATTAAATATATGAAGACCGATTTATCTGTAATTTCGCCATTTACCGTACCGGCCGATGTATAAGTCGCAACTTTCTAACCCAATTTCCCTTATTAAAAACTTCCTGCGACTTATGGATCGGTATGTCATGAGGGACATTTTTCATCAGGATTTTGAGAAACAAACGGCCATCACAGGTAAGCAACAAGACAAAATGCCGGCGCAAACTAAATCTAAAAAGATGATAAATCCGATATAAAAAAAAAGAAATAAACAAACCCATTCTCACTCTGTCTGTGTGTCTTTATTTTATTCCCTGTCTCACACATTTATATCAAATTATATGTATTAGTATCTGATAATTCAACTGCAAAAGAGCAGCAAAACATTGGGCGTCCTTGACCTGACTAATAATTGTGGACATGTGCATGATATTCAATGACTGCGGTATAATAGCTTTGATTATCTCTATTATTGTGACACAGTTAACTGCACCTGTCTGCAAACTTCTACTGGATGACGTCACATCGGAATGATTATCTAAGCCAGCCCGGGAACGAGCATTAGACAAACTCTTACTCTGAATGAGGGCATGCATGGTCAGCGTGTTATTCTTTAATGGGGCATTGACGCGAAGCCGCGAACTTGTGTATGTTGCACAAAGATTCTTTTATGATGATCGCCATTAGCCCAAGCGTTTTCATGCTTCAGTTCGCGACAATGAGGCAACCACTAAATTAACGATCCATTGCCCTAAAACAACAGTAAGCCAAGTCGCAATTTTACATTACTATAAATGATACGATATTTGTGTGTTTCCTCATGCCTCAAATTATACACATGTTTTATACAAGTTGGAATAATGATGAATAAATTAGTCCAAACGCCTCATCAATATTCACGTCAAGATAATAAATGAGGCAGTTTTTATGATCCACGTTCCCATACTCTGAAGTAAATTGAACCAATGATATCTCCCCTGATAGGGAATTCCCCATCAATCACGTGGGGGAATCCCGTGGAACTATTTGTGGGGTGTCACTATTTATGGTTTTTTTCTGAAGATGGACTGTGTCGATTCCATTTGGTCATTATTAATGAAAATAAGGTTAGATATCATATATAGCCTTCCGAGACAGACAAGACTGAATAAGTTTTTAATAACGTCATTTATTTGTGTATGAGCGGGATTTCATGGCAAAGGTCGGCAGGGGGAATGGGTCCGGGCGACGGACCCGCAGCCGGCCTGGCGGAAACCCTGGATTATAGAACCCCATAATATACACATTGTTATTCAAATGTGGTTGTTTGTATTTCTCCTGTTAAGTTGTAAATAAAAATAAAATTGTGATCCTTTAAACTTCCTATACTTACTTGCCCAAATGAATCCTTAAAATAAGGCATTCCATACTGAGAGAGTATGACTTGTTTTGTCTGTTTCATCTTTCTTGCACTTTTAAATTCCAGTTCTCTCTTTATTTCTTCCTAAAAAGCACAAAAACATTTTTACTTTCAACAGACTGGCATAATCTATTCTATCAGGTTTTTCTTACAATATCTACCTGAGAATTTCATAGAACTTAGTATTAATAAGGGTCCTGCGAACAATTGTTAATCTTGGAACCAAATAACATTTCAAACATAAACTATTGTGCAAATCAAGTTAATTATTGAATCAAACCAAGAGGCAAGGGAGTCAATCGATAACTTATGGTACTTTCAAATAAGAAACAACAGTGTTCAGAATGGGCCACAACTAGAGCTGAAACGGTTGACCCATTCTTCTAACCGGTTAACCATTGGGGTTAGCCGGATTTCAACCGGTTAACCGCTAAGTTCTAGCAGACTTCTCTCAGACTAATTATGTCAACATTTTGCCATGCTCTAGGGACAAACCTAGGTGAGAAATAGTAGCTGAAATAAAGACCTTATTCACGGCATTTAACGACATTCAAAAACACGCCTTCACTGTTCTTTTGCTGGCTCTCGTGATGGGGAATGAGCAAGTGGAATTTGTGAATGGCAGGGGGATCGCTTATTTGCAATTGCCGGTGATCAGCATATGTTTGGGAATTTGTAAAACGAGTAACAATAGTATGGATATTGGTAAAACGAGTAACAAAACTATTTATTAAAGATCTGTAATATATCATTATCATCATTGGTATATCCTCCAATGAATTATATAAAGACTAGAAAGTAATAACTAATAACTATAGAACTAAAAGGAAGGTCAGTTAGGTCACAGTCCTATTCAGTATTTGAACTATTCGTCGGTATCATGATCGCGGACACGAACTATCGATAGCCGTGTTCACTTTAATATCTAGATTGTGAATGAAGGGCCCGAAAAATACAATCTGCTGACTACTTCACATGCGCCAACCTTAAGCCACATAATACATTGACACTTGATTTGTTGCGACACAAGTAGTATATCGTGAGAACCCTTTTCGAAGCCATGTAAAAACAAGTAGTCACATAGGTCTCTAGCCACTTAATTGTGTAAACACACAAGTGGAAATTTATTGGTACGGACAGACCAATAACATAATAAGTCATTTTTTCAAGTGGGCATATAAAAATGAAAGTGTCAATGACACTGTAGCTTGGAGAGGAGATAATGTCATACATTACAGTCAATGGAGCGATAAGTAAAGCGGAAAGTAGGCTGCAGGTCACGCCAAAGTATTCAGTCATGCAAAGAGTTAGAGGTGGGCCGATAATCGGTATCGGTATCTGGCCGATAACTTTGTTATCGGTAACATATCGGTATCGGTAAAATATCACAAACTTGCCGATATCATCGCCGATATAGAAGACGTTGCACAGATTACTACAGAACCGTTACAAATTCGTATGGATGACGGCAAAACGATGTAACAGTAACTTAAAGGTGTCATATTTGTGTATAAAGTACATCATTTTGGATAAAAATCGCTCAGTGGTAGGCCTAAGCATAATTACATGTAATTAATGCAGACATAGTATATCGTTTTATGGATACTTGCAATGGGCTACAGTGTACTGTCAGTGACACAAAAACAAATCGGGATCGCAAACATCTATTAGCACTGAGCAGTGAGCATTATGAGCAATAGGGTACCCTGATTGACAGAGTGAAAGCTCAAATAAACATGTGTTGAATAGTGTCGGGATGAACAGCCTTTGAAATTCAGGCTGAGCAACTTCAATGACCGTGTGTAAAAACTTTCTAATTAGGCCTACAAGCATCACACGTCGCATATATTTTGCGTATAATGCAACACTCAAGTACAAATGCTCATCGAGTCATCATGTTCACAAACATGTCAATTCCATGATTTCATCACTCAAATGTTTAGCGGCAACATCAAACAGACACGTGCAGTCCATGCCATGAAGTCACACATCCGGTGACTGCATTGTGCTTTGATCATGCACACCGATCATTGGCTTCCAAAAGAGCTCAATTGCGCGCACACGAGGTGTGAGATGGTCTGCCAAGTTGAGCACGTACCGAGTCGTACTCAGTAACCCCTGCTGATCCGGTCTTAGACTCTGTCGTAATGATGTACATGAATGTACAAATATAGCCCGGAAATAACCGGTATTAATTGTGTTTTGTCTATACTCTATAGAAACCAATTTATGTGGTGTCCCGACATTTAGTGAATTTGAATGGATGTGAATAAGATGATGAACAAATAATCCCTCTGTACACAGGGTCGGGAAAAATCGTCACGTGACCGTGCAGTCTTAGTAAACCTCGACCAAGTTTAGTATAAACAATATTTATTCCTCGATTAATAATAATGTGTACATAATATATTGAACAAATATCCTGCCTAGACACTCATGGTAAATTTTATTTCCGTATCGGTGGGAATTCCCCGATATGCGAAAGGTAATTAATATTCATGTTTCCAATATAGCATAGCGTCCCGTGACTCCTTATCTATCGATATAATTTGTGGGCGGGGACCAGGCTAATATAGCCATGTTTACAGTTTGATTGACGTGAACACACCAGCAGTAGGCCAATGTACGATTTCACAGGGCGCCAAGAATGAACGAAGACAAAGTTAAACACCTCTGTGATGCCACAAGCTTTGCGACATGAAAAATACTTGATGTATACAACGTTACGTGCTGGCGGCTTAGAACAAAGCGAGCTTTCACTCAACACTGATTGATATCATTCACAGACAATTTAGCCACGCAAGACTCCGTGTTTTTATTTGTAGCATTTATTTCTGACGACTGAATTGGAATTTATTTTCAATGTATATATGACAAAATGTTTGTCCAGATTCCAATGTGTATGCCGAAGTTCTTTGATCGTCAATAAAGACTGCCATTAACTCGAAAGATTTTTAATTTATGCGTGCACAATATTCTGACATTGATGCCGCGTGCAGCCCAAACTTTAAACATAATTATTTCCGTGGGCAATCCTGATGTCATGCCATCGTTCCCCAAGTATATACTTACCGTCGGGAATTGACTTACTAGTAATGTCCAGTATACTTACCATGTTCACAATGTATATATACTTGTAGGCTACGTGTCGTCCCCGATTTCTATGTCGACATCCGCCGATATATATCCTTACACAGTATACACGGATGTTTCAGTTTACTTAAATTGTATTCATATTATTGGGATATATACAGGTCGGTATAATATATCGGTATCGGTATCTGCCGATAACAAAACGTAATTTATCGGTATCGGCATTACCGATAACACCAGTATCAGCCCATCTCTACAAAGAGTAAAATCCAAGATGGATGTCGGCAGCCATGTTTTTGATCGAAAATCATTCAAATTCATAGCTCCCATATTATAGAAGTGATCCTAATCATATCTGTAAATTTTCCAACATTTCTCCAATAAATATGGGCTACAGGGTGTGCCGATGGATTCAAATTATAAATTTAAGATGGCCCCTAGTTGCCACATTTTTGTTGGAAATATTTTATGGCTCCCATTTTTTTTTTCACCCCGAAGTACCATATAAAGTTTGGTGATGATAAAAATGAGGGATGGGGCCTGTACGGTGTACTTAAGGATTTAGTCATGGAAAGAGTAAAATCCTGGCATCCATATTTTAAAATTCGGAAAATTTCATGGGCCCCCATCTAGTGATCACCCCAAACTACTGTATGAAGTTTGGTGACGATTGGATGAGGGATGTGGCCTGTATGGTGTGCCAATGGATTTAGTCATGCAAATAAATTTTTGAAAAATGTGATGCTTCCCATCTTGTGGTCACCCCGAAAATTTATATCAAGTTTGATGATGATCGGATAAGAGATGTGGTCTGTGAGATGTGCCATTTGATATAGTCATGCAAAGAATTAAACCTAAGATGGATGCAAGTGTGCCAAAGTATTCAAATATGAAAACGCTGGCAGTCATGTTTTTCAATGAATTTCGGAAAAAATTATGTATCATAACACAAGATATTAAATTGTAATAATTGGCAGCAAACTATCAGCAATTATTGCCAATACTGATTTTCTATTACTGAATAATCTGTCAATGCCAATTGCTGATATCACTTATCAAGTCATGATTAGTTTAACCCTTTCTTTTCTAAATGGATTCTCCCAGTCAGTTAAAAAGTGTTAATCGGAATGGTCTATTATTGATTTTGAGAGATGTTCGGGTGATAAAAACAGATGACAGATAAATATAAGTGCAGAAGGAGCACTATTTATTGAGGGAAATGTTTAGATAATAAGTTCAACAAACAACCTATGGTGGTTTGTTGAACTTATTATCTGCACATTTCCTACATGGGATAACTACTCATCGATGATGCTATAGTATAGAAAGGGTTAAATTGTAATAATTGGCAATATACATTACACATACATGTACTATCAGCAATAAATGGTTATTTGCCTATTCTGATTGTCTTTTACTGAATGCCAATGCTGATATCATTAATAAAGTCATCACTTAGTTTAAAGACGTCAAGAGGCATTTGAGTCCAAACAATTATTTAACCTGCTTCTCCTTGTTCTCCACGAGAGTCGCTTCAGTATTCTGCAGAATATCAGCCAGTGTATCCTGAGAAGCTAGATTCAGTGCCAAGCACGTGTTCAGATCGACAGGTAAAACTTCATCCCCAAGAATCTGCAGAGTCAGAACATTAGCATCTTCCACCTGTAAAGGAATTATTTTTCTCTAACAGTAATATATACAACATACATGTAGCTACATGTATGCAATAACAACAAGAGCATCGCTAGGGCATGGCAAAATACGCCCTTTAGCCATTTCAAATTGTACTATCGCAAAATAAGATAATACTTTGAGCTTACATTTGAAGAAAATCTGATATACCCCATAATTTCAATGCCAAAATGTGGTCAAATTCTAAGTCGAATAATGGCCATAACTCATGTAAAAATAATTAGACAGAACCTATATTCAAACTTGGCCTGTATTTTTAGCTGGAAAATACACATACCAGCTTTGGTTTGAACAGCTCAAATAATCAAAACTGGAGTTATTGGTCGGAAACCAAAATGTTATGAAATTGGTCAAATTCTAAGTTGAAAAATGGCCGTAACTCATGTAAAAATAACTGGACGGAACCCATATTCGAATTTGGCCTGTATCTTTGGCTGGGAAATACACATACCAACTTTGGTTCAGATCAAATAATCCAAACTGGAGTTATCGGTCGGAAACCAAAAATGTTAACAGACGGTCAAATTCTAAGTCGAAAAAGGGCCGTAACTCATGTAAAAATAATTGGACGGAACCCATATTCGAACTTGGCCTGTATCTTTAGCTGGGAAATACACATACCAACTTTGGTTCAGATCAAATAATCCAAACTGGAGTTATCGATCGGAAACCAAAAATGTTAACGGACGGACGGACTGATAACATAATACGACCTTTTTTCAAAAAGGGCATATAAAAACTGCATTCACTTCAGTTCTCACTGTTTATTTTGGATGCATTCCCATATTTAGGGCACAGCATTTACAGACTTCAATTTGGGGGGAATATGGTGAATTTGGTGTTGCTAGCCCTGCAAATGACAGACACACTATTTCAAAGCTTACTTAACTGCTTGCATAACTAATCCAAACATTCTGTCAAACATTGGAAATGATCTTTGCGGCTCTTGGTAATCTCACAAAATTTGGGTAGACTAGGTTTCGAGTTGGTCTCAAACTTTCGCAAATTGATATAATTATTTGGCAAATTTTGAAGTGACTATGATAACACTAAGTGAGGATATGTCTTATTCCATCTTACTCCTTTTGGTGTCAGAACTATAAATTAAAAAAAGTCAAGGTCTATATATAAACAAGAGGTGGCATAAGCCGCCGGTGGCTACCGCCAATTGGTGTGCATCAGTATCGGTAGACTAATTAATAGGTAAAATCGAAAAATGAGTAATTAAGGGCCATAAGTTCCATAACTCTATCAAATTTTATCGGGCCAGGCTGGTTTTCGAACTCGTACGAAATATTCTTGGCAAGTATGTCTATTCCAAATTTTAAACAAATCGGAGGACGTTTGTTGAAGTTATCGTGCTAACGAGCTAAAAATTCACGAAAAATGACTAATTAAGGGCCATAACTCTATCAAATTTTATTGGGCCAGGCTGGTTTTCGAACTCGTCCAGGATATTATTGGAAGACACTTATATACCAAATTTTAGTTGAATCGGATGACGTTTGTTGAAATTTATCGCGCTAACGAGCTAAAAATTCGTACAAAATGACTACTTAAGGACCATAACTCTATCAAATTTTATCGGACCGGGCCGGTTTTCTAACTCGTCCGAGGTATTCTTGGGAGACACCTATATATCAAAATTTCAATCAAATCGGATAACGTTTGTTGAAGTTATCGCGCTAACAAGCTGAAATTTTTTGAAAAAAAATGACTAATTAAGGGCCATAACTCTATCAAATTTTATCGGACCAGGCCGGTTTTCGAACTCGTCCGAGATATTCTTGGGAGACACCTATATCCCAAATTTCAATCGAATCAGATAACGTTTGTTGAAGTTGTTGCGCTAACGAGCCTAAAATCAGTGAAAAATGGCAAAGGGCCATAACTCTGTAATAAATGTGCTGACGAATCCATTTTTGTGTCTGCAGCTTACGTGCATGAATATGTACTCACACACCAAATTTTTTAATCCGTCAATAAACGGTTGAGTTATAAGCAAAACAGGCCGCCCGCCCGCCGCCCGTCCCTCATCAAACTATAAGTCGAGTTTTGGAAAAAAACTCGACTAATAAAATAGAAAATGTCGAGTGGGGAAAATTAAAAATTGTAAATTTGAAGTAGACAACTCCAAATCAAGACTCTACAGGTACCGTAGCTAGTGGTATTTTCAAAGATTAAAAGCAAATCACATATGCAAAGCCTGAAAGGGTACCAATGTTGCAGATAATTTTTAGGCAATTTTCAGTAAGTACTACTTAATCTCACCTCTTCGACTGGCCTCTGTCCTGAAATAGAAATAATTTTTTTTAAATGCAAATGGCTCATTTCAAGCTTTGTAAACCAATATTGGCAATAATAGATACATGTACAAGTACCGGGGTACATAATCTTGCAGGCAGGGTTGTTCATATAAACAAAATTTAAATATTCAATATTTTTTATTCTAATAAGATTTATAATTTAAATCAATTCTTTTCCTAGCTGTTATGAAAATATGTAATTTTGGCATTTTTCTGTTTAATGAATAGTCTAAATGGTTTTGAATTGTGCATACACTATGATACAGTCTATACACTCACTCATTGCATTTTAATAGGTCCAGGTGGGTTCCGATCTATTGTAAATCCCACAGAAGTTGGAATCAGTGACTTTTATGCCACTTTTAGAGATTATCAGGGGAGTTACAAATGTATAGGCATTAGGGTTTACCCTATTAAATTGCCTATAATTCCCCTGAAAATCTCTAAAAGTGGCATAAATTATAAAACTTAAAACTTATAAAAGTCAGTTATTCCAACTTCTGTATTAAATCCAGATTTAGATTAGGCCAAAGTAAATTAAAATTAAATAACTTTAAATAACATGCTCTTTAACTTCCATTCTCCAAATTTACCCCCCCCCCCCCCAAAACCCATGTCAATCTGTAACCTTCAGGAGATTTAAATGAAATGGTCATGGGAATCCCCATTCAAATTTGATCAAATCTACGAAAGGTAACTCTAAAATACCAAATCATTAAAAAAAAGACTTCTAATTTCATTTTCAAATTCAATTTGGCAACACAATTCAAACACGAATATGGGTGTGAATCAAAAAGAAAATCGAAGAAAGTGTTTTCTAATAACAGAAGACACGCTGCATTCCACAGCAGCTGAAAATTATCTGATAAGGAACAAAAATACTTGTTGCACAAAAGCGCACCTCCTTCGGCTTCGTCAATTTTCAGCCGAATTTCGTCTTCGTCGTCGTAATCATCTTCGTATTCGTCTGCTCCCTCATCTCCTTGTAACGCCAATTGGATTCGTGCAATATCTTCTTGATCTTTTTCTCTTTCGGTTTGTGAATTGCTAGTTGACGGTTGTTCATTGTCATCCATGGTTTCTCAGTGTTTTTCTTGAAAAGAATTTTCAATTTTTTGTCAAAACGCCGCCATAGTCAAAGAAACCGGAAGTTAGTTGGTTCATGGTAAATGGGAACAAAATTGAACGTTGACCGCATCTGTCTGTGTTCAGACCCGGTGTCCTTTCATGTTTGTCTGTGTGTGGGCATCGACGTATACATATATAGGTCGATGATGTACACATGTTTTGTTTTTATACAATATATGTCTGTATGGCTGTGATTCTGAAGTTATTGAAGAATTCTAAGATGAAAAATTTATTTTAGTAACCAGCATGCATCGCTTCATACAATGTATATATACTAATTGGAGGGATAACTATTTTTGCATTGACATTTTCAATTATAGAGGTATATCAATAATTAGCTGTGTAGGGAAGTTATTTGGGTCTATATTAAATGAGAGATTAATGAGATTCAGGGAGAAAAGTAAATCAATATACATGATCAGATTGGATTTGAAAAAGGTAACCGACCTTCTGATCATGTGTTTACTCTTAAATCACTTATAGATAAGTATGTGATGAAAAAAAAGAGTATAAAATCTGAGCCTCTATTTGTTTGTTTTATTGACTTAAAAAAATCATTTGACAGTGTTTGGCGTGATGGACTTTTTAGAAAGATGTACAGCAACAACATCAGTTCTCAAGTAATCAATTTGATCAAAAGTATGTATAGTAACACTCAAACAGCTATAAAACTACCAAATGGCTTAACAGAATTCATACCATCTTCCACTGGTGTGAGGCAGGGCTGTAATCTGAGTCCTACGTATTTAATCTTTATGTAGATGATATTGCAGACAAATTCAGTGGTCAATCTAAATTTTATGCCCCTTCCCTCTTAAAAAAACAAGTAAGTTGTCTAATGTATATGCCGATGATATGATCTTAATTAGTAGATCTCCTAAAGGTCTGAAAAATTGTTTAGGGTCATTTGAAAATTACTGTTCTCAGTGGTGTCTTGACGTTAACCCCAAGAAATCAAAAGTTATGCAAATTTCTAAAGGGGGTCAATTAAGTAAGGAATCATTTTATAAATGATAAACGGAACAGTTCTTGACTGTGTTCATGAATACAACCACCTCGGTCTAACTATTTCCTCCGCCGGCACTTTTTCAAAAGCAATTTATAATCTTAAAAACAAGGCCAACAAGGCAATATTTGCTTTAAAACAGTGTGTTTTCAATAATAACTTACCTAAAAAATTAAGCTTAGAGCTTTTTGATAAAACTATTATACCTATTTTAACTTATGGTTGTGAAGTTTGGGGGTCTTAATGTGACAATATTGGTGACAGGTTAAATCCTACTTCCTTAACTAATCACTATGATAAGATGTATATGAAAAATTAGCATTAAGATTCTTCAAAAGTATATTGGGTATTAATTTATAAGCATGCAACCTGGCAGATAGGGGTGAACTAGACCTGTTTCCAATTACATTTTACATTTCAGACGTGTAATACGGTATTTTTTCCGTTTATGTAGTAGTTCACATGACAGCCTCATTCATGAGGCATATTTATGTAATCATAATACTATAAATAAAGGCCAAATTACTTGGCTTACCAGTTTAAAAACAATCCTAATCAATTGTAATCTGGATGAAGTATGGCATAACCAATATTCTAAAATGCCCAAAAAAACTGAGAATGACATTATAAAGAATTTTTAATCATGTTTTGTTAATCAGTGGCAATGACAAACAGCTAACTCAGACAAACTCAAAAGAACATATGGTGTAATCAAAAAAGAATTTAAATTAGAAAATTATCTATCTCAAATGAAACCGCAATGCAGACGGTCTTTGTCCAAAATAAGGACAAGTGCTCACTCATTACATATTGAAACTGGAAGACATAAGAGGCCAAATAAAACTGCGGAAAATAAAAGGACATGTGATTTATGTACAAATGACATTGAACATGAACAACATCTAATTTTGTCTTGTAAACAGTATTCATATGACATGAACATTATGTTCAACTCATTAAATGATTTCATACCTGAATTTAATAACATGTCTGATATTGAAAAGATGATATTAATCTTATCAAGTAATGATGCTGATATATGTATCATTATTGAAAAATTTATTGAAAAGATAATTGATCGCAGAGGTCATATTTGAAGCCCAGTGCATGTACATGTAGTTAATGTGACAATTGGATAATTGTTACTTATACACGTTCACATTTCAATGACTTTCTTTTTTTTTGTTTTTTTTTTTTGTGTGTGTACCATGTATGAACATGTGTTTATCAACAAAAAAGGAACAAAAACAAAAACTAAAACAAAAAAAGAAAACAAAAGAAAAGAGAAGTTGATATGACATTTATCAATCTACATTTCCGACCACCTGTTACTCACATGTTACTGTATTTACATTTTACATTTAATTACGCTTTCTTCATCATTGCTATTATTATAATTTATAGCCAAATGTGATATGTATGTTTCGTCATGAGCTATTAATAAAACTTCAAACTTCAATTAAATATATCATAGGATAAAGCGTGGCAATATATGAACACCCAAAGTGAAATGTGGAGTAATATGGACACTCACATAATCAACTTGTTTACCAGTTGCGAAAAGGGATCGATTCCATGTCATATATGTGAATAAAATAATTAAGTTTTTCTTCAGTTTTGTATTTTTTTAATACCGTACTCAAACATTCTGATGATTAAATGTCAAGCCAACATTTATTGGAAAATATTACAGACATGTTTAGAATCACTTCTAGATTGGATGTAACAAATAACGTTATGAACGATTTTCTATGAAATCCATTGTCAGAATGTTGTGTTTTTATTTATGATTCTGGAAATCCGTGCTTTATTTTTTTTCTCGACTATATGTCACAACTCATTTTTACCTCAACTTTACTTTGCAAAGTTTGAGCTAAATTACCATGGGTTGGTATCAACGGAGTACAATACCGTTGGTCTGATTGTTGTGAAATGTGTCATGGCTGTTGCATGATGACAGTAACAAGCAGATGGGAACGAGTCATTTGGCACACAAAAACATGGCCGCCAGCGGCCATCTTGTATTTTACTCTTTGCATGACTAAATCATTCGGCACACCATACAGGTCACATCTCTCATGCGACCGTCATCAAATTCCATATTTGATTGACCTCTATTTTACCCTTTACTGCATGACTAAATCATTCGGCACACCTTACAGGCCACACCACACACCTGATGAATACAGGGGGGTTTGGCGTCACATTTGTAAATTCTATTTGGCACCGTTTGGCACCGATCCTACAAGTACTCAAAGACCGTCCAAGAATGTTCCACAGTTACGGTTCCAAGACAGTTCCATACGGTTCCAAGTTTGGTTGGCACCACTTACTGAGAGAATGTTCTTGTGAGGGTTTAGAATGGCACCGACCTGGAAGCGCTCAAAGACAGACCGAGAAAGTTCCAAACCAGGGGGTATGGCCCTATAATGGTAAATACCATTTGTCACCGTTTGGCATCGATCCTGGAAGTACTCAAAGGCCGTACAAGAACATTCAAATTTACGGTTCCTAAGCTATGAGGACTCTAAAATGATAAACCGACAATGGCACCCATCCTGCGAGTACTCAAAGACCGTCCAAGAACATTCAAATTTACGGTTCCGAAGTTATGAGGACTCTATAATGATAAATCGACAATGGCACCGATACTGGCACTACTCAAAGACCGTCCAAGAAAGCTCCAAAGTTACGGTTCCGAAGTTACACGGACTCTAAGGATAAATCGACAATGGCAACGATTGTGGCAGTTCGTGCATATGGGAGGTTTTAGAATGGCACCGACAAAGACAGTACTACAGGCTTACATAACGGTTCAGAGGAAGTACTACTTGTTTACATAATGGTTCGAACAACAGCATAAACCCTAGATGTTTCCCAATCACAAGCATATGTTATGACATGCTGTATTCTTTGGTATATTTTTTGGAGCCCATTCAACATAGTGTTATTGCACAATAAACAGCGTGCTTCTGTCATTATGTTGTTTATTTTATGCGGTTGGTAAATGGTAAATGCCTATTTGGCACCGATCCTGGCACAACCCAAAGACAGCCCAAGGCCATTCAAAGTTACGGTTCCGAGAAAGTTCCATACGGTTCCAAGTTTGGTTGGCACCACTTACTGAGAGAATGTTCTAAATATATATTGGGGAGGGGGTACAATGGCACCGATCTTGACACTACTCAAAGACCATCCAAGACCTTACAAAGTTACGGTTCCGAAGTTACGTGGACTCTAAAATAATAAATCGGCAATGGCACCGATCCTGGAAGTACTCAAAGACCGTCCAATACCTTCCAAGTTACGGTTTCGAAGTTACGTTGACTCTAAAATAATAAATCGGCAATGGCACCGATCCTGACACTACTCAAAGACCGTCCAAGACCTTCCAAAGTTACGGTTCCGAAGTTACGTGTACTCTAAAATAAAAATCGGCAATGGCACCGATCCTGAGAGTGCTCAAAGACTGTCCAAGACCTTCCAAAGTTACGGTTCCGAAGTTACGTGGACTCTAAAATAATAAATCGGTAATGGCACCGATCCTGCGAGTACTCAAAGACCGTCCAAGACCATTCAAATTTACGATTCCGAAGTTACGCGGCCTCTAAAATGATAAACCGGCAATGGCACCGATCCCGCAAGTACTCAAAGACCGTCCGCGTGCATGTTAAAGTGACACGAGGCAATCTCGGTGTGAATATTAAAGGGAGACAATGCGCTCACAATGCATGTTAAAGGGAGGTGATGCAATCTCGGTGTGTGAATATTAAAGGGACACAATGCACTCTAAAGGGACACACGGCACTCGCAGTGGGTGTAAGTTAAAAAGGACACATAAAACAATTCGAACTAAAATAAAAAAATAAAATAAAAATATCAAACTTTCAAAACTTATTATATTGCAAAGAAACCGCCATCTCTTCAAAAGATTAGCACTCCATCACACCAGATCAAATAGAAGTACATCGTACATTTTATATAAGACTAATTTTCGTGCTGCTTCCAAACCGGTGTCCTAGTAGACAATTTGTTCAAATCACTTCAGTGGGCAACTTGCAACCAGAATATGCTATTACGCAATGTACAATATTAATTTTCCGTATTTTGTTGTTTGAAAATATCTTACCAAAATCACCCATGAACTTGTGCAAAATATCAGGTTATCAGCGTTTAAAGCTGTTATTTCAGCGTTGACCTTTGACTCAATGTTGCTATTTATGGTTGTGGGTCCAGCAGATATATGTGTAACATTAGGGAGAATGGATACACGCGGTATTGCGGTTGCAGAAAACATAGTACCCTTCGCGTATATATATGTGACCTTGGTGAATATAACCAAATATTATTTCCAGGTATAAAGACAGTCTCTGGCACAGAGCATGTAGGCAATTTTGGTCAAGTTTAGATTTTTTGAAGATATTACATGGTACTGCTTCGTGTTTTGATAAATTGCATTCATAGTATATACCACAATTCATTCTTGTGATAAAAGCGAAATATTCGGGTTTTATTACTTGATCTTAGGCAACTATGTCTAATATTTTAAGACATGGATAATATAATCGACATTTCACCGATTACTCTATGAATATATCTCATACTGCTCTATAGCAGTGCATTTTGAAAGGTTTGATAGTGTATATATCAAAAGAAACGATGACCGGTCACGTTCGTGACACTGCTATGAGCACATATTTCGGATTCTAGGAAATGTCAAAGAATCAATTCGTCGCTATTAAATTTCATTTTACAGTTTAGTGTACACATATATCACACGATTCAAGATAAATAGTGCAGAAAAAAATGCCTTATTCTTCCGTTTCTTTGCGCCAAAACTTTTCAAAAATTAAAAAACAAAATCAAATTTTCCAAAAACTTCAAAATCTTTCAAAAATAAAAACAAAAAAATCCGGAATAATAATTTTTTTTATCATCTTCAAATTTTTGAAGCGTTATAAAAACAATTATTTTTAAATCTTCAAATTGTTCACGAATTAAGATAAAATTTACCAATTTTTAAACTTCAAAGATTCGGGTTCTTTCTCATCCATATCGTCTCCCGCCCCCAATATGAATATATAACAAAGACGAGAATAACATTTTGATAAAGTTTATTGAAATTTAATCATTGTCTGAATCTTCAATCGTTAGATTTATTTCTAAGAATTTCTTGAATTTCCTCATCGCTTCATCCGCAGCCCATTCATTATTATAGCCGAGTTTGGTCAGCTTGACCATTTTCTTCAAGATAGTGTTATGTCTGGGGGATGTTTTCAATCGATGCTGGTATTCTATCAATCGTCTGTAACTTTTGAGAAAGAGATATAAAAAAAACGAGTAAAGAGCAAATCAGCGATAGAGAAGAGAAGAAAAAGAGCAAATGAGCAAGAGGGGAGATGGAAAGAGCAAAGGAGCAAAAAGGGGAGAGGGGAAAAAGAGCAACTGAGCAAGAGGGGGAAAGGAGCAACTGAACAAAAGGGGAGAGGGAAAAGAGTAACTGAGCAAGAGGGGAGAGGCAAAAACAGCAACTGAGCAAAAGGGGAGAGGGGAAGAGAGCAACTGAGCAATATGGGATAGGGGAAAAGAGCAACTGAGCAAGATGGGAGAGAGAAAAGAGTATCTGAGCAAGAAGGGAGAGGCAAAAGAGCAACTGAGAATAGGGACAGGGGGAAAAGAGCGAATGAGCAATAGAGAAGAGGAGAAAAGAGCAACGGAGAAAGAGGGGAGGCAAAAGAGCAATTGAGAAGTAGGGGCAGGGGAAAAAAGAGCAAATGAGCAATAAAGAAGAGGGAAAAAGGGCAATAGGGGAGAGGGAAAAGAGCAACTGAGCAAGATGTGGGAGGAAAAATAGCAACTGGGCAAGAGGGGAGAGGCAAAAGATCAACTGAGAATAGGGCAGGGGAAAAAGAACAAATGAGCATTAGAGAAGAGGAGAAAAAGAGCAAGCGAGCAAGGAGAGAGGGAAAAGAGCAACTGAGCAAGCGATGAGAGGGAAAAGAATAACTCAGCATGGAGGAAGAGACAAAAAGAGCAACTGAGCAAAAGGGGAGAGGGGAAGAGAGCAACTGAGCAATATGGGATAGGGGGGAAGAGCAACTGGGCAAGAGAGGAGGGGAAACGGACAACTGAGCAAGAGGGAGAGGAAAAAAGAGCAACTGAGCAAAGGGGAGAGGCAAAAAGAGCAACTGAGCAAAGAGGAGAGGGAAAGAGAGCAACTGAGCAAGAGAGGAGGGGAAACGGGCAACTGAGCAAGAGGGAGAGGAAAAAAGAGCATTTGCGCAAAAGGGGAGAAGGTGAAAGAGCAAATGTGCATTCGAGGAAAGGAGAAAAGAGTCTTTTTTTCGACGCATGATCCCCCTTACAAACCCCCCCCCCCCCGAAAAAGGGGAGGGGAGGGGGACCGCGCGCGCCATTTTTTACCTAAGAACAATAACTCTAAAAGAAAAATAGAGGAACGAACACGGCGAGTTTATAATACCACACCATATTCTCTCCTCTTTGCGATCATACAACGACGACAGTTCTTCCCCGTAATTCGAGATAATGCACCGTTGCCATTTATGCGGAAAGATCTTATCGACGAACTACAATCTACAAAGACATAAGAATAGTAAACACGGAGTTATGTCAAGAACGAAGAACGATATATTCGGGCGATACGACGATACTGCGTATGACCGAGAAAAGGATATAGATTCGGACGAAGATGAACGGGAAACGATATCAGATTCGTCAGATTCGGAGGATGATACTGTCGCCGGTAGTAGAGCGGTAATCGGCCGTAAGAAAGCTGCGCAATGTGCCGGCTAGATGGACACATTCAAAAGTATGTTGAAACGCGTCAGCGATGATGCGGAAGCGATGACAGCGTGGTCTGATAAGGTTGATCGACAGATGGAAGAAGCGGGCATGTCGGAAGAAGAGGCTGAGGAAAAAGCTCAACGAGAATGCATCGACACAGAGTTTGATCTCTTTCTCAAAAGTTACAGACGATTGATAGAATACCAGCATCGATTGAAAACATCCCCCATACATAACACTATCATGAAGAAAATGGTCAAGCTGACCAAACTCGGCTATAATAATGAATGGGCTGCGGATGAAGCGATGAGGAAATTCAAGAAATTCTTAGAAATAAATCTAACGATTGAAGATTCAGACAATGATTAAATTTCAATAAACTTTATCAAAATGTTATTCTCGTCTTTGTTATATATTCATATTGGGGGCGGGAGACGATGTGGATGAGATAAGAGCCCGAAACTTTGAAGTTTAAAAATTGGTAAATTTTATCTTAATTCGTGAACAATTTGAAGATTTAAAAATAATTGTTTTTATAACGCTTCAAAAATTTGAAGATGACATTTATTTTTATTATTCCGGATTTTTTTTTTTTGGAAAATTTTAAAGTTTTGAAACTTTTTTTTTAATTTTTGAAAAAAATTAAGTTTTGAAAGTTCGATATATTTTTATTTTTTTAAAATTTTAGTTCGATATTTTTTTATGTGTCCTTTTAACTTACACCCACTGCGAGTGCCGTGTGTCCCTTTAGAGTGCATTGTGTTCCTTTAATATTCACACACCGAGATAGCATCACCTCCCTTTAACATGCATTGTGAGCGCATTGTCTCCCTTTAATATTCACACCGAGATTGCCTCGTGTCACTTTAACATGCACGCGGGCGGACTTTCAGTACTTGCGGGATCGGTGCCATTGCCGGTTTATCATTTTAGAGGCCGCGTAACTTCGGAATCGTAAATTTGAATGGTCTTGGACGGTCTTTGAGTACTCGCAGGATCGGTGCCATTATCGATTTATTATTTTAGAGTCCACGTAACTTCGGAACCGTAACTTTGGAAGGTCTTGGGCAGTCTTTGAGCACTCTCAGGATCGGTGCCATTGCCGATTTATTATTTTAGACTACACGTAACTTCGGAACCGTAACTTTGGAAGGTCTTGGACGGTCTTTGAGTAGTGTCAGGATCGGTGCCATTGTCGATTTATTATTTTAGTGTCCACGTAACTTCGGAACCGTAACTTTGGAAGGTCTTGGGCGGTCTTTGAGTACTTCCAGGATCGGTGCCATTGCCGATTTATTATTTTAGAGTCCACGTAACTTCGGAACCGTAACTTTGTAAGGTCTTGGATGGTCTTTGGGTAGTGTCAGGATCGGTGCCATTGTACCCCCTCCCCAAAATATATTTAGAACATTCTCTCAGTAAGTGGTGCCAACCAAACTTGGAACCGTATGGAACTTTCTTGGAACCGTAACTTTGAATGGTCTTGGACGGTCTTTGAGTAGTGCCAGGATCGGTGCCAAATAGGCATTTACCATTTACCAACCGCATAAAATAAACAACATAATGACAGAAGCACGCTGTTTACTGTTCAATAACACTATGTTGAATGGGCTCCAAAATATATACCAAAGCATACAGCGTGTCATAGCATATGCTTGTTATTGGGAAACATGGGGGTTATGCTGTTGTTCGAACCATTATGTAAACAAGTAGTACTTCCTCTGAACCGTTATGTAAGCCTGTAGTATTGTCTTTGTCGGTGCCATTCTAAAACCTCCCATATGCACGAACTGCCACAATCGTTGCCATTGTCGATTTATCCTTTTAGAGTCCGTGTAACTTCGGAACCGTAACTTTGGAACTTTCTTGGACGGTCTTTGAGTAGTGCCAGTATCGGTGCCATTGTCGATTTATCATTTTAGAGTCCTCATAACTTCGGAACCGTAAATTTGAATGTTCTTGGACGGTCTTTGAGTACTCACAGGATGGGTGCCATTGCCAGTTTATCATTTTAGAGTCCTCATAGCTTAGGAACCGTAAATTTGAATGTTCTTGTACGGTCTTTGAGTACTTCCAGGATCGGTGCCAAATGGCATTTACCATTATAGGGCCATACCCCCTGGTTTGGAACTTTCTCGGTCTGTCTTTGAGCGCTTCCAGGTCGGTGCCATTATAAACCCTCCCAAGAACATTATCTCAGTAAGTGGTGCCAACCAAACTTGGAACCGTATTGAACTGTCTTGGAACCGTAACTTTGGAACATTCTTGGACGGTCTTTGAGTACTTGCAGGATCGGTGCCAAACGGTGCCAAATAGTATTTACCAATGTGATGCCAAACCCCCTGTATTCATCACACACCCGATCGTTAAGTGATCGAAATAACGAACTTCATATCCATGTATCTTAAAGCTATATATACATATAGCCTTCATTGACTGTAACACATTAAATTACCCCCTCCCCAAGATGAGATACAGTGTTATTGACACTTTCATTATCTAATTATGTACGGAGAACAGAATACGACTAATATTTATTGGCACCCATCCGTGGCCCCAACATACAGAACATTCTTGTTAGCTAGAGTCCGCGGAAGTAACCATACTACGAAAAAATATGCTAACAATTCCCCATCAGTTCGGACGAGTTCATGTTTATCACCCCAGAGAGGACACATGATCACATGCTCCAGTAGCGTGATTGACATTCATTTTTCTTTCAGTTTCACAGCACAAGTATTAAATCGATTGTTATTGGTATTCGCACAGGTGTTTTTTACCTTAAGAACCCGTACATTTAAAGGTACTCAATCCTATTAAACAAGCCTAAATTACTATTTCGTTGTCTTCGGGGGTAAAAAATATATCAATCGAGTCGAGTAACCTACCCATGAAAGCTCAGTGATCAGATATCGATTTTTGAAGTTTGTTATTTCAATTGTTTGTGGCCCAGAGACACGCCATCAAACGGATGATCTCGGTCAAAATTACGGATGAAGATAACTCTAAAAACAAGTGGTAATACGGCTAATTTCGTGAATACTCAAGTGATAATATATACGGCCATATTTCGTTGAACAAAATGCTGATAAATAACACGTTTTGGGAAATTTGATACCATATACTTGACAGCGGTTAACATTATTTTGTTGCAATTAATCGATTCTGTTAACTAATTAATGCGTATTTTGAATAAATGTTGTTGTTGTTGTTGTTGTTGTATCTTGATGATATGGGGACCCTCTGATCGGATTGAGTACCTTTAATTGAGTCTGAAAGTACAATCAGAGATCGATAAACAATTTTTAGCTCAACTTCACGATGTTAAGTTTGAGATATTGCCATGGGTTGGCGTCTGTCGTCCGTCGGTGCGTCACATCTCTCATCCGATCATCTCTAAACTTAATATGGGTGTCTGAGGTGACCTCTAGATGGGAGCCATCGATTATTTCCAAAATTCGTTAAAAAAAATTGCCGCCAGCAGCCATCTTCGATTTCAAATTTGAACCCATTGAAGCACCATGCTGTCCGCATTTATTGGAGAATTGTTTTGAGAATTTACAGGCTTGTTTATCATCACCCGTATGGGATGGCCGGTACCCATGTTAGATTTTACTCTATCACGACAAAATCCTTTGGCGCACCCTACAGTCGACATCCCTTATCCAATCACCACGGAACTTCATTCGGATCTTCTGGGTGACCTCTAAATGGGAGCTATCAGATTTTTAAGAATTTTATTGAAAAACATTACAGAGAGCGGTTATCTTGAATTTTACTCATTGTATGAATAAAACCTTCGGCACACCCTACGGGCCACCTCCCTCATCCGATCATCACTAATCATCAAATAGATCGTCGGAATGACCTCTAGATGGGAGTCATCTATTTTAACTATATTCGTTAACAAAATATGGCGCCA
This sequence comes from Siphonodentalium dalli, assembly GCA_032622095.1. Lineage (NCBI taxonomy): Eukaryota > Metazoa > Mollusca > Scaphopoda > Gadilida > Siphonodentaliidae > Siphonodentalium > Siphonodentalium dalli. The sequence continues at coordinate 76,740,626 of CP136069.1, forward strand.
GCAGCCATCTGATATTTCAAAATTTAATTCATCGGCACGCCCTGCAACCCGCATTTATTGGATTTTTTCAGGTATATTTAGGCTCACCTCAAGATGGGAGCTGTCGAATTTGAAAAATTTTCGGTGAGAAACGTGACCACCCGCAGCCATCTTGGTTTTACTCTTTGCATGACTAAATCCGTTTGCACAACATACAGACCACATGTCCTTGTCCTATCATCACCAACCTTCATATGAATCTTTGGGGTGACATCTACATGGGAACCATCAAATTTTTCAGAATTTCGTTGAAAAACATGGCCGCCAGCAGCCATCTTGCATTGTAATCCGAAACGGTCCATTGACTGTAACACATAAAATTACCCCCCCCCCCCTTTTCCGAGTTGAGTTACAGTGTCATTGACACTTTAGTCTCTGAATATATGTCGGAATAATCTGTAATAAGATATACTGCTGTTTGATTTTAGAATTACATGTGGCGCGGTATTTTATATACCCGAATTCTGTCAAGAACTGCACCAGAGGAGCAAGTGCTAATGTTGATCACCAATGATTTGGCTGCCTGTTAAACAGATCCGAGACAAATCGTTTTGTCTGAACATTGAACAACTCAATATTACATGACATGAGACTGAACCGAGACTACTTGATTATTTGGATCAAGTCTATTTGATATGCACAACTATATGTACCTGCAGCTGGCAATCACCTGATTTACAGCATCGACCACGACGTTGCATGGATCAGCCCTTGGAATTATAAAAAAAATCCCACGTTAAATGTAATACTGTGGCATGTTACATAACATATATTACATCAATTTACATGTTGCCACAGCATTTCACACATCAATGTTTATACTGACCACACACGCATTATATTGATGACCTCGTGCCATTGATTATCAAGTCACAAATAATCTTTTTCCAGGTTTACTTGTCATTTCATACTGGCTCGCTTTTACATGAGTCAAGTTTAAGCAACCGCGATTATACATTTTATAATTCATGTGGCGGACATTGAGTCGGAGATGGAAAGATACTTTACAAGTTAACAATTCTGTTCAGCATTACGCCATATTGACCGAACATACATGAAATGTGAGGGCCTGATTGATTTACCAGCGGTATGATGAATCATTTCCATCATCAAGCTACTTGTGCAATTTAATGGCATTTTTCTAATGTGAAGGGGTATATACTTGACACTCCAGCGCAATTCAAATCACACCAGGTTCTCAACTTCGGTTATGATCCGATGTTAGAACCCAATTTCAACCCTGATAGATGGTTTATTGTGTGCATGCAAGTAATATAGTTATTTTAGTACCAATATACTAAAAGTGTTCATATAAGCGCACATAAATGGCTCCAGCTGTGTATTGTTTGGGCAGATTCCGTGGTGTTGTCCATCAATCAGTCTGCATGTCTGGATCACCTTGCATGGACAATTTCACACCGACATAATCCTGAACCGAAACAGGCTTTGGTGGTAAATACATATATTAATTGGTAAATATACGGTTAAACCAGGTGCATATATCCGTTGGAACCATACAGTAATTTTTAAAACGATTTTGTAAGTCGCATTCATCGGTAATGTTACTAATGTAATATGTTTTGAGGCAGATGTTGAGTTAAATCTGCCAAATTTACATGCATCATGTTTTTTATCAGAAATATATACTATACCGGTATACAAAGGCCTAGGCCTACATATATAAATTATAAATAGGGAATTCCCTGGATATGCCTTTGTCGAGAAATTATACGGTATCGTTACATTATTAAGATACACAAGGGTTAATTGTGCAAATGCGAACAATGTTATATCAAACACTAAATATACAAATATTTATATAAAGTACAGCTCAATAATTATATGTTAAATAGTTCATGTCGTCTTGCGCTTGCATCTTAGTTTTCTTGTATTCTGTGTTGCCGACCACCGCTCTATTTAGATCCCTAATATTTAGAACCAAATAATTTTCGGATATTCTATTATTTCTTATAGGTAAAATTGGTTTTCATTTGTCATCATTAATGCTCATTAAAGTCAAAGTTTTTTGAATGAATTGTAGATATAAATAAAATAGATTTGTAAAAGAAATTACAATAATAACCTGATAAAATGGAAAAATAATAGTGACATAATTGTATTTTTGAAATGATTGATTCAATTTAGCACCCCCGTAGTCGAATGAAATTGGCTTGGTCGCGTGACAGAGTCCTTGACATTTTGCGGCTGACGAAAATGTAATTCTGCGATTAAAATCGTTTTTATTTAGATTTATATGCTTGAATAATGGTACTCTCTTTTTCATTCAATTGTCGAGTAACCATCCTAATTGATATATTACCGAATTGTTCATTTTCGTTTTAATTATCTTAGTTTACCTAATTTCGAGTAATTCGATCAGCTGGTTGACCTCAATTTGGCTCAACAACATGACGAAACTGCACATTCATGGTGTACAAGGTGTTGTATTTAAGATTTAAGGGGGAGGTCAAGTGAACAATTTTGAATGGGGATTTCCATGCAAATCTGCGAGGCAAAAGTTACAGAGTTGCACATACTTCTGAGTGTGACTTGATGTTTTATTGGAAACAACAGATATTTATCTGGCGGTCCGCTTGCTAAATTATTATTATAAAATTTTGCAATAAATATATTTTTGAGAATTTTTTTCTGGAATTACAATTTACATCACTTGACCTACATTTGAAAAATCAATATAAAATTCAAAAATAAATACACCAACATTATATTATTCCAATATTCCAACGTACCCGCCAGATAAATACCTGTTTGTTTTCAATACCACATCAAGTCCCACTTAAATATGTACAAGTTACTACAACTCTGTAATTTTTACTCTGCAGATTTGCATGGAAATTCCCATTCAAAATTGGTCACTTGACCTCCCCTTAAACGATGCGATAGGGATTGTGAAGACACACCACCAGGTGCGCCTTAATAAGACTATTAAATTGTGACTACCCTGAACTTTTGTGTGGGGGGGGAGGGACAGTTGTATAATATTTATATCATGTTTTAACTTTTACTCAGTCATTGAGTCAATACTCTGATATTACCATTACTCGTGATAGTGACAGGTCTGGCTCATGTGCAGATCTGACCAGAGGAGCCTGGAATTTGGTCAAAAACCCTCTTTTATTGTCGGAACCAGCACCCGGGACCGCAGGTCACGGAAGGAACAAAACAGAAAATTGTTGCCACCCATTTTGAACTCAACTGTATTCCAACAAAAAAAATTTGTTCACTAAAAACTGTTGGTACCTCTTACACCCTAGATGCCAATCTACAACATTCCATAGGTATATTTTTCCAGTTCTTGGAAAATCTCACTGTATTTCGGTAATTTATTTAAAATTCACCAACGAAGACAAATGTGCCGCCTCTCCATCACCCGATGACAAATCGAAAGTAGCGGAAATAGTACGGAAATATGCGCAAACTTTAAAACTATGATCCTGAGACGGATAGCATGAAAGTACCGTTTCTAATTTCGAAGATAGCTGCTGATTACATGTTTATGATCATCATGAAATTTTTCCACGGATGATGACATTGGCGTCTAGATGGGAACGAGTCATTTTGGGCTCAGTTGCATAAAAAACATGGCTGCTGGCAGCCATCTTGGATTTCAAAATTGCATCATTTAGCACAGGCTAGAAGAAGCAGTGTTTGTCTGATCATCATTAAATTTGTCATGGAGGTTTACATTGACATGTAGATGGGAACAAGTCATTTTGGTGTGAATCCTCCAAGAAACATGGCCGCCATCGGCCATCTTGGATTTCAGTGATAATACTAGATAAATCTGAATCAATAACACAGCCTAGAGCCTGTTTCGATGCACCGATCATCTTGAAATTTTTCATCGATCATGACATTGATATCTAGACGAAACCGAGTCATTTTGGGCTCATTTGCATAAAAAACATGGCCGCCAGCAGCCATCTTGGATTTCAAAATTGCATCCTTTAGCACGGGCAAGAGGTCGCAGAGTTGGTCCGATCATAATTAAATTTGTCATGGAGGTTGACATTGACATGTAGATGGGAACGAGTCATTTTGGTGTGAATTCTCCAAGAAACATGGCCACCGTCGGCCATCTTGGATTTCAGCGATAACACTGCATATATAAGTCAATAACACTGCCTAGAGCCTATGTCGATGCACCGATCATCGTGAAATTTTTCATGGGTCATGACATTGGTATCAAAATGAGAACGAATCATTGCTAGAGACTGTAGCATTGGTGCAATCATCTTGAAATTAGTCATAGAAACATGGCCGCCGTCGGATTTCAGCCACTCGTTTCATTGACCATGAAAGTTACATTAAGTAATGTTTTTAATATTATTTTGGTATTTTTGACTTTGAGAAAAACAATGCCGATGGTGGCTGGCTGTCTTGAATTTAAAAATTGAATTTCCAATTCATGAGCACAGGCTATATAATCATATGCATAAAGCCATTCTTCGAGAGTTTTGGTGCTGATTCGTTACGACACACGAGTCACGAGTGACGTATACTATTTATAGATCCTGGTACCGGTGCAATTGACAATACTTAGGCCTAAAAAAAAAAAGAGGTTTGTTTCCGCTAACCCGACCGACCCTATTTTAAACCCCCGACCCTAAACTTTTTATTGCCATTGCTTGCAACAACAAAAAATTGGACCAAAAAAAAAAAAAAAAAAAAAAATTTTCAATTTACCGGTAGGTCCCAATTCATATTATAACAAGATGCAAAACATTTATATATATATTGACATAAGAAATTTAAGTTTACAATAAGATTTAAGTTGAACCTAAGTTTAGCCTTCATAATTCAGTATTTCAATCAAATACAGTACAGGAACATTAACAATTTGATCGAATCAACCTGGTTATCAGGTGGGATCTCATAATATCAAATGAAAAATTAACATAGAGATTAGTACTATAAATAGTAATTACTAACTTACCAGTAATAGACATTGTTTCGGTACTACATGTAGTATATTATGTATGTGTCTCACTTGAATTTTATAAAATAACCTATTATATGAATTAGAGTGATAATGGTAAGTCTCATTTAAAGCAGGATAAGCATAATCCATTGAACCAAAAGATATCTGACAATAACTTATAAGCATTTCCAATCCATACATATATAAAAATTTCCAAAGTTATGCTTGAGAAACTTGATAAAATTGACCTCTCAGTAAAATTCAAAATACTGACTCAAAGTGCCCTAGATTAGCTCTAAATTCAATGGATTTTCAAAAAATTTCCAGGGGGAGAACCCCCACCATCAGCAGGGGGTTACCCATCCCAAACCTTCCTCCGCTCAGGCCTTCAGGTTATGCCTTTGGCATATCATTGCCCAAAAACAGGTGTCCCCAAAAAATACCTCGATCCTTCACTGAATGCGGAGGAGAAGGTGGGGTTGTGAAGCCATCATTAAGAGATCGGTACAAGACGACCACTCCAATATGTGACAGTGCAGTGGTGCTGGACTGACTCCATTTGTCGCCAGACCATATGGGAAATATTAGGATTATCAAAGACTATATTAGTATATAGACTAGTATATAAGTAAATATTGAAGCATATGTAAGATTGAATTGGAGTTTCTAGTTCCTCTGTCATTTGGGTTAACCTGATTGGGGTCAAGAAGTGCATAGTTTGGGTTATTGACAAGTATTATACAGTTATTTTTAAAGATACTGAAAAAAAAAAAGTTAACAAAAAAAAAAGAAGTTAAGCCTACCTACCTTCCCTAATTTTTTTCAGCTCGTTAGCGGAAACAAATGTATTTTTTTTTTAGGCCTTATAGTTGCTTATTAACTAAAATTTATGTTAGTGAGTTTATCACTAACTCAAATTTATAAACTAGTTATTCGGTAAACCAGTTTGCATTACAACTTGCAAATGCACAAATAAAACATATACTGTAAAGAATATGCAGGATAATTTTGTGCTCTTAAATTAAAGAATCTTATTACATTTTGTTACTATATTTGGCATATTAATGGCAAGTTTTTGTACCCTACATTGACAACTTTGCATTTTGAATTTCGCGAAACTAAACACTCGTTCTATATATGCATGGCCAATATTGTTGCCTAACTCAAGAAAAGTTCTACTCTCATCAACTAAGACATATATTTGTTCGTCAGAACTAGTAAAAAACAGCATTTTATGTGGAAATAATTAAGATATTCTGGTAAGTGAATCTGCACAAAAACACACAAAGGAATCGCTTCATACATAGGCATATATACCAGGCCTCCCCATGACTCTCTATATCTTCTTTTTCTTCTACTTCGTGATATTCGACCAGTAATCAGTGGGTTGATTACTATTATATGATGGATATTTTAGGCCTATACAACGGAGCGCGACACAAGCTCCTATGAGAGAGAGCTAGAGAGTTATGGTCCTTTTATGGCCAATCATTGCAACCAGTAGCATTACAAAGTCAAGTAGTACATAACCGGTACATAACGAACATAAAATAAGAAGAAAAAAAACCAATACCTCGTGGTCCTGCCATAAATAGAAATAAAATTATATTTAAAATATTTGTACTAATTACCATTCAGTCAAATGAAGAATATCTTCTTGGGCAGTCGTCATTTCCATCAGATGATAACAGCAGACACAGAATATCAGGAAATACAAAAACTTTCAGGAAAATACACAAAACATCAGGATAATATCTTCAAAAACGCGCATAATATGACGGAAACATAAACCGATTTAAGTTTTCTGGCACCTAAATTCGAAAACCACACGCGCTTTCAAATATTTTAGAATTTCGCGGGCATTAAGTTTAGGTTCCGACTTGGATATTCCGGAAAAATGATTTTGCGCCGTTTGTCATTTCCGATTCGTCATCGGGTGATGGAGAGGCGGCACATTTGTCTTCGTTGGTGAATTTAAAATAAATTACCGAAATACAGTGAGATTTTCGAAGAACTGGAAAAAAAAACCTATGGTCACGAAGAAGAAAATTGAGAGCTTTCCGATGAATGGCAACAAGCCATATTTCCGACCTAAACCTAAAAAATTACTCATAATTCTGCTGTGGTTAAGAAGTCGATTATTTGAGCATTACTGTAGTAACCTGACCCTCCAGCAATACTAGTACATACAATACAATTCCTATGAGTTTCTCTGGATGTATGGTATGTCATGTTATTTGAGGTCCCCCCTCCCCCAATATTCAGGGTTATATTTGACACATCATAACTCATCCCACTTCGACAGTAAATGTGTGATATACAGCATGCCTCCAATTTACTAAATTGAATGAATTGGTTTATACAGGTGACGAGACTTAGAGAGGACGGTCAAGCCAGTTCTCTGGAACATGTGACAGTATGGCACTATTAAGTGGAAGTGAAGTAAAACATGATCTTGAGGAATCTTTCAAACTGCTGGAATCCAGTGACCGTAATGCAGCTGCTGAGATTAGAAATCTAATTGTCGACAGTAAGTTACATGTACTGTAAGAGCCAGAGCCATCTTTTATGTGCAAGCCTTATTATTATCTTGTTGTTTGCATATCTAACATGAAGAAAGTTATACACACTTTAATACAAGTTACGCAAGTGAAACCTTATTTGTACAACTCCAAGAATATTAATACATGAAAGTCCCAATGGGGGAAAGATCAACCATCCAAAATTCAGTCTAAATCGGTAACAAGAAATGACATAATTCACTAGTGACATTACCATTTTTAATTAAGGCCGTTTTCATTGGAAATCACGCTTGGGAGTGTAATAAGAGTACATACATGTATATAAAAGTTTATCTTTGTGTCTTATATATTATATATTTTGAAACTTCTGTCTGTATATATGTATGGTATGTATGTGTGTGTTTTAAAACTCCGCGAATGCGATGGCAAAGGGTTCAATTCCCACGCCAGCATTATTGCGTCAATGTCAATCTCTAATGTAATGATGGACAACAACCGATTGTGGCCAAAAGCTTTGATTATTGAGCAGATATTATATATTCAATGCTGATTTAACTACATGGCCCCTCTGATTATTGGCCAACCACAAGATTACAACAATGTAAAAATTGAGTTTAGGCCAAACAAAAAAAGATATTTGATTCTCATGCAATTTTTTTTGAAAATCAATGTGGCCGCGAGGGTTTTATTTTAATTTTTTTTCTGCCCTTTGTAACCAATACTAACCATGGGTTATTATACCTTCCCAGGTCCAGAAAATGTAGGGAGAACTTTGTAATGGATATGAACTAATTTAATATGATATATTAAATAATGACAAATTATGACATTGTACTGCCTACAGGTACATGATATATATATTGATATGTTTTAATATCGGCACAATAATTTTTAACACACATAACTACATATCCGATTCATATAAAAATACGGAACGTAAATACAGTCAAAACGAAAAGATAAAGTGATCTTCCAAACTATCATAGAAAGTCTTGATTCACTTATTCCGCTGACTAATTTAAATAGGGACTGTATATTTACCACAATGGATGATAGACAATAAAACTTCAAATAACCATCATAACTATGGCCAATATACATGCACCACTTGTCAAAATGCTCTGGTTTTCTTACCTTCGATCACAATAGCATAGCAAGGGGAAAAACTTTATCTTGCAGGGTTACTTACTTACTGTGCAAAGGTCGCCAAGGTCAGGTTGGCAGACAACTCATTCAATATCCAACTTCTTGCTTTTATAAAAATATTTTAGCACATTTGACCAAAAAATTTGTGAGTTTTGACAGCCTGTGGTGACAATATACCTGATTGTTATTGTTGCCTATGGTCTTTTATACATCGTTGTATTTAGCTGCTATTCGATATTTGAAATATAACTAATTTCCGTGTGACAGATTCCTATATTTTTGTGTTACCGATTTACAACTTCGGGGAAATCCAAAATCGAAATAAAATGATCCAACGTGGGCCATTATTTTCGATGCGGCGATGCCTGAAAATCAAAACCCTTTTTTGGCCTAATTTGTTACTTTTATTATGTCCCAGTGATCAATCATCACCATCATCATCATCGTTATCATACTCTCCATCAGCATTATTGTCATCATCATTATCAGCATCATCGCCACCATCATTATCATCATCATCATTATCATCAGCCTCATCATCATTCATCACCACCATCATCATCATCATCATCACCATCCTTGTCATCATCATCAACATTATTGACATCATCACCATCACCTTCATCATCCTCGCCATCGCCATCCCCATCATCATTATTGTCACCATCATCATGACCACAAACACCCTAATCACCATAAGGGTGATTCTACCATGCTAGGGACAAAAAAGTGCAAAAAACTCACATGGCGTTTTTTGTATGTATTTTTTTGAAAAGTATAGATTACCCAGATTCTGGAAAGTATAGAACCATTATTGACTGATCAGTCAGTTAAATGTTATGCTGACTACAATTTGGGGTTAGAGTTGTGTTTAATATTGAGAAAAAGAATGCATCCTAGTCATACCTCATGAAATTGATATATTGACAACTAAAACATTGGCTATTCAAAACTTTGTGGTAAATACTATGTTAATTGTAAAAAATATAGTTGCATTTGAGGTGTGAGTATATCAATTGGTAAAATATGGTTCGTCATCACTTTCAGTTGGTGGTCACACACGTAACGCTTTTAACAATGAAGTTTTTGTAACAAATGGAGTGCATTGTCTCTGACTTAGAGTTTACTTAATCTCGGACTGTATAACAAGGCGGAACTTTTTATCAAGAAATTTTAGTGTTCTTTACTATGTTGTTGCGGATACAGGGGTGTCTATTTGGTCACACACGTAACGTTACGTGTGTGACGTCCCAAGCAAAGAGTTGATATAAGTAACTGGAAATTATAAACAAATTACAAAGATAATCTACAGTTAAGATATTTCACATTATATACATATCTTTATTCCAAATAAAGTTATCAAGTCAAGTATGTTGAAGCTTCAAACCAATCACAATGTATTTCATACAGCACTTGATAGCACATGAGTAGCATCGAGTATCATACAGAGGAAATTATCTTTTTTTTGTATATATATAAAATGTGAATTGAGGTAAATTGCTTAAATGTTCTTGTTGTATGAGAGTACTAGCAATTTGCACATGTTGTCATGATTCAACAAAATATTTTGAGCTGTCAAATACACATCTCCGCAAATGACATCTGGAACATGTGCAAATTATAGCAGCTTATCATACACCTATAGTTTTTTAATCTCCATGTTACCATGTTCTTCGTTTCACTGATGGATGTAAATTGCAACCGTGACATAATTTACAAGGGCTAAAAATTGCTTTGAACAGTCAAAATTGATCACTGGGCTTTGTAAAGAAAGCTCATTCCTGTTTGTAACAAGCATGCAGTATGAAAAGAGTACTCAAAGTACCTGATATCTGGATAAAAGTGTAAACTCCAGAATACATTTTATGCAGATTGACCCATTTTTTTTTACCAATCATAAATCTGTCACACACGTAACAATATCTGGAAACAATAGGGTACATGTATATGTTTCAAATGTGTCAATATATAAAAGAAAAAGATTTAATTAACTCGCAATAAGTAGTATCTCCCTGATTATTAATAACAACTAGCTTATCTGGTTAGTGTTTAAATTTTTTTCAGAAGGTCACACACGTAACAATTTTTGTGTCACACACGTAACGCAGCTAAATTTTGATTTTGGGATCAGGACACTTCAGTTCAAACATTACAATCATCCCAAAAGTATTATTTAAAAAATTGAGTATCCCATCGATAAGTTTAAATAGCTTGTAATGTCTGGCGGTATAAGAATTCACAGAAATTAGGTCTCAAAATAAGCTCTTCTAAAAAACTGATTTTTCTGAGGTCACACACGTAACGCTCGTAAAATGTCTTCCATCTCCTTCATGATGCAATGTTGGTCAATTATACTCAAATAAATCATAGAAGGGCTCCTGGTGACCATACTGTGTACCAATAACATGTGATACTTCACAAATTATGTGAACATAAAGGCCTCAAAATTTCTCTAATGTCACACACGTAACGGAATAATGACCCATAAGCATCACCATCATGAATACCCACACATATACCATTGTATTTAGCTCTATTCGATATTTGAAACATACTAGTAACTAATTTCTATGTGACAGTTTCCTATTTTCGTATCACCGGTTTACAACTACGGTGAAAATCCAAAATTGGAATAAAATGGTTCAACACAGGCCTTTTTTTATGGCCTTACACTCTTCTTTTATACATCAAGACTAAATGCTAAATTAAACCTTTCATAACGGGAGTTGCGCTGGTGCATCATTAAAGGTCCTGTGCCAGTGCATTCTCTTATATATGCAATTATCTCATAGGGTGCCTCGCATATACATGTATAAGAGATTGCCTTGGCTTACAAGGTCAATGTAAATATCTTAGGCCAATATATTCTCTTATATATGCGAGGCTCACTATGGGAGATTCGCATATATAAGATAAGGCATTGGCACAGGGTTTTCACAAAATTTCAGCAAGCTCCAGTCATGGAAGGGTTAAATATGAAAATTTACGTATTAACAATATGTGGAATGTAGATATTTTTAAATTGGTCAATGTATGCAATTGCCTACCACATTTTTGCACTGATGTACACAACTTTACACCTTTTTTGCAGGCAAGGACTCATGGGTGCTCTGTGCCTTAGTAGATTATTTCTTTGTATACCAGTCTGAGAGAGCTCTCAATATCCTCACAGAAATCAAAGATTTGCAGTCCAAGGTAACATTTCCCGATGCTGTGTTTCTACTAATACCAATGCAAATGAAAGTGTCTGACATTGTAGCTCAACATGGAAAGGGAATAATTTCAAGTGTTACAGTCAATAGAGTGATTAGGAATGCAGAAAGTTTAAATGTCTAAGTCATACTAGATTAACAACATGAAGAGATATATATAAAATAAAATCCAAGATGGCCGCTGGCGGCTATGTTTTCAAATGAAATTCAAAAACATTAGATAGCTCCCATCAAGTAGATCAAGAGCCTGTTGATGGTGGACTGAAATCGGAAGAAGAAGAAGAAGAATATAAAGATCAATATGAAGTTTGGTGATGGATCGGATGAGGGAAGTGGACGGTAGGGTGTGCCCAAGGATTTAGTCATGCAAAGAGTAAAATCCAAAATGGCTGCCAGCTGCCATGTTATATGGCCGAATAACCCAAAAATGACTACATGTCAATGTTAATATCCACGATAAAATTTCATCATGATCAGACAAACACTCTGGCCTGTAGCACATGCTAATGAATTTAATTTTGAAATCCAAAATGGCCTCTGGTGGCCATGTTTTTTTGCTGAATGTCCCAGAAATGATTCATACCCATCTGCATGTCATTGCCAAGAGCCATGACAAATTTCATAATGATCTGCCCAAAGGTACGACTTGTAGCCCATGCCAAAGGATTTAGTCATGCAAAGATTAAAATCCAAGATGGCTGCCAGTGGCCATGTTTTATGACCGAATGACCCCAAAAGGACTTGTTCCCATCTACATGTCAATGGTGACATCCACGACAAATTTCGTAATTATCAAACGAAAGGTACGACTTGTAGCCCATGCCAAAGGATTTAGTCATGCAAAGAGTAAAATCCAAGATGCACATACACACACTCACACACGGACGACGGATACCAAGCCGTGGCAATAACTCAAAACGTTGAGCTAATATATTACTAGATTCTCTTCCAACTTTTTTGGAAAATTGGTGTGGGTGGGCCGATATTATTTTTTATATGTTATTCTTAACCCTTTCTATACTAATTACTTATTGACCAGTAGTTCCCATAGGAAATGTTTAGATATTATCTTAACTTTTCCCACCAATGGATAAGAATCTTCTGCTTTTGCATTATTCTTTGGTCTGTCTGTCGTCTGCTCATTGTCCATGAGCGCTTCTCCATTTAAAGAAAGAGCCTTCCAATCTGTTCCAATGTATATTTTTAAATGGTCAGTTCTATACAATACAAGGTGATTTAAATTTCCCAATTTTATTGAAATAGACTGATTAGTTGGTCATTGCAATGTACCGTGAACGTTAAGGCATGGGAAAAAAAGTTCAATAAATACATTTGAGGTGGTGATCAAAAACAGGGTCGGGAGGGAATTAGAATCAAGCTTGTCTTTTTAGCTCAACTTTACTTTGTGAAGTTTGAGCTATTGCCATGGCTTTGTCGTCCGTCGTCTGTGTGTGCGTGTGTGATGCGTCAACAATTTCCTTTAGCACGGGCTACAGGTCGTACCTTTGGTCGGATCATTATAAAATTTGTCATAGCTGTTGACATTGACATGCAGATGGGAACGAGTCATTTTGGGGTTATTCGGGAAAAAAACATGGCCGCCAGTGGCCATTTTGGATTTCAAAATTCAATCCATTAGCACGGGCTACAGGTCGTACCATTCGTCTGATCATCATGAAATTTGTCATGGATGTTAACAATGACATATAGATGGGAACGAGTAATTTTGGGGTCATTTGGCCATAAAACATGGCCGCGGGCAGCCATCTTGGATTTTACTCTTTGCATGACTAAATCGTTTGGCACGGGCTACAGGTCGTACCTTTGGTCGGATCAGTATAAAATTTGTCATAGCTGTTGACATTGACATGTAGATGGGAACGAGTCATTTTGGGGTCATTTGGACAAAAAACATGGCCGCCAGTGACCATCTTGAATTTCAAAATTCAATCCATTAGCACGGGCTACAGGTCGTACCTTTGGTCTGATCATCATGAAATTTGTCATTGATGTTAACATTGACATGTAGATGGGAACGAGTAATTTTGGGGTCATTCGGCCGAAAAACATGGCCGCCAGCAGCCATCTTGGATTTTACTCTTTGTATGACTAAATCTTTAGCACGGGCTACAGGTCATACCTTTAGTCTGATCATCATAAAATGTGTCATGGATGTTAACAATGACATGTAGATGGGAACGAGTAATTTTTGGGTCAATTCGGCCAAAAAACATGGCCGCCAGTAGCCATCTTGGATTTTACTCTTTGTATGACTAAATCCTTTAGCACGGGCTACAGGTCGTACCTTTGGTCGGATCATTATAAGATTTGTCATAGCTGTTGACATTGACATGTAGATGGGAACGAGTCATTTTGGGGTCATTCGGATAAAAAACATGGCCGCCAGTGGCCATCTTGGATTTCAAAATTCAATCCATTAGCACGGGCTACAGGTCGTACCTTTGGTCTGATCATCATGAAATTTGTCATTGATGTTAATATTGACATGTAGATGGGAACGAGTAATTTTGGGGTCATTCGGCCGAAAAACATGGCCACCAGCAGCCATCTTGGATTTTACTCTTTGTATGACTAAATCCTTTAGCATGGGCTACAGGTCGTACCTTTAGTCTGATCATCATTAAATGTGTCATGGATGTTAACAATGACATGTAGATGGGAACGAGTAAATTTTGGGTCATTTGGCCATAAAACATGGCCGCGGGCAGCCATCTTGGATTTTACTCTTTGCATGACTAAATCGTTTGGCACGGGCTACAGGTCGTACCTTTGGTCTGATCATCATGAAATTTGTCATTGATGTTAACATTGACATGTAGATGGGAACGAGTAATTTTGGGGTCATTCGGCCGAAAAACATGGCCGCCAGCAGCCATCTTGGATTTTACTCTTTGTATGACTAAATCTTTAGCACGGGCTACAGGTCATACCTTTAGTCTGATCATCATAAAATGTGTCATGGATGTTAACAATGACATGTAGATGGGAACGAGTAATTTTTGGGTCATTCGGCCAAAAAACATGGCCGCCAGTAGCCATCTTGGATTTTACTCTTTGTATGACTAAATCCTTTAGCACGGGCTACAGGTCGTACCTTTAGTCGGATCATTATAAGATTTGTCATAGCTGTTGACATTGACATGTAGATGGGAACGAGTCATTTTGGGGTCATTCGGATAAAAAACATGGCCGCCAGTGGCCATCTTGGATTTCAAAATTCAATCCATTAGCACGGGCTACAGGTCGTACCTTTGGTCTGATCATCATGAAATTTGTCATTGATGTTAATATTGACATGTAGATGGGAACGAGTAATTTTGGGGTCATTCGGCCGAAAAACATGGCCACCAGCAGCCATCTTGGATTTTACTCTTTGTATGACTAAATCCTTTAGCATGGGCTACAGGTCGTACCTTTAGTCTGATCATCTAAAAATGTGTCATGGATGTTAACAATGACATGTAGATGGGAACGAGTAATTTTTGGGTCATTCGGCCAAAAAACATGGCCGCCAGTAGCCATCTTGGATTTTACTCTTTGTATGACTAAATCCTTTAGCACGGGCTACAGGTCGTACCTTTGGTCGGATCATTATAAGATTTGTCATAGCTGTTGACATTGACGTGTAGATGGGAACGAGTCATTTTGGGGTCATTCGGATAAAAAACATGGCCGCCAGTGGCCATCTTGGATTTCAAAATTCAATCCATTAGCACGGGCTACAGGTCGTACCTTTGGTCTGATCATCATGAAATTTGTCATTGATGTTAATATTGACATGTAGATGGGAACGAGTAATTTTGGGGTCATTCGGCCGAAAAACATGGCCACCAGCAGCCATCTTGGATTTTACTCTTTGTATGACTAAATCCTTTAGCATGGGCTACAGGTCGTACCTTTAGTCTGATCATCATAAAATGTGTCATGGATGTTAACAATGACATGTAGATGGGAACGAGTAATTTTTGGGTCATTTGGCCATAAAACATGGCCGCCAGTAGCCATCTTGGATTTTACTCTTTGTATGACTAAATCCTTTAGCACGGGCTACAGGTCGTACCTTTGGTCGGATCATTATAAGATTTGTCATTGATGTTAACATTGACATGTAGATGGGAACGAGTAATTTTGGGGTCATTCGGCCGAAAAACATGGCCGCCAGCAGCCATCTTGGATTTTACTCTTTGTATGACTAAATCTTTAGCACGGGCTACAGGTCATACCTTTAGTCTGATCATCATAAAATGTGTCATGGATGTTAACAATGACATGTAGATGGGAACGAGTAATTTTTGGGTCATTCGGCCAAAAAACATGGCCGCCAGTAGCCATCTTGGATTTTACTCTTTGTATGACTAAATCCTTTAGCACGGGCTACAGGTCGTACCTTTAGTCGGATCATTATAAGATTTGTCATAGCTGTTGACATTGACATGTAGATGGGAACGAGTCATTTTGGGGTCATTCGGATAAAAAACATGGCCGCCAGTGGCCATCTTGGATTTCAAAATTCAATCCATTAGCACGGGCTACAGGTCGTACCCGTGGTCTGATCATCATGAAATTTGTCATTGATGTTAATATTGACATGTAGATGGGAACGAGTAATTTTGGGGTCATTCGGCCGAAAAACATGGCCACCAGCAGCCATCTTGGATTTTACTCTTTGTATGACTAAATCCTTTAGCATGGGCTACAGGTCGTACCTTTAGTCTGATCATCTAAAAATGTGTCATGGATGTTAACAATGACATGTAGATGGGAACGAGTAATTTTTGGGTCATTCGGCCAAAAAACATGGCCGCCAGTAGCCATCTTGGATTTTACTCTTTGTATGACTAAATCCTTTAGCACGGGCTACAGGTCGTACCTTTGGTCGGATCATTATAAGATTTGTCATAGCTGTTGACATTGACGTGTAGATGGGAACGAGTCATTTTGGGGTCATTCGGATAAAAAACATGGCCGCCAGTGGCCATCTTGGATTTCAAAATTCAATCCATTAGCACGGGCTACAGGTCGTACCTTTGGTCTGATCATCATGAAATTTGTCATTGATGTTAATATTGACATGTAGATGGGAACGAGTAATTTTGGGGTCATTCGGCCGAAAAACATGGCCACCAGCAGCCATCTTGGATTTTACTCTTTGTATGACTAAATCCTTTAGCATGGGCTACAGGTCGTACCTTTAGTCTGATCATCATAAAATGTGTCATGGATGTTAACAATGACATGTAGATGGGAACGAGTAATTTTTGGGTCATTTGGCCATAAAACATGGCCGCCAGTAGCCATCTTGGATTTTACTCTTTGTATGACTAAATCCTTTAGCACGGGCTACAGGTCGTACCTTTGGTCGGATCATTATAAGATTTGTCATAGCTGTTGACATTGACATGTAGATGGGAACGAGTCATTTTGGGGTCATTCGGATAAAAAACATGGCCGCCAGTGGCCATCTTGGATTTCAAAATTCAATCCATTAGCACGGGCTACAGGTCGTACCTTTGGTCTGATCATCATGAAATTTGTCATTGATGTTAATATTGACATGTAGATGGGAACGAGTAATTTTGGGGTCATTCGGCCAAAAAACATGGCCGCCAGTAGCCATCTTGGATTTTACTCTTTGTATGACTAAATCCTTTAGCACGGGCTACAGGTCGTACCTTTGGTCGGATCATTATAAGATTTGTCATAGCTGTTGACATTGACATGTAGATGGGAACGAGTCATTTTGGGGTCATTCCGATAAAAAACATGGCCGCCAGTGGCCATCTTGGATTTCAAAATTCAATCCATTAGCACGGGCTACAGGTCGTACCTTTGGTCTGATCATCATGAAATTTGTCATTGATGTTAATATTGACATGTAGATGGGAACGAGTAATTTTGGGGTCATTCGGCCACCAGCAGCCATCTTGGATTTTACTCTTTGTATGACTAAATCCTTTAGCACGGGCTACAGGTCGTACCTTTGGTCGGATCATTATAAAATTTTGGGGTCATTCGGACAGAAAACATGGCCACTAGTGGCCATCTTGGATTTCAAAATTCAATCCATTAGCACAGGCTGATCATCATGAAATTTGTCATGGCTGTTGAAATTGGAATGTAGATGGGAATTCGGATAAAAAACATGGCCGCCAGTGGCCATCTTGGATTTCAAAATTCAATCCATTAGCACGGGCTACAGGTCGTACCTTTGGTCTGATCATCATGAAATTTGTCATTGATGTTAATATTGACATGTAGATGGGAACGAGTAATTTTGGGGTCATTCGGCCACCAGCAGCCATCTTGGATTTTACTCTTTGTATGACTAAATCCTTTAGCACGGGCTACAGGTCGTACCTTTGGTCGGATCATTATAAAATTTTGGGGTCATTCGGACAGAAAACATGGCCACTAGTGGCCATCTTGGATTTCAAAATTCAATCCATTAGCACAGGCTGATCATCATGAAATTTGTCATGGCTGTTGAAATTGGAATGTAGATGGGAACGAGTCATTTTGGGGTCATTTGGACAAAAAACATGACCGCCAGCAGCCATCTTGGATTTTACTCTTTGTATGACTAAATACTGATCATCATGAAATTTGTCATGGCTGTTTAAATTGGAATGTAGACGGGAACGAGTAATTTTGGGGTCTTTCTGCCAAATATCATGGCCGCTGGCAGCCATCTAAATCCTTTAGCACGGGCTACAGGTCGTAGCTTTAGTCTGATCATCATGAAATTTGTCATGGCTGTTTAAATTGGAATGTAGATGGGAACTAGTCATTTTGGGGTCATTCGGACAAAAAACATGGCTGCCAGCGGCCATCAATTTAACTTCTTCCCAAAGTTGAGCTACAGTGTCAATGACACTTTCATTTTATATTATCCTAACATATTCTTATGAATGCTTCTTTTGTAAGTCCATTTGAAAAAATTGGTTTCAATGTCTCAATCTTTCCATCCATTATCAATCAATCTTTCAACCCATATTCGAACTTGGACTTTATTTTTAGCTGGGAAACACACATACCAACTTTGGCTCTGATAAAATAATCCAAACTGGAGTTATCGGTCAGAAACCAAAAATGTGTTTTAATGGACAGTCAAATTCTAAGTTGAAAAAGGGCTGTAACTCATGCAAAAATAATTGGATGGAACCCATAATTGTACTTGGTCTGTGTTTTTAGCTGGGAAATACACAAATCAAATATTCCAAACTGGATGTTAACGGACTAACGGTTAGATGGAAGGATGGCTAGATGGACGGACGGATGGACAGACAGACTGATTACATAATACAACCTTTTTTCAAAAGGGTTTATAAAAATGTTAAATTCTTATCTTATCCCCTCCCAACCCTATTTTTTTGTCTCCCTCTTCAATCTTTTTATTTGGATATTTTTTATGTAAAATGTTTTTCTCATGCTTTGGTGTAACACCAGCTAGTGATATTTTTACATGTATTAGTATACCCAAAACCACTTGCATTTTATGAGAATTAGTCTATACCTGTCCCAATAACACAATTAATCATAAATGCTATGCCATTTTTGATGATTGACCTCTTATTCTCGTTTTGGACGCTACCTCTGAGAATTTAACCCAATTCACCTGCTCTGACAAATATCATGGGGACATGACTTATATTTCACCATTACCATGTGCAAAATTTACAATAATGTGTTAGTGTTTGGGACAATCGGTGTCAAATTACTGTCAATTCTGAATCACACTCGCAATATCGACATCGAATTGAATCTAAAATATTCGTAGGGCACTACTTGTAATAAATAATATATGAACAAATTGTTAATAATCCGGTAATAAATTCTGCTATTCTGCAGCCTATTCTGGATAAAATACAGGAAGGGATAAAAGGTACAAAGTTCAAGCAACAAGCTCTAAATCTGTTGCTGCATATGCTATGTCGACAGCAGTCATGGGCAAAGAAAATAGCAGAGTCCAGCTCCAGTATTATTACTACGCTCATCAAATGTCTCAAGGTAATTTATTTAACACAATTTATGCAACACAAACTAACATGAGGTACTGGTTGTTGTTTGATAATTTATTAACCCTTTACCCAACAGAACGGCCCTGTGCCAATGCATTCTCTTATATATGCGAGTCGACCATAGGTCGCCTCGCATATATAAGAGAATGCATTGGCTTAACACATTATAAATTATAAAATTGTTAAAGAATTTAAGAAAAAATGGTAAAAAGTGTTTAAAAAAGATGTTTTTTAGGCCAATGCATTCTCTTATATATGCGAGGCGACCTATGGTCGACTCACATATATAAGAGAATGCATTGGCACAGGGCATAACTGTAACCATCACAATGTGGTCAATGAGCCGGTTCCAATGATATCCATATTTGTATGGTTTTATTGAGACAGACCCAAGATATTTTAGGCTGTTGAAGCTTTATTTGGCCGGTTTGTTGGGTAAAGGGTTAAAGTGACATGCACTATATAAACATCAAATACAAAAATTACAAAAATAAATATCATAAATGTATTATAAAGAGCACCTGGCCTCCTGGCCCTATATTCCACTAATGTTGCATATAAATGTTATCATACTTACGTGACTTTCATTCTTACCTTTTTCTCTCCTCACACTTTTCTCTCTCTCACTTCTCACATATGATATATCTTACATTCTACTTCTCACTGCCATATTTATCTATTAGTATGTAACATATACTTCACTTGTAGTTACTGTTATTTTATACTTGACAGCTGTGGTACTGGTAGTTACTGTTATTTTATACTTGACAGCTCTGGTACTGGTAGTTACTGTTATTTTCCTGCCCTTTGTTTGTAACAGGCTTGTCAACCGGTACCAGTACCGGTACCGGCGGTACTTGGCCGTTTCAACGGTACCGGTTCTGATACTCAGTACCGACGGTTCTCGGTACTCGCCAAAAACAGTAAATAGATCAGTATAGATCGATTAAAATTGGAGGAACTTTGCTCTTTTAAGTGTGCCGCAACTGCCGCTTGCATTATGGTATGCTACCATGTGTCAACGGATCAAGCACGCGGCGGCGAATGTTGAGTCTTGAAGCTGTTATCATTTTATTCAACAATGTATATATGTGTCATTGACCCAATGTGTGTTACAATATAACTTACATATGAGGATTGCAGCCTTGCAGGTACATAACATTTATTTCAGTTTAAATTGTCATTCACCATATATATATACCCATCTTTCCGATGTATGTATTTGAGCGCCTGAAGCCCTAAACATAAAAGTTCTAACACCTATCAGGCTGCCTAAATTGTGGCACATTTTAGGTGATTGTTGTGTGTGATAAATCCAACTAATTCAGACTATACTAATGCATGTATGTCACATATTTATGTTTGGCTGCTGTGGCATACATGCATTAGGATAGTCTGACATGGTTGTATTTGACATCCACAACAATCACCAAAAACTGGCACATGGTGCCATACATTACCAGTAATTACCACATTAGAATATATTCTTTTAAAAGTGTGATATGTAGTGGAATAAACAATACAACACCAGTACTGGTACCGGTACCGACTACCTTGGTACCGGCAGTACTTTGACAAGCCTGGTTTGTAACCTGAACATTTTAAAGCATCACATCTGATCCCAGTTGGCAATCTCTACCATAGCGCACAAGTCATACTTCCTTTCTGACTCTGTCAACGGCTGGGTACTAATCAAATTTCCTAGTCAAATTTCCTATGTGCCTTAAGAACAATTCCCGCATTAAAAACTTATTGACATATAAATGGAGAATTATATGTAAAGCGGTAGTTTTGTTGACAATTTTTGCACACTCCTTAGAAAATGGCATCAAATTAGAACTCCTGTGTTTGACTTGCCATGAATGTTGTCATCCATGTGCGTTTTGACTTTTGTGTTGATAAAATAATTGGAGAACTATTTGAAATCACACCGTTTTGCAATATAGTTATAAAGTCCTTTGGTTCTAGAGGGACTTTCCTAACTTAAGGTACGAAATTATACAAATGTTGTTCGATATTTTTTGTGCTTAATAAGGCCAGCATGTTGCTCTGTTCGCCTAGTATATATATTATATCGCGCAAGTCCACCAAATGTGGGTAAAATATTGCCGGTAGCAGCGGTCTTACTTAATCATCAAGGGAGGTAAACACTGCATGGAGTTTGCCCAGTTGGACTGTATGGATTTGGCCATGATTTTTTATTGCCATAAATTAAAATGTTTATTACATTGCATCTTGATCATTACTGTATATATGAGGCAGATATAAAGTGTCCAGTCTTTTTGATAGATGAAATAGTTATTGTTAACCCTGTCGTGACTGGAGCTGTGCTGATGCAGCATTAAATATCATGTGCCAGTGCATTCTCTAATAAATGCGAGTTTCCCATAGGGAGCCTCACATATATAAGAGAATGCACTGGCTTACACGGTCAAGGTAAATATTGTTGGGCCAATTTATTCTCTTATATATATAACGCTCCCTATGGGAGACTTGCATATATAAGAGAATGCATTGGCGCAGGGTTTTCGCAACATTTCAGGAAGCTCCAGTCATGGAAGGGTTAATGTTCTTTGCCTTCATTTGATTCTATCATAAATCACACCACATCTCATTTTAATCATCAGTATACTTTGCAGGCAGAATCGGATGGTCCAGTCTTGATGACCGCTGTGATTGTTATTGTGATTGCTCTGCCATCAATTCCAACATTGATAGCTCCACATCTCAGCGAACTGTTTGAAATTTTCTGCAGGTTGTGTTCTTTCAGTATTAAAAAACCAGGTAAGATTTTATGCGGGTCTTACTTCTATAACTCCTAATTATACTGAGACAATTCAAGGCCTCAAAATATTGGGCTGGACATTTGCAGAATGAGGTCCGCAGAGGGTGATGCTATCGTGCACAGTGGGCTAACGTGACCAAATCCATCCTCTGGGGACCTCATTATGCATGGCATCATCTGCTATCTATGGGAGACCTAGACATATTTAAGTTCCCAGATGGTGAAGCATTAGGCACCTTGATTATGCATTTTGTTGTCTGCCATTTTGGGGATATAGAATAATTAAACTAAAACAGAAAAAGAATCGTTCTAAAGAAATTAAAAAACTTGATAATGTGATAATACAGATACTTTCCCGAGAAGATGAGGCAAAAGCAGAATGAGGTCCCAGAGGGTGAATTTAGTTATGATAGTCCATTGTGTGGGGTAGCGTCACTAAATTCACCCTCTGGGCACCTCACTCTGCAAATGTGCCATACCATATTTTGAGGTCTGAGCATTCACTGCAACCAACATTGATAGTTAACTGTTCAAATTTTGTCAAATTTGATGGTACTTTCACTGCTAATATGAAGAGAAATTCTTTAAAATATCTCATGTTTAAATTTCTTCTGAGAAAAATTCACTATTTTTTTTATTTTTTCCACTGATACACCATACTCATATGTAAATCCAGCCATTAATGGGGCCATCTCCTATACTCAAAAGAAATATCCAATAAAAGTATTCATATGAGTTAAGAATTCATATGAGCCAAGAATGAGAGATAACTATACTCACATATACGAAGAACCACGTATAACAACCTGATAATTATGACGAAATGAGTAAAGCCATTATTATTTTACATAGTTCATAGAGTCTATTAGTGTATTCTGCACTGAAATTCATTCAACTCATTTGTTGCATATTTTCTGTTGTACATGTATAGAGTAGGAGATGGCCCAAAAATGGCTGGATTTAGGTACAGTCTCCTGTGCCAGTGTATTCTCTTTCACATGCGAGTCTCCCATAGGGAGCATCACATATATAAGATAATGCACTGGCATACAAGGTCAAGGTAAATATTGTTAGGCCAACATATTCTCTTATATATGCGAGGCTCCTTATGGAAGACTCGCATATATAAGAGAATTAATTGGGACAGGGTTTTTGAAAATATCAGGAAGCTCCAGTCATGGAAGGGTTAATTTGAGACTTAGGATAAAATTAATCTCTACTAATGATATATATCATTATCAGCATTATTATTTGTAATTAAAAATTAAAAATAAATTTAAATTAAATTAAATTAAATTGAATTACATAAGTATATTAACCTAACGTATCTATTTTGAATACTTATATCACGGAACATGTTCAATGTGCAGGACTTGGGACATGTTCCTGTATAAAACAGCGACTACATTCTGAAGTCACTGTCTGAAGT
Organism: Siphonodentalium dalli; assembly: GCA_032622095.1. Lineage (NCBI taxonomy): Eukaryota > Metazoa > Mollusca > Scaphopoda > Gadilida > Siphonodentaliidae > Siphonodentalium > Siphonodentalium dalli. The sequence continues at coordinate 76,764,740 of CP136069.1, forward strand.
AGAATAATTATTATCATGAATGATATCAAATGTTTATTGACACCTTATATCACGTTGGCACTTTTTAATAAAGATTACTGTAGTATACTTCTATTCATATGTAAGAAAAGAAAAGCAAATACCTTAAAAGCAACCAACTAACCATCACCTGTACCGCACACTGATAATACATTAACGCACTGACTCAAACACTACTTAACTATTATGCCACATGACTAATTTACAAAACAAACTATACACTTTCTCTCTCTTCTCTCTCACAACTCTTATCACTTTTCATAAAGGGAAACCTCTCCCTATCAAAAACGAAATTAAACATTCTATACCGACATCCCCTCTTTCGTTTTAAAATATGATTGTCTCTGTTTTTTGATGTTATGGTTTTCTAAACTGTATAATACATGTAAAGCTATGCTTGTTTTGATTTCAATAAAAATTATAAAAAAAATAAATAATTATTTGCAGGCAACATACCAGATGTGTATCTTATTCACCTCCATGTGGCCGTCTATGCCTTGTTCCATCGACTGTATGGCATGTATCCATGGAGCCTCCTAGACTATATCAGACATTATTACCAGAAAAAGGAGAACTTCAGGGTCTATGAAGAGGTCATACAAGTAAGTATCTATTCTGATATTAGCTAGTCACCAGGAACACGCCAGCCTAATCTATGAAGAGGTCATACAAGTAAGTATCTATTCTGATATTAGCTAGTCACCAGGAACACGCCAGCCTAATCTATGAAGAGGTCATACAAGTAAGTATCTATTCTGATATTAGCTAGTGACCAGTAACGTGTCAGCCTAATCTATGAAGAGGTCATACAAGTAAGTATCTATTCTGATATTAGCTAGTCACCAGAAATGTATTAGCTAGTCACCTGGATTAGCCTAATTAGTATTGTACAGAGTCTTTTATTTTATGTTTTGATTGCACAAATGAAGCTATAGGTGTACAATAAATTTACTGAAACACACCCATTCCTCAGTCTCAACCCGTGTTAGTGAAAGTTTCCTTTGACATAAACCGGCTTGTGATACTGGTAGGGCTAGAATCTGGTTTATATTAAAGAATTATCCCTATTTATTTTAAGCATTAATTACCCACTCAACTAAATTAACCAATAACAGTAAGAAAATGTCAAAATTGTGACAGTAACCACAGGTTTATTCCATAGAAGACATGATATTGTTTTGAATGCCATACAAGTTGTCAATTGAAAGCAGTAGATAGATGTGAAAAATATAATTTATCCCAATCTTTACATAATTTCAAAAAAATACAAACTCTTTTGACCTTGCGAAGTGACTTATCATGCAGTAAACGTAAACACATTCCACATGGTTATCAATTGAAATAAATTCTATCATGTACCTGGTAATTTGTAAATTGGAAATTACATATACATCGCGAGATGTCCAGTGTAAGAAATGTTTAACTAACACATAGTATGGGACCATAACAGTAATGGGATATTGGAATAAAATCACACCACAAATGTTTCTATATATTTTTGTTTATCGGTTGTAATCGTATGTCTTTATAGAAGCCGAACATTGTCGATTAAACTTCGGAACAGTTTTGGTCTTCTCCAAGTGTAAGCAAATTTGAGATTTCTCCTAATTACATGGAATATTCTGTGCCTAATTTAGCATAACAGTTAGATTATAATACATCATTATGACTGTACAATATCACTGTTTCCAATAGATATTGCACTTTGTGTTGATTTGTATGATAAAGTCAGATTAAAATTGACGAAAAATCACACAACTGGATCTGGGTGTAAAGTCCACTATAGAAAGGTATATGGCGAATGCTAAAACTAAAGCTGGTTTACATTGAGGAAAACTTGGACCCAGCCTATGTGTCATCTTTTTCAAGCCATTCGACACAAATAATCGACTCCTTAACCACAGCAGAATTATGGGTAACTTCTCAGTGAGAGCTTCCCGATGAGTGGCAACAAGCCATATTTCCGACTAAATCCTGAAAAGTTACCCATAATTCTGCTGTGGTTAAGGAGTCAATTATTTAGAGCATTACTGTACTTCTAAGATGACTTGTAAATACCATAGAATATCTGGCCTTTGGACTCTCATGGTATCCTTATACCGTCACACTTGCGCAGGCCTGAAAATATACTGCTGGACATTTGCTGATGCTACCCCGCACAATTCACATTCTGGAAACCCCATTCTGCAAATATCCAGCACCATCTTCTCAGGACGCTAATAAAAATATGCAACACTATTATGAATTCTCTCTTTTATTTATGTTAGAAAATGTTGGAGCAAGTTCGGCTACATCCCCAGCTCTTAACAGGAACTAAAGAATCGGAGCTGTCTAAAGCCAGGTGAGAGCAAGCCTTGAAATGGTGTGTCTGTCATTTGCAGAATGAGGTCCCCAGAGGGTGAATTTAGTGATGCTACCCCGCATAGCGGTCTAGCATCACCAAATTCACCCTCTGGGAACCTCATTCTGCTTAGGTGTAAGCAGAATGAGGTCCCCAGAGGGTGAATTTGGTGATGATAGCCCGCTATGCGGGGTAGCATAACTAAATTCACCCTCTGGGGACCTCATTCTGCAAATGACAGACACACTATTTCAAGGCTTGGGTGAGAGTTAACCCTTCCATGGATGGAACTTCTTTAAATTTTGCGAAAACCTGTGCCAATGCATTCTCTTATATTCCACAGCCATTGACGTGAGACACATGTATTCAACGGAATCCAATCCAGTGAATACATTTTATTGTATACCTCTAGTTGAATACAACCCGGAACTATTCTTGTTGACATTGTCACCAAGAAAGTTGACATATATTATGTCAATGATCCGCTGCAGGTGATGCCCCGGTCATTACTGGTTATTCATCAGACTTAATCACAAAGGTAGACAATGAAGGTGACGATAATGGATTGAACTTATCTGACACAACGGTGTAGAATAAATACAGAACACAGCTTGAATCATAATCTCAATTCTTTGACCGACCTTGTTACGGACGGTGCATAGTTAGAATTTGCTTGAGATATATCCTTGTGCCATCCGCAACTCATTCGATAAAAGATTATTAATTAAGATGCGCGTTGTGTATGGGATACTCGAATTTATAAGAGAATGCACTGACACAGGATCTGTAATGCTGCACCAGAGCAGCTTCCGATAAATGTTGATGCACAGTGGGCTACCATCACCAAATTTACTCTCTGGGAACCTCATTCGGCTTAGGCCTCAACTGCTATGGGAGACCTACATGTTGGATCAGATTGAAGTTTACCAGTTGAATTGGTGATGTTCACCTATTAGTCACTTCGATTATGCAATATATCTTCTGAAAATTAGGGGATATAGAAACTGAACAGATGGGGGAAAAGTAACTAAAAACAATGTTAATTTGAGACTACAGTCAAACTTCGTTAAGTCGAATGTCGGTAACTCGAATACCCCACTTAAGTCGAAGCCATTGCCTGGTCCCGGCTGAGCTTGTGTGCAAAGCCAATAGAATAATCATGGTTAAGTCGAAGGTGGATAAGTCAAAATTCCGCTTAAGTCGAAACGAAATTTCGTCCCACCAGCCAGCTTATAACACTAATTACTATGGTTAAGTTGAAGCGCCGTCGGCGATGAATCGCCATGTGAAACTCAGTGTGCTTCTATTCAATTGCCTAAAAAGCTATGAAGTTTCATGGAGTCTTTATTTGTCCTAATGCATTGTTTCTTTAACATATTAACGAGGTGCGTGGATCAATTTCCCCGTGTGAGGATTAGAAGTGTTGATAGACGAAATAAAAATATATTTAAATCTCCTGATATGGAGAATAATTTCATTCAGTCATGCTTTCCCAAAACGAAAACAATGTTCTGAACGAAGAAATACGCCATCCATCTGATGATGGAAAGAAAAACATGCACGTTAAAAGCTTCGAAGAATGGCTTTTTGCAGCGACTTCAGCGACCGGCGGCAAAGGAACAAAGAGAAAATGACCCAAGCAGACACAAGCGACGACTTAATGAAGATACTTCCAATCCTGAATCCAAATTTTTGTAAATACTATTGTAACCACTTCCGGGTCAAATGTACTTTTGTTATTTCTACCGCGAATTTGTTGATGTTTTCTTATCATATTCTCTGTGTTTTTATTATATTATTCAATAAATAATCAGAACAAATATCATCTCGTCTGTTGTATGTGATCAGCATAGTCACTGACTATTGATTTAGCGTGGATATATAGCATGCACAAGGTTGAAAACAATTATTATCGGATCGAAATGAATTCGACCAAATGGTCAAAATGGTTAAGTCGAACACACGGATAACTCGAAGTAAACCAATGGTCCCTTGCGATTCGACTTAACGAAGTTTAACTGTATTGATACTACACAGAAGTTGAAGCCTAAGCAGATTTAGGTACCCAGAGGGTGAATTTTGTGATGCTAGCCCACTTGATAGTGTGTTGCTCCATGGATTAAAACAAAACCAACATGAGACCTTTATATTAATTTATACTCAACCAACAAATTGTGTATTTAGTGTCCAATTTCTGTCCATTTCCATCACTTGTAAGTCGCTTTCAAACAATATGAAAGCACAGTTGGGTTCAGGATGTGATGTTACTGGACTCAATTCAGCCAACCAAAGTCCTGCATTCATGTTCCACATTGTGACTATATATGAGCATAAATATTATCTGAAGATTTCTAAATGAAGAATGCTCCTTTCCGATGTATCTTTTAGAAATGAATAACTTCAGATCTGAACAAATTTGCATTTAATATATAATAGATGCTCAATAATCAAATCTTTCTTTCGGCCACTGGCCTTCCTCCGTGATGATTCATAATACGCTTTTGGCTACATTTTACAACGTTACTTCACTAAATGCTAATCATCTGTTTCATATTTATCAACTCATGACTGATAATATGAGCAAATAAACTATATCTATTTTTGACAGGTGGAAGAAATGTGAGCCTCAGGATATAGTTGCCGAATGTTCGAGGATTTCACTTGATCCAGTCGAGGGATCACAGGAGGGGATACAGTGTCCTTTTCTGTTTCCTCACGTCCGCAGATTTCTCGACGCCAAAGAATGTGATAGTGCCCCAATTTCTCCTACTCTAAAAGGTTTGCCTCGATATAGTGCGTCTGACATATATATGCAGAATGAGGTCCCCAGAGGGTGAATTTAGTGACGATATCCCACAGTAGGCTAGCATCATCAAAATCGCCCTCGTGGAACCTCATTCTTCTTAGGCCTCAACACTGTGAGCTTTCCTATGAATGGCAACAAGCCATATTTCCGACTAAATCCTGAAAAATTACCCATAATTCTGCTGTGGTTAAGGAGTCGGTTATTTAGGACATTACTGTATTTGTTCTGAACTCCACAAGAGTTATTTCTCATTGTCCTCATTGAAGTAATTTAATGTGAAAAATGTATTTTATCAAAATGTTTACATAATTTTAAAAGAACAGCAACTCGTTTTACCTCTCGAACTTCGTAACTTTTGGTTCTTCTCTAGACGTAACAAACAGATCAAATGCGACGTTACTCCTAATTACATGGTATATTCTGTGCATGATTTAACATGACAATTAGAATATAACACATCATTATGACCATAAGATATCACTCTTACTGATAACTGTAGCATTTTGGATTGACTTGTATGATAAAAAATCCCACCACTGGATCTGGGTATAAAGTCTGCTATAGAAGAGTAAGGCAAGCATACTTCGAAGAAAACTAGTATTATCCCTGGCCCTGCTGATTTCACTAACTGGTTTATATGTACGTCGAAGGAAAAGTGGAATCCATTTGTGAACTAAATCACTTTTTATGATGGTACTTTTGATTTTAATTGCACATAAATTTGTTTAAACTTTCAACCATTGTGTATACATAAATGGGAAGAGGTTTATGTATAAACTTTCCAACATCATATACTATTAATTTTAAAACTTTAAAGTAAATATAAAATAATTCACTCTTAGGCCAAACAAAAAAAAGGGCTTTGGTTCTCGGGCAAATTTGTTTCCAAATGAGGGAGGGAGGGTTTTATTTTAATTTTTTGTTTTTTTTTCTGCACATAGTAAGCATGGACAATGATACCTTCTTCCTCTGTCTAGTAATAACGAGAAATGTAGAGGGAACTGTTATGCATATAAACTCATTTAATCTTATATAAAAATGACATTGTACTACCAGTGTATGACTGGGATTTCCTAACATTATATAATGCCCCTGACATTCACTGTTGTTATTGTTGTCTAAAAACTGGTACCTCTCCATTCTAATATGTGATCCTGAAATTCATCCTGTGCCTTTCAATTGTATGGAGTTACAATTAGTGTAATTTAGTTCACAATTACCAATTGTAAGAAGAGCATCAGCTAATCATTTTCTTAATTGTAGTCATCTACTTCATGTTGTAAGCCTGCAAGTCACTTTATAATATTACACAGATATGTTAGAGCTCAATGCACACTAATATCCAACACATATCTACTATGGACATGTTTGTAAAATAAATTTGTTTTTCTTCAAATTGATTTTTTCAGAAGTTTTCTGTCATAACATCAGGCATTGCAATAAAAAGGCTTAATGCTGCCCTTTTTATTCAATGCGAACCAAAACCCTTTTTTGGTTTGGCCTAATATCAACTATTCTTTTATATCATAGTGCTTTTATATCTAATATTCAACTTTTCAATTTCTTTCAGAATTGGTAGCACCTTATTTCTCTGATAGATCTATGTTTGAGTTAAGTCCCTTGAATTACAACTCTGGCCTAGACTCAGGCATTCTCTGGAGTCCCTCAGTGATGGTCGGCCTCTCGACACCTCCCCACTCGAATAGGACGACGCCAGCTGCCACTATGTTGGATACAAGCTTTGCCAGCGTTCCTGTATCTCAACAAGGTATGGATAATTATAGCCAGATGGAAGTTTGCTCTCCAAAATACACCTTAATCTAATATTCGCTTTTGAATTGTTTCCTAGTATTGAAATAGGTTGATAAATATCTGAACTACCTTTCTATCAGCATATGTCCCAGAAAGATGCGTTGAAGTCATAAAAACTTCTTCAAGCACAAATTTCTGTCATGAGCACTATTTACGCCATTTGAATTTATTGCAAGTTTGGAATTGGAAACGGAATAATGAGGATATGTATACTGCGTTATCTTAACCCTTCCATGACTGGAGCTTCCTGAAATTTTGCAGAAACCCTGTACCAATGCATTCTCATATATATACGAGTCTCCCATAGGGAGCCTCGCATATATAAGAGATTTCATTGGCCTAACAATATTTATCTTGACCTTGTAATCCAGTGCATTCTCTTATAAATGCGAAGCTCCCTATGGGAGGCTCGCATACAGAAGAGAATGCCCTGGCACAGGATCTTTAATGCTGCACTGGTGAACATGCTGCACTGTCATGAACATGAAACTATTAAAAAACTTCACAGACTGCTTTCTCTTTGTTTTAGTCATAAAAATTATGTAGTGCCATAAACGTTTCAGATTAAAGACAGCACTAGAGTTTCTTCCCATGTTTTTGCGACTGCTGATTTTTCAACCGGGGTTAGGCCCAAACGAAATGATCTCAACTTTATTGAAAAATATAAGAAACATAACACATATTTTCAGCACTCTATCAACATACTTGTTCTGAAATCTTCCACGTACAGTAATGCCCTAAGTAATCGACCCCTTAACCACAGCAGAATTATGGGTAACTTTTCAGGATTATTTTCGGAAATATGGCTTGTTGCCATGGCAACAAGCCATATTTCTGACTAAATCCTGAAAAGTTACCCATAATTCTGCTGTGGTTAAGGGGTAGATTATTTAGGGCATTACTGTAGGTAATTTTTTAAGATACTTCTTACCAAATGAAATGTCCATTTAACATGGGCCTTTAATTAGATTGGTCCATTTAGTAACATGTTTCTTTCGAGGGGGGATATTTTAAAGTTTTTCATATATTTAACCCTTTCATGACTGGAGTTGCGCTGGTGCAGCATTAAGACCCTGTTCCAATGTCCCATAGGGAGTCTCACATATATAAGTATATAAGAGAATCCCCTGGTTTACAAAGGCAAGTAAATATGTTAGGCCAATGTATTCTCTTTATATATGCGAAGCTCTCTATGGGAGACTCGCATATATAAGAGAATGCATTGGCTCAGAAAGCTTCAGTCATGGTAGGGTTGAGAAATGAATATAGTGGTACTCCTTCTATTTATATAGTTTTTTGGTCTATTCTCAAAGGTAGCCAGGATATTTCTCATTTCTTTTTCTGAATCCTGTCCCGACTTTGATGAAAAACCCATGCAGCACCTCTAGTTCGCCCAATATGAAGTTGATTACAAGCTGTGATTGATCCAGTCTGATTGAAATACAGACTATTGAACTATCTGCGAATGATTAATTCATTTTTGTGTCTCTGTCATGTGATATATAGTTCATTTTATGGTGAAGATTTAGTGTGGAATACTTTCGCTTAGTAATAAATTTGCGCACTGATGGCTGCGCGAAAAATATTACTGCACGAATTAAAAAAGTAAGGCCACTGAAAATAAATTCCTGTGTTCTCAGGCAATTATATATTGGAAATTGGATGAGGCAGGGAGGCTTTTTATTTTAATTTTTTCCAAGAATTCTGGATTTTTTTTTTTTATGAGGCCCTCTATTTGGTGATGAGGGAGGTGCTTGAGAAAGCAGTATTTATATTTATTTTTCTTAGGGTAAATTACATCATGATCTAGCTTTCTGGGTTTACACAACTCTTTAACCCTTCCATTACTTGGAGGTTCCTGAAATTTTACGAAAACCCTGTGCCAATGCATTCTCTTATATATATATCACCTTGCCTAAAAGCGTATCCTCAAATTAAATAAAATCCTCACTGGATACGAACTCAGCCAAATACAATCTCACCTCATTCGAAATCATAAGAGGTGTTATGTGCTGCCACCGAACATCAACACTAAGCAATACAAGAACTCAATATTCATCAAATCCTTTTCTCATTGGAAGAGGAGTTCTTAGACCATTGTAGTTCGGTGGATGAACTTCGGAGCTATTTAAAAACCAACATCTAGTGCCTCCACTCCCGTCGTGAAAATGCCAGCATGGGTCACTATGATGTACCCATGCAGATCCAGACAGAACTATTTTACCCTCAGAGATTTTTTCTTCGAAATGTGGGGGTATTCTGGATTGACTTTGTCCATCTGTCCGTCCGGGCTCATATCTCAGTCATGGATTATCGGATTTGAATGATATTTGGCGTGGCGGTTTCCCATCATGACTGCTTTCAAAATAGTGGCAATTGATGTTGTTCGCAATTCATTATCCATTCTAGAATTATCCTTTGTTTATGTTGGAATCTAGTTTTTGTTTTACCATCCACGCAGATACCTCAGCCATGGGTTATTGGATCTGAATGAAATTTGGTATGAATGTTCGCCTCAAAAGAGTGCCCACTAATGTTCTTTATAATTTTCCATTCTAGAGTTATCCTTCTTTGTTTATGTAAAAAAAACTATTTCCCCCTTGCTCATGTTTCAATTAAGCACTGCAGGGGGTATGCCCGAGGTGTAACTTCTTGTTTGACATATCTTCACATTACTGTGAATTCATGTCATTGTAGGTTGAATAACAACAAAACTTGAAAGCATTAAAAAAATTTAAATTCTTCGAAGTTACTTGTATTATTCTCAAACATATTTATATTCTCAAATATACCGATTGGTGTGTAATACATGACCCACACAACATTTTTTTAATATCTCTTTCAGTCACGGCAGGAAACACGCCTTTGATGACCCCAGAGTATACACTGAGGGAAACTCCACCCATAACAGATGTCGATAAGGTAAATTTGATGAAACTCCACCCACAACATATATCAATAAGTTAATTTTAGGAAACTCCACCCATAACAGATGTCGATAAGGTAATTTTTTATGAAATTTTAGGAAACTGCACCAATAACAGATGTTGATCAAGTAAATTTTATGAAACTCCACCCATAACATATGTTGATAAGGTAAATTTTTATTTCGTGATTTTAGGTGTGTAGATGCTCTATTTCCATACCCAGCTCCAGTAAATTATTGTCAAAATGTTCCTTTTGTGAGGCAGATTGTCATTGACTAGAAACTGGTTCTATGACGCCACCATCAAAGATCAGTACAATTTATCTGTCATTTTTAGCTCACCTGAGACGAAGTCTCGGTGGAGCTATAGTCATCACTTCTCGTCCGTCCATCCGTCTGGACGTCCATCCGTCCATCAACAATTCTTTGAACATCTTCTTCGGATCTATAGGGCCGAATGGGTTCATATTTGGTGTGGATGTTCCCTAAATGACTCACATTCAGATTTGTTCAAATGAATCTACCAGGTTAAATAGTTGCGAAGCTAAGACCATAACTCTTTCCCACCATATTAATTCTTAAAATGACTTCTTCTCAAATTCCATTGGGCCGAATGGGTTCATATTTGATATGAATGGTCCTTGGGTGACTGGGGTTCAGATTTGTTCAAATGAGGTCACTGGGTCAAATGTGGGCAGAGCCAGGGACATAACTAAAAAAAAAAATAATAGTCTGATTGAGCCCATTGCTCAATTAAAAAAAAAATCAGATTGAACTCCTTGCTCAATTGAAAAAAAAAAGCAAAAAAAAATTTAATTTTAAAGTAAATTGTTTTTTTTTATTTATATTAATAATATTTTTGTTTGTTAATTATTAAAGACACAAATATAATCCACATTGAGAGCCAGTTGCAAACAAAGTAGTTATACCAGCCTCAATGAAAACTTGACAGAACATAACTTTTTTCGGACTGTTATATTTTAACCAAGGTTTGATTATGACAGAAAGAAGGTATTACCGTTTCGTGAAAACTTGACAAGATTACATATGACTTATCACTGCTGACCGCTAGGTTGATGGATAGTCGCTTCTGTTTCCCTTCGTATTGTCTGTAATTCGGCACACCTAATGGATAATCTACATTCGATGATATTTTATGACTAGATAATTCACATCCCATAGTAAAAAACCCACTTGCTAAAATTTTTGCCGAATGAAATTATTTTCGCCAAATGAAAATATTTTTTGCCATTGGCAAATTATGCAAGCAGTAGCGCAAACCCTGATTGTAGACACTGAAATGTGATAGGGATCAGCTGCAGGGACAACAATTTTCCTTCAGATCTCTGTTTACCTTCTTGATTTTCACTTGCAGGCAGGGTGTAGGAACCACGGACTCCATCTCAAATGTCAAGATCCTAAGAGGTTGAGTCTCGGTCAGAAGTCTGTGCCAGGTTCAGCTGACGTGAAATATTCATCACATAGCGTGCCGCCATCTCCATTGAAGCCGGAATTTACTGCCGAGCCCCCACCAGGAGTACCGAGAACCAAACCACAGTTTTTGGCCGCCAGGGAGCTGAAATTTGACACACCTGGGAGTGACAAATCAGATTTCAGAGCGAGGCTGACTGATACTGGTAGCATGAAGTCTGTAACGCCCAGGCAGTCACTGGAATCGTCAACTCATTCGGAGTACGATAAGTTTCAGCCTCCAATGCCGTATGTCTCCATCGATACCCTTCAGCATCTGATTGTGAATGACATGTCAATGGTAGAAGGTAATTTAACTTTACTAAATGGAATCTCCCACTTAGCTGTAGAAGTATACATCGGGATGGTCTATTATTCATCTCTAGGGGTTTTTACTTTTCAGGAAAAAGAAGCAGACAACGGATAATACAAGTACAAAATGAGTCCTATTTATTGGAGGGAGATGCTCAGATAATATGTTCAACAAATGACGTATGGTTGTTTGTTGAACTTAATATGTGAACATTTCCTAAGGGAGCTACTCGTCAATTGTTCAGCATCTGATTGTGAATGACATGTCAATGGTAGAAGGTAATTTTAACCCTTTTCTCCATTAAATGTGGGCTGCAAGGTGTGCTGATGGATTCAAATTTGAAATCCAAGATGGCTGCTGGCAGCCATGTTTTATAATGAATTTCAGAAATAATCAATGGCTCCCATCTAGAGGTCACCCTGAAGATCCATATGAAGAGCAGTGTTATCATTCTATTCATTTACTCCTTCCCAAGTTGATCTACAGTGTCATTGACACTTTCAGTATGGAATGTACTGTGTGGCTAACTAATAACGGTAAATTCTGTTTATAATAAGTGTCAACATTGCATCACTTTTTGTACTACATTTAATAATCGGCATCGATATCGATGGTTGTTTCCCCATAACTGTTCACCACTACCGAACTCTACTTCAGTCATGATCTATTGGAATGTTGTTGCCACCATCTTTGATTTGATGTTGATCATCTGCTTTCAGTCAATATTTTAAAGATAATGCTTGGTTTGTCGTTGACTATGCCAAAAATAGTGGTCTGAGAGGAGGAATTGTCCACGAACTGCAGGCGAGTGTACTATTGCTTCCTCAAGGACCACTATTTGGCATAGTCAACGACAAGACATGAATTATTTATTATATTATATCAAACAGTGATGTGAATTCTCAAACAATATCTGTGTGTGATTTTGTCAAAAAAAATTATGCCGCGACTTTTGGAAATCTCTCTCATATTTTACAATTTACAGCAATCTTCTTGGCGATGTGGGGGGAGTATAACTATATTACTAGTTACAACTAACATCATCTCTTCGTGGTTCATGTATTTATTACTATAAATCTGTTGTTAACATTACTTAACATATAGACATTTTGATGAAATTTCAGAAGTGAAATTGTTTATCTTTGATGAAATGGAAAAGGCAGTTATAAATACCGTTCACTTGCACTAAAAACTTAAGACTGTCCATTTGCCAAACTAAACGGACACACAATTAAATACATGAGATATAATATTCTGAAATAGAAACATGCAAATTTCTGTACACAATGCCTAAAAAGTTCATGTCAATCTCATTGGAGGATATCTGATCACTCATTGCATGCCATTCAGGCAACTCTACTCAACAATTTATTTGCAATTCATGTTTCAATTAACACCGGGTCGAGTAGACCCCCCTCCCCGTTACACAGCTCTGATGCCCATCACAACCACACAGAGATAATGCCTATAAACCCATGCACAAATCTACCCATTTATGGCTGCCTCATGATAGCTGCTAAATTTTTGAAGTGGGTAGCCGGTAGAAGTTAAGAACAGGCCTGAAAATATTGTGCCCAATATTTGCAGATCTGAGAATGAGGTCCCCAGAATTTAGTGATGCTACCCCAAATTCATCCTCTGGGGACCTCAATCTGCATGACGTCATCTTCTATGGAGACCTAGATACAGATTTAAGTTCCCAGATAGTGATGTGCTCCCATTGGGCACCTTGATTATGTATTGTGTCATTTGCTATTTGGGGATATAGAGAAACTATACAAAAAAGAAAAAGGATCTTTCTAAAAAAAAACTTTTTAATTGGATAATAAAGATACTTTCCAGAAAAGATGAGGCCTAAGCAGATTGAGGTCCCAAGAGGGTGCATTTAGTGATGCTAGCTTGCTGTGCGGGGCAGCATCACTAAATTCACCCTCTGGGGATCTCATTCTGCAAATGTCCGGCATCATATTTATAGGCCTGTCAACAACATAGACTATGTTACCTCCGCATGATATACAACTGCAAAACTTGCTTATATTACATATTATTTGTTTATTAAATGTATATTGGAAATAAAGATAGTATTTCTCTCTATTCAGACATCACTGATCAAGAGGTATCAGATCTGACTAATGATGCCAAAGACTTTGACGATATCACACTGCAGCCAGTTGAGATGACAGCAGAGTCAGTAAAGCAGTATATGAAGAAAGTGAACAGGATTAGATTCAACAGCCTCACAGCAGAAAACAACACTGAAAAAAAACTAATCATGCAAAAATCTCCCACATCTCGATCAAGGTAAATTGCTTATTTTATACTAAGTAGTTGTTTTCTCGTGCTTTCTATTAGTCCAGGAGATATTGGTCGACCTCTGCACCCCCCCCCCCCCCCCCCCAGGACTTAACTTCACCCCACTAATTTTCTTCCTTAAGGTCTCCTCTAATTTTTTTCACTTGTTAACAAGAAAAAAAAGTGGCCGCAGAGACTCCAGACAAGATGGCGTCCATCATGGCGGCCATTTTTTTTAATGAACCAGGTCTCTTTGATCGCCATTATAGTAAAGATGATAGCACATGCGGTCTTGTTTTCAGCTCGATGCGTTATGCTAATATACAACCCTTACAAATTAGCCAAAAATCCGACACCAGAATCCAATATGGCGGCCAAGATGGCCGCCGAAATGTGAAAATATGCTATTTTTGGCGAACACATGGGGACCATAATATGCATTCATTGCGGGATATTTTTGTCCGATATCACGTTTTCCCAAATGCCGGTATCATAGGTCGAAGCCGAATCTCCGTTAATAACGGGATGTTATGTTTCGAATCAATGAATGTTATTGCTATTATAACAACACCCATGCATATATATTTGCAGGAGATACTTGAGCTAGGATTCCTCTTATACCTGAATTGAGGAATATTTACCCAAATCCAAGATGGCGGCCAAAATGGCCACCAGAAATAAAAAAATCGCCGAAAATTGCTGATTTTAACATCAGTGAGCATTATTGTCATGACAACTCCACACCTGCTTACTATTGTAAGTTGGGAACACTTAGGCGAAGAACTTTCCTTGTACCAAATCCAAATAAAAGTCCCCCAAATCCAAAATGGCGCCCACAATGGCGGACAGATTTTGAAAAATTACCGAAATTCCCTCATATTCACATCATTGGGCATTATTGTCGAGACAACTCCATCCATGCGTACAGTTGAGTTGGAAATACTGAGGTGAAGTAATTACCTTACATCTCATTAGCATAACGAATCGAGCGGAAAACAAGACCGCATTTGCTATCATCTTTACTATAATGGCGATCAAAGAGACCTGGTGCATTTAAAAAAAATGGCCGCCATGATGGACGCCATCTTGTCTGGAGTCTCTGCGGCCACTTTTTTTTCTTGTTAACAAGTGAAACAAATTATAGGAGACCTTAAGGAAGAAAATTAGTGGGGTGAGAACACTGAGAACACAGATATTTTAACCCTTGCTATACTAAAGCATCATTGATGAGTAGTTATCCCATAGGAAATATTCAGATAATAAGTTCAACAAATGACCATTTGTTGAACATTTCCCTCAATATTAATAAAATAGGGCTCCTTCTGCACTTTTATTAACTCACCTGAGACAAAGTCTCTGGTGGTGCTATAGTCATCACTCCTTGGCTGTCCACCGGTCATCCGTCAACAATCATCTTCTTCTCCTGAACCTGAATGGATTCATATTTCGTGTGGATGTTCCCTGGGTAACTTACCTTCAGATATGTTAAAATGAGGTCACCAAGTCAAATAGTCGCTAAGCCAGAGCCATAACTCTTCACCTCCATAGTAATTCTTAAAACAACTTCTCCAGAACCATAAGATCGAATGGGTTCATATTTGATGTTGATGTTCCCTAGGTGACTAACATTCAGATTTGTTCAAATGAGGTAACCAGGTCAAATAGTTGTGAATCCAAGGCCATAACTCTTTCCCTACATAGTAGTTCTTAAAATAACTTTTCCAGAACCCTAAATTAAGACCGATGGGTTCATATTTGGTGTGGATGTTCCCTAAGTGATTCACATTCAGATTTGTTCAAATGAGGTCACCAGGTCAAATAGTTACTAAGCCAGGGCCATAATTATTTCCCTCCATAGTAATTCTTAAAATAACTTCTCCAGAACCAAAAATTAAGACCGAATGGGTTCATATTTGGTGTTTTTGTTTGTTTTTTTGTTTGTTTAAAGATTTTTAACTCTTTTTTATAGACACACCAAAACCCCATGCCCCTCCCACCCCATACTGTAGTCAGGTCCCTGCCCAATTCAGCCATTACATGCCATCTGTTGACTACAGCTGATAATGGCTACCAGTATATTATATTTGACATGCCAATGTCTTGGTAGCACAACATACTGGCAGTACAGGGCACAGCTGTCTGGTCATTATAAATTAATTATATCAATATCAACAGTTCGCACAGCAAAACAAAGACTTGCCTCCTTGACACTTTCTTTTCTTAATTTCCTTAGGTCATGTCCACATCTTCAAAAACTCGCAACAACTAAAGAAGAAGAGAGTTCTCCAGAGCCGATGTCTGCCGGAATACAGAGCAATGGCTCGGAAGGATTAAAGTACCCTGATAAATGCCTATCTCTTCATTCATTTGATACGACAGCGGATAGTGCTGTCACTTTTACAGTCAGTTCGATAATGAGTCAGGCGACAATGTCAGACACCCTCGTTTTATCTCCAGGAGGGCCAAGGTCACAGCAGAGGGTAGTCACGCCTCATAGTACACGCGCACACCGAACGGACAGCGGGTCGTCGACTGACAGTATTACACCCCAGCTTAAGCTGATTAAGATGTTTCATCATCTAATCATGCCGCCGAAAATGGTGATGTGTAAAAAATGTCAGAATGTGACATCATCAGAGGTGGCAGAGAAAGGTCAGTTTAGTTTTAAACCCTTTCTTTACTAAATGGATTCTCCCATTCAGTTTTAAATGTATACATTGGAATGGTCTATTACTCATTTAAAGGGGTGTTCAGGTTATAAAACACTTTCATTTAAAGATGGTCTATCTCTTGGTAAACCTGTGTTGTATAGTTACTAGGGTATAAAATATTAGATATGAATCGAAGACCCCTGCACAGAAATGCTTCTATCGATTAATATTGATTATATTTCAAATATTTTCTGGTATAAACACATGTGATTGTTTAGCTAACGAAACAATAGTGGTTACTGTTAACAGAGACCAGAAATTGTGTTGTGTAATTTCGTCACAAATAAAAGTTAATTATCACTTGTAACAATGGAATAAAACAATACAAACAATCAATCTGGGACATTTGAAGTTAGGAGTGTGGCAATGGGAACACTCTAATGATCTCTATCACAATATGGTATCGCCTGAATGATCTGTTCTAAAAATAGAACAATTATGTGTCCCTTTTCATTATCTCTTTTTATAATAAAATATTCGAAATAAAATCAATATTAATTGATATAAGCATTTCCAGACAGGGTCTTCGATTCATATTTATTATTCTATACCCACGAAACTATCTCAAAATTGTTATATGAAGAGATAATCCATCTTTAACAATACTCTCATTATAACCTTCACTTTTCAAAGAAAATAAGGATAAACTGGATTGACTTCATTCATATATTCATCTGGGCATATATCTCAGATATCGGATCTGAACGAAATTTGGTTTGCAGCTTTGCCATCATGATGGCCTTCAAAAGATGGACAAATGACATTGTTCACGTTTTCCGTTCTAGAATTATATGGAAGTCTTGGTTTTTTTTTTCTCTCCATGCCGATTTCTCAGGGATGGGTTAATGGATCGATTATTTTTGAGTTACATTAGGTTACGAAGTCAGTTGGGGTTATATCATAAACTTTGAATGGTTTATGGTAGAATTATCGTATGATGCAAGTAATACTTCCTATATCGGAGATGGAAAAGTGATCAACAAGGGGCAAATGACGTTCGCATTTTCCATTCTAGAGTTATCCTTCTTTCTTTATTTTAAATTTGGTTTCTGTGCTTAAAATTCTTGATATAATTAATTGCAGAATCGGCCTCATCAGTATTTAAACATTACTCTCCCCCTGAGCTGCTTGACAGACATCTCAAAATGGGCGGAGAATTACACGCCAAAGAATTGGAGAAGATTCCCATTACATGTACCGGGGCCACCAACTGGACTCATTTTGGAGGTGAGTAGATATGTTCTAAAATCAGTGGTGATCAGAGCTGTTAAATTTCATGGATTCACCATGAGCATCCTGCTTTATGATAGCTTCTTGCAAAAATGGAAGACACCCCCCCCCCCCCCCCCCCCCCCCCCCCCCCCCATTATCTCGCAGCTCCTGCATATCTGTGAAAATCCCGGAATGATTTTTGCATGCTGCAATTTTTCATCCATTTCCGTGGTGTACCATACTACTGTAACTACTCAAATTTAAAACAAACTGTATCATCATTCAGTACTAACTGGCAGTGAGTAAACGGAGACTAATTAATTTTCAGACCTTGTGAATAGCCATGCCAGCTGTTGTTATAGTATACAATAGAACACAACTTTGGATTGCGTAAGCGAGCATGAATGACAATGTTTGGGGATCCCTCGTTATATTAATGAATTGTTTTCTGACGAGATGACTGCATCATTTGTCAAAACAAATATAATCCCAACATGACACATGCCTCTGACAAAAATCTCCCTGATTGCCGTTTTCAAAACTTAACAGGTCCAAACAGACTGAGGTTCCCAGAGGGTGACTTTGGTGATGTTAGCCTGCCGTGCAGGATAGTGCACTAAATTCACCCACTGGGGACCTCATTCTGCAAATGTCAGACACACTATCTGAAGGCATGTCTCTTTCAATGATAATGACGGGTATACATACCATAAAGTCTACATTTGCTGTTTATTGAAGGATCACCTCCCGCAGATGAAGTTAACATTCTCAGAGCTCAAATACAATTGGTTCACAATCAGCTGATGTACGAGCGACATAAACGAGAACAGCACGCGAAACGCAACCGTCGGCTGCTAAGAAAGACAACTCAGTACAATGCTGCGGAGGAACAGAACGATGCTCTGGTAACTATAATATAACAAGCTTAAAGAGTGTCACTCTTATTATTGGATAGATCATCTCAATGAGTGTCTTCATTATTAAGACAGCCAGTGTGCGTCTTGTTTGGGAGTGTTAAACTATATAGAGACGCACGCCGGCCATCTTAATCATGAAGACACGAGTGAGATGTTCTATCCAATTTAGACAATGTATATATAAACCCAGTGATAACGGGATTATTAATTAAATTTGTTGCATCGGATTAATATGAACTCGCCAGTGTACAAGTTATTCTGTCGAAAGTAAACTCCTGGACGGTCGACAGTAAAATGCCCAATTCTGCTATAGTGGCTGGAACAAATATATGAAGATAAGAGAACTGACCCATCTATATCAGAATTGCGGTGAGCAAAGTTATACTTAAAATATATTTACAGGGACTTGTCTAGAATGTCTCCTTTGAGGTGTAATACTTGGAATTTATAACTGCACCTCCTTTGAATCATTTTCTTAACCTGGGAAATTATATTTGCTCCCTCTATCCACCTGTTGGAAATTTCTAATCGCTAACCGGGCATAACTATAAGGTTATAGGAATTTCCAACTGATGCCAATTTAGTCACAACCAATTTCACACCACTATAAATAGTGGTTGAAATATTAAACTCTGATATCATATGCAACCTATTTTAGGTGCGAAATCTCCAACTGATGGCATGTTAGGCTTGAAACTTCCAACCAAATGTTGAATACTTTTACCAAAGTTTGGGGGGGGAATGTCGCCGCATTCTCACCGGGTATATAGAACTCATTTCATCAATGTTACAATGTTTCTCCCACGCATCATACATGTAAGTTACCCACTTACTATATTGTTCAGCCCAATAGCAGAACATTCTGCTAAAATATAACTTGTATTAATTTATGCGTTAGAAAACGAAGTTGCATTGACGAAATTAGTTCTATATACAGCATTTTCATTGAAAATAGTTTTATTTTGTTCGACCCCCCCCCCCCCCCCCCCCCATTTCCCCATACAGAAGAATGTGTGTAATTAAGCAATCAACAAACAACCTGATAATTCGAGCATTGGTACAACTCGCAGCTACTTTGTAATTGTCTGCTATTCAATGCTCGAATGCTTGTTCATTGATTTCTTGGTAAGACAACACAAGCTATTAAGTGCCACCAAAATAACAAAAGAAAGTATGGTCTGTATCGTCTGGTATGATTTTAACCATTTCATACTAATTGGTTTCTCCCACTCAGCTATAAAATAATACATTGGAATGGTCTATTATTCATCTGGAGGGGTTTTCATGAAAAATAAGCAGACGACATATAAGGAGTCCTATTCATTTGTGGGAAATGTTTTGATAATGGTAATGAGATCAGCAAACAACATTATCTGACAATTAGATCGAATGTGCAGTCCTGAAGCTGAATAAATAATAAATAAAAAATATGTTTGTATGCATGAATGAGTCATTGAAACAAATAAGAAGTTTCTCATTGGTAATCTTTCGATCTCATTTTGTAGAAAAAACAGATGAAATTAAAAGAAAATGAGATACAGAATCTCCACGTCGCTCTCAAGCTGCTTCAGAATGAAAACAGACAGCTGAAGAATGACAAAGAAAGCACAGATTACCAGGAGAAAGTCCAGCTCAGGTAAGGGTTACCATAGCGCTGATTACCAGGAGAAAGTCCAGCTCAGGTAAGTGTTACCATAGCGCTGATTACCAGGAGAAAGTCCAGCTCAGGTAAGGGTTACCATAGCGCTGATTACCAGGAGAAAGTCCAGCTCAGATAAGTGTTACCATAGCGCTGATTACCAGGAGAAAGTCCAGCTCAGGTAAGGGTTACCATAGCAAGCAATGAATACAAGAAATCCAGCTCTGGAAAGGATTACCATAGCAATGATTACAAGGAGAATGTCCAGCTCAGGTAAGACTTACCACAGCAAGAAGGCACTGATTACCAGGTGAAAGTCCAGCTCAGGTGAGGGTTACCATAGCAATAAAGCACTGATTACCAGGAGAAAGTCCAGCTCAGGTAAGGGTTACCATAGCGCTGATTACCAGGAGAAAGTTCAGCTCCGGTAAGGGTTACCATAGCACTGATTACCAGGAGAAAGTCCAGCTCAGGTAAGTGTTACCATAGCACTGATTACCAGGAGAAAGTCCAGCTCAGGTAAGGGTTACCATAGCGCTGATTACCAGGAGAAAGTCCAGCTCAGGTAAGGGTTACCATAACACTGATTACCAGGAGAAAGTCCAGCTCAGGTAAGGGTTACCATAGCACTGATTACCAGGAGAAAGTCCAGCTCAGGTAAGGGTTACCACATTAAGAAATCTCTGATTACCCAGAGCAAGTACAGCTCAAGAAGAAGTGACCAGAGCAATCGATTACCAGAAGCAAGTTCAGCTCAGGTAAGGGTTACCATAGCAACAACTCTCTGATAACTAGGAGAAAGTCCAGCTCAGCTTTGGTTTTCATAGAAACTTAACATCAACTGATAAGAGAACTAGGGGGCCATTCCATTCATTATGCTCGGCTACAATGAGTAAATTACCCTGGGTAAAATTGAATGGAATTATTTTTAGTGGCCAGAGTAATCTAAAAATAATATAGTTACAACTGCAAACATACATATTTTTTTATTCAGGAAATTTGACAAAACTCACACTGGGCATGTGTCGAACAGACGAAGACTTAAGTAAATGAGCAAAAATATCTGATATTCACAATGAAACTAACGAGAATTTTTACTTTATCGAACAAGCAAAATACCTAATTTTAGAACAACCTTGACACGAGTGTAATGAATGGAATCGCCCCTAGGAGTTACCTTAGCCTCAAAGCTGACTTACTCGTTGACAGTTAGCTTAATATCACTTTCAATAGCTATGGTATTCAAAGCATTGTACAATCAACTAGTATTTTGACATTGGTTATGAAAAAACTATAATGGTATGGAATCACAAGGGTTGCATGTGTTTTTGCTCTTCTTAGATTAAAGACATATGCTCAGTCACTCTCAGACCACAAAACCTGAGCAGATTTGAGAGGTCCTGAGTTATAGAGGTAATTTTTCTTGAGATTGGATTGATTTTTTTCCAGTTTGGTTTGTGTTTGTCATTTCCTGATGGTTAATATCATATATATAAATATAAATGTATCACATTTGTGTGGAAAGTTGAAAACTGCTGATAAATTTTGATGGGTTTAGTAAATTTTTAGAGAGAATATAGAGTCTGTAAATTAGTATTTCATTTTTTATCGACATGCTGGGATCGCCGGAGCGTGACAAAAGTGCATTGGCAAGGACGATGATGAATGTGATGAGGATGATGCTTATGGATTATAGTGGTGGATGATTATAGCGAGGATGATTATGGTGATGATGATGATGATGGTGATGATGATGAGGATAATAATGATGACAATGATCATGATGGCAATGACGACGATGATGGTGACACTTATGGTGATTATGGTGGTGGTGGTGGGCATGATGATGGTGATGATAATGATGGGGATAATGATGGCGAGGATGATGATGGTGATGATAATGATGAAGGTGAGGATGATTGTGGTGATGATGATAATGAGGATAATGATGATGACAATAATCATGATGGCAATGATGATGATGATGGTGATGCTTATGGTGATTAGGGTGGTGGTAGGTATGATGATGGTGACAATAATCATGATGGGGATGACGATGTTGAGGATGATGAAGGTGATTGTGATGATGTCAATAATGATGATGATGATGACAAGGATGGTGATGGTGATGATGATTTTGGTGATGATGAGGCTGATGATGATGATAATGATGATGACGATAATGATGATGGCAATGATGCTGATGCCAATGATGATGACAATAATGCTTATGGGTAGTTTGATAATGATGATGGTGGTAATGATTGATCGCTGGGACATAATACAAGTAACAAATTATTTATTATATATTTTATAATTTCTGTCTGTGTGTATGTATGTATGTATGTATGTATGTGTGTTATAGAAAACTGCTATCCCATTCCGACTCAAATTTGGTATGTAGGCCTACTTTGATCCCGGGAACAATAAGGGCAGGTCCAATTTCCAAATTGCCCAGACGAAGTCGGCACATCAGCTAGTATTGTCTAATTTGAATATTAACATGAACAGCATTAACATGAACATTAACATGAACAGCGTTAACAAGAACAGCATTGGACTATTTCTTTCAGAGCTTGCCTTCAGAAGAATGGTGATCTCGAAGTCGCCAACACAGAACTGAAGTCTCTGATTCTCACGCAGCGAGAAGAACATGATAAACTAAAGACTGTAAGTTTAAAGATATATTCAGGGTTCCAGACCTCCAGTTACAACAACAACATACAAAATATAATTCAAAGTCAGCTTTCCCTTTGTTTCACTGAAAATCTCTTGAGAGCCAAATATGAATATAAACTAGACTTATAGATACAAAAGAAAGTATTTTTTTTCTTCAAAACTTCACAAAATTGTTCTCACTGTCCTCTAAAATGTCAAAAGTATGTAAAATAATTGGATAATAAAAAATCCATACCAAACAAGGTAGTGCCTCTCTGATGGCACTTCTCATTCCAAAAGTGTTATTTTTCACACTTGAAATTAAATAAGAAGTAAAATTGATTTCATAAATACACAGAACGTGTGTTAATGGGTTTGTTGATACTTCACGAGTGCTAGTGTCTAAGAATAGAACAGCCTTGAGTTCTATCATTCCGCAACAAGTGCCATATCGACAACCCCATTAACACACTTGTCGTTATGTGTTTATTGCACACCACCCATCCTAGAACCGTGAATTAAAACAAAAATTGATTTATGAGGTTTATTCAGGCACATACAGGAATTTTTTGTCATGTGTGTCAGATGATGCTTTTATGTCATAGTTCTGGTTTCATGGTTGAAGGGAATGTCATTTACGTTGTGTGATGTCAACTGGATGCATATGGAAGATGCGTTTCAAATGGATTTGTAAATATGTAAAAGCAGGAACTCTGTAGTTTTCGGAACAATTGTGTGATAAAATTTGGTCTGGAATATTGAATACATCTTCAATTGTTAAAGGTACTCAATCCGATCAGACGGTCCCCATATCATCAAGATACAACAACATTTCTTCAAAAATACGCTTTAGTTATCAGAATCAATTAGTTGCAACAAAATAATGCTAACCACTGTCGACTATGGTATCAAATTTCCCAAAACGTGTTATTTTGTTCAACGAAATATGGCCATACATGTATTATCACTTGAGTATTCATGAAATTTGACTGTATTACCACTTGTTTTTAGAGTTATCCATCTTCATCTGCAATTTTGATCAAGACACTTCGTTTGACGGCATATTCGCTATATATTATTATTATTTCTGGGCCACAAATAATTGAACATCTTGAGAAATAACAAACTTAAAATTTTTATATCTGATCACTCTGAGCTTTGATGGGTGGGTACTTCGACTCGAATCAAGTATTTTTTACCCCGAAGCCAAAGAAATAGTAATTTGGGAGCGTTATTCGGATAATGCGTCTTTAATAGATTCTACCAAACTCTGGAATTATCCATTCTTCTTTTGAATAAGTGTTTTGATAATACAATGCAGAAAACACATATTTGTAGGGAATGTTCAGATAACATGCAAAATCACAATGACATTGTGTAAAATTATTCTTTAATTTCAGGCATTAAAAACTGATCAGACCGTTGTTCTTGTGAAATATTGGGTATTCTAATCACCTTGACCTTGTAAGAGAGTGCATTCTCTTATATATGAGAATATATAAGAGAATGCACTGGCACATGATATTTAATGCTGCACCAGCGCTGCTCCCATGGAGGGTTAACTTACCCCATCAGTGTTCAGAGTTCATATAACACATGATCTCCGTCTACTGTGGCATGCAAGGCTAAATTTCAAACTCATCTGTCTTACAGAAGTTGCAGAAAGTTGAAAACAAGTTGTTTCATGCTGAGAAGGAGAATAAAAGTATGTTGGAGAAGATAGAGGCGTCGGCAAAAATGAAGGACCAGGTGCGTCAAAAATCTTCAATCTGCTTTATTCATTGGTTTTATTATGTTTTCAAAAATAAAGGACTGAATGAGTTAAATAGCCTGCGTCAATCTGCTGTATTTATTTATGAGTCCGAAGACGAGGTTAATTAAACATTGTTCATCTTCTGTATTGCTTGATTCAAACAAATGCCCAAATCCAATTCCGAGATATTCATTAATTTTCAAGTGCGTTAAAACGATTCAATCTGAGCTACCACGAGCCATACCTATTTTCAAGCCTTGAAATAGTGTGTCTGTCATTTGCAGAATGAGGTCCCCAGAGGGTGAATTTAGTGATGCTACCCCGCATAGCGGGTTAGCATCATCAAATTCACCCTCTGGGGACCTCATTCTGCTTACAACTCAGCAGAATGAGGTTCCCAGAGGGTGAATTTGGTGATGCTAACCCGCTATGCAGGGTAGCATCACTAAATTCACCCTCTGGGGACCTCATTCTGCAAATGACAGGCACACTATTTCAAGGCATACCTATTTTGTCTTTCAGATGTCCAAGCCTGCAAATAGTGTGCCTGTCATTCGAAGAATGAGGTCACCAGAGGGTGAATTTAGTGACGCTATCCCACACGGTGGGCTAACATCACCAAATTCACCCTCTGTGAACCACATTCTGCTTAGGCCTCAACTGCTGTGGGAGACCTAGGATCAGATTTTTTAAAGTTCCCCAGTTGAAGTTAGTGATGTTCACCCATTAGTCGCCTTGATTATGCACTTTATCTTCTGCAAATTAGGGGATATAGAAACTTTTAGAGAAAAATTAATTAAAAGCAATGTTAATTTGAGACTATAGATACTTCCCAGAAGATGAAGCCTAAGCAAAATGAGGTTCCCAGGGGGGGGGGATTTGTGATGCTAGCCCACTCCCTCTGGAGACCTCATTCAGCAAATGACAGACACACTTTTTGCAGCCTTGCCTATTTCATCTTTCAGATGTCCATTACTATACTATTGGGTATATTAATCTTTTCCAATATCTTGATTGAGTTCAAAAACCAGGCTTGTCCAATTTGTTTTTATATACCTGAGTTATGGCCCTTAGTTCTGAGTCTGAGATATGGTTCTTTAGTTCATCTATTTTTAGTGATTCTCAGTCAAACAGATTCGCTCTTATGGGCAATAAAAACTTGACAGATCCATCTTTAATGCGCAACCCTTGTTTTATATCTAAGTCCATATTTTCAGGTGCTATATATGCAGAAGGAGAAGATACTAATGGGAGAATTGCTTAAGAAGTATGAGGAGGAATTGAAATATGCCAAAACAAATCCTTCTAAACATGAGGATAATTATAAAGTACAGTCCCTTCAGGCAGATATACGGGGTATGCATTCCTTTTCCTTTGTTATTCCCTCTACCCCAAGTCCATACATCAGTGGCAACTTTTAAGCTTTCTTATCCCAGGCATCATAGGCCGGGTTTAAATGATTGTTACGCTCATAAAGCCTGCATATAATGTGTATGGAATGAGGTCACCAGAGGGTGAATTTAGTGATGTTAACCACACAGTGGGCTAACATCACCAAACTCACCCTCTGGGGACCTCATTCTGCTTTGATATCATCTTCTGGGAAATATCTATAGTCTCAAATTAACATGCTAGCCCGCTGTGCAGCATGTCATAAATGCCCCCTCTGTGGAACTCATTCAGCAAATGTCCGGCACCATTTTTTGTGGCCTGTTCATTCACAGGAGAATGCTTCGTGCAAGTTATGTTTGTGATACCACTAATTTTTCCTGGAAATTCCCAAAATCCATCGAATATCTGGAAGCTCCAGTCATGGAAGGGTTAACATTTAATTTATGCACTAGTGGGATTATATGCACCAACCCTGTTGTAACTGCTTGTTGTTTTATTTGCAGTATTAAAGTGTGAGACTGAGGAGAAATCTGCAACTCTGAACCAGTATGAAGACAGAGTAAATGAAACTGAGAACAACTTGAGGGATAAGGTTGGTTATTGACAAGCCTTGAAATAGGGTGTCTGTCATTGCAGAATGAGGTCCCCCAGAGGTGAGGTGTAAGCAGAATGAGGTCCCCAGAGGGTGAATTTGGTGATGCTAGCCCGCTATGCGGGGTAGCATCACTAAATTCACCCTCTGGGGACCTCATTCTGCAAATGACAGACACCCTATTTCAAGGCTTGGTTATTGAAGAGATGGCTCCTGTGTCAATTTCAGTCTGTTTTAGTTATACTGTGACTTGCTGATACATGTTGGTTGTTGAAGAAATAGCTCATGTCCATTTTGACCTGCTGATAAATGTTGCATGAACGGATTTTTATATGCCCATTTTAAAATGCTGGTCATATTATGTTATTCGTCTGTCCATCCATTCATCTGTCCACAGTGGGGAATCACGTGGTTTAGAGGTTGGTGAGTACCACGAATTGAAAATGGCCAAGGCGAGCACAAACATAATATATGAGAAACCTGCACAAAAAGGAGCATTTTGACTGTTACGAGGATATGCTAGATTATTTTTCAAACAAGTTGATACCTTGTTTGTTTCGAAATACTTAGTAGTGTTGGTAAATGAAAGTAACAATTAGATCTGAATGACACTCCTGTTAAGGACTATTATAATCAGCATGTCTGTCTGTCCATCCGTCCATGGATTCAATTTTGTCTGAGATTTTATTCCTACATTTTTCAGTCTATTTTTTAAAAACTTGGCACAGATATTTAGTACCATGGGAATTTGTGCACCTGCAATTATGAGGTCTGTCCGATTTTATTTGGTGGAGTTATCCCACTTTTGCGACTTAGAATTTTTTTTCAAGATGCATTATTTTATCCAAGCTTTTATTCCTACATTTTTCAGTCAATTTTGTTTAAACTTGGCACAGATATTTAGTACCATGGGAACCTGTGCACCTGCTAATATGAGGTATGTCCGACTTTTTTCGTTGGAGTTATCCCCTTTTTTCAACTTAGAAATTTATCTAAAAATACGTAATATTGTCAGTTCTTTTTTCCTACATTTTTATGTAAATTTTTGTTAAACTTGGCACAGATATTTAGTACCAATGGAACCTGCGATTATGAGGTCTGTCTGATTTTTTTTATGGAGTTATCCCCCTCTTTCGACCTATGCAACATGCATAACTTTGTCCGAGCTTGTATTCCTACATTTTTCTGTCTATTTTTTTATTCGACTTAGAATTCTCCAGATTGCTACTTCATTTGAATAGCATGTTGAATACAGACTCTGTTAAAGTTAAATGGATTATTATTTCATTAACAGTAATTACGCCTATCAGTATTGTCTGTGTCCAATATATCAACGTTCTCGTTTAAAAATCAAACGGTGTCATTAAATTAAGCATACTGTGTATGGGTTCTCTAATACATATAGACAGACCAATCTCTAGTTTTTGTCGGTCGGCCCTTCTGATGTTTTTTAACCATTATTTGAATGACTGATCTTATGGAGGAGAGAACTGCAGAGGTCCCTCTCAGCTGATGGCATCAGTGATTTTGGCTGAGCGATGGATCCGAATTAGATGACATCAGTATATGTCTTCCTACCTGCCCATGTTTGAATTTGTACTGTGGGGTATGCCAGCACAGATGGTTCAACCTCTTAAATAGATTTGTAATACGACCTTGCCTAAACCTACATACAAGGCTCTTCCTGATTGGTCAGTATCATGTATTCCCATGGAGACAAGACCATCGTTTTGTGGTACAATTCTAGATATTCTGAATTGTACCACAAAAAAATATGGTAAAATCAGTGACATGATGCCAATACCTCAAACTTTCGGAAGTCAAACCACATGTGCATTGGTTAATGTCATGCTATAGGCTGAAGAAAGAGACATATAATGACTACCTACTGTACTAGACTGATTTTATTTAAGACAGAACAAAAATAAGTCTTAACTGAATTTTTTTTGCCAAAAATGCAATGAAAACTGGTCGCCGTTCAATAGTGATGTCATGTTTGACGTTACAGTTCTAAGAAAAGAACTTTTTGGTGGAAAATCATAGTACGCTTCGCGTTGTCCTACAATCAATTTCTTTGTGGTCAAATTCTACTATACATGTGGATGCGCAGTGAATTTATTTCTTATTTAAATATCCTTGTAATATTTACTTTTGCAGGAGATCACATCAGTATATGTGTTCCTACATGCTCATGTTTGAATTTGCACTTTGGGGGTATGCCAGCGCAGATGGTTCAACCTCTTGTTTAAATAGATTTAAATATTCTTGTAATATTTACTTTTGCAGGAGAAAGCTCTTGGTGATGTAAAGAGCAGTATGGAAGCTTCAAAGCTTGGGCATGTTGAAGAACTGCAGGTATGTGCATTCATAGAGATTCAGAGACCAATCCTCACCCTAAACTATATATATGCATACTCCTTCGATTCTACGCCCCTACACTTCCACAACAAAATCAATATCCATTACTTATATTCACACTCAACCTGAACTGACAAATTAATTTAGCGCTCATTTCCAATGATGCCTTGGTAGAGCGCATCGAAGTTTTGTCGATACAATGGCAAGGCATGTATGGGTCTGTGTGCAATATCACAGGACATCATTTCGACAAAAATGGGGAACCATGTTTGATCTGAGGTTTTCTTCGTCCATTCGGCATGATATTTGGTGAGTCATCTTTTATGACACAATGTAGGCTGTGGTTCAAATATGGGCTACATCGGACATATGGTTAGAAAGTTATAAATGCACAAAAAGCGTGACATAGTTATAAACGCACAGACAACCGGTTTTATTGTCGAATAATACATATATACCACCACATATTCCATACTATTCTATTGTCTATACCCATTTCAGCATTAACTGTAACAACTAGATTTTATGGATTCATGTATTGTGTATACCAAACTGACATAATTAACTAGTGGTGGTGATCGGAATAGATCGTAGATAGTAAAAATCAGCTGGCGCTCGTTCAAAAACTCTGGCAATAACATGACCTCCAGAACTCAATAACATAATTTATGCCACACATGTATTGACAATTATTTGAAACAAGATGATTCAAGGAATGGCCTGTATAATATTTCCCCCAAGTATATAAACAGAGATTTCATCTTATTTGATATTCAATCTATATCTTATCCTATCTTATGAATTGGTCTTGAGTGCAGTTAGTAACAAAATTCGGAAGCACATTCAAATCCATGTTGGGTCAATCTGTATAGAGACGTCTTTAGACGGGTCGTGATTTAGTGACCATGGCAACTAATAAATGTTTCTGATCCCCAACCACGCAACCACACCTAATATCAATATTAAAAGATTATTTCCACAAGACTGTGCAGTTTCATTACCCCACAAAGTGGGGTCACGATTTGACCCGTCCAAAACACTGCCCAAACAAAAGTACCCGACAAAAGTACCCGTCAAAATCCATCCGGTTTTACCCGATTTGACCTTGAATTGATCATTTTGAAGGTCAAGGT
This sequence comes from Siphonodentalium dalli, assembly GCA_032622095.1. Taxonomy (NCBI): domain Eukaryota; kingdom Metazoa; phylum Mollusca; class Scaphopoda; order Gadilida; family Siphonodentaliidae; genus Siphonodentalium; species Siphonodentalium dalli. The sequence continues at coordinate 76,795,083 of CP136069.1, forward strand.
CAGGTCGGGGTCACGATTTGACCCGTCCAAAACACCCAGTGGACAAAAGTAACCCCACGTATCAAATTTCGTCGAAATCCCATCAAAATTGGCGATTTGACCTTGAAGTTACCCGATTTCAAGGTCACGTCGCACGGGCTAATGAATATGCTTATGAGACTCGCCATAAGAAAGTACCCCCATATACCAAGTTTCATCGAAATCCCGTGATATTCGGGCGTTTGACCTTGAAATGACCCGATTTCAAGGTCAAGGTCACGTCGCACGGACAAATTAATAGGCCCATGCCACCCGCCGGCCGAAAATACCCCCACATACCAAGTTTCATCGAAATCGGCTTGGCCGTTTTCGAGTTCATCGCGAACACACAGACACACAGACACACAAACAGATCTTCCAAAATATATAATAGATAATTATTGTTGGATGTATTGCAGGCAGTTGATGACAAATACAACACTGTAGTGAAGCTTAACCAGCAGTTACAAGGCCACATACTACAGCTCTACAATGAGTTAGAGAGGGCTCGACACAAGAACAAGGACCGTTCAACCTTGCCAGGTAAGATCAAGCCTTGTGTTTCTGACATTTGTAAAATGAGATCCCCAGAGGGTGAATTTAATGAAGGTATGTGGTCTAACATCAACAAATTCATCTTCTGGGGACCTCATTCTGCTTAGGCCTCAACTGTTATGGGAGACCAAGGATCAGATTGAAGTTCCCCTGTTGAAGTTGTTGATCATGCATTTTATCATTTGCAAATTAGGGGATATAAAAACTGAACAGAAGGGAAAAAGTACCTGAAAACAATGTTAATTTCAGACTATAGATACTTTCCAGAAAATGAGGCCTAAGCAGAATGAGGTCCCCAGAGGGCGAATTTTGTAATGCTAGCCCTCTGAAAATGTCAGAACTTTCAAATAATATATATTGTCATGTCTTCAATGATATAAACGATGTTGTCGTATTTTGCTCAAGACATATCTTGTTAATTATAGTTTAAATAGACTGAACACAATGTGCATCTTAATCAAGAATCTTTTAGCAAATGAGTTCCGGACAATGCAAGAATATATTTCACAAAAGCAGAGCTTCAGTGAAATGTTAGTAAGCACCATCTTCAACAGTTAAAATATTCGATAAAATATTCTAGATAAGATTCAAGTTGTGTTCTGTATTTATTCCACACCACTTGTGTCAGATAAGTTTAATCCATGACTATGACCATCATTGATGATATAATTACCTTTATTAATTTAAGTTCGACAAAAAGATGGTAATTATCTGTGCATCACCCGGAGCGGATTGTTGACATCATCACTTTTGGTAACAATGTCAACACGAGGTAGTTCCAGCTTGTATTCCCCTTGTGGTATACAACACTATGTATTCAATTGATGGGATTATGCTGAATACATGTGCCTCGCATCAACAAGTGTGGAATAAAATAAGATAGATGATGAGTGGTGATGCTCCAGGGAATAACACAAGCATGCCAGCGCTGGTGATCTTGCCTGGAGTCTCACCACTCACCTGTCTTATTACATTTTTATGTTTACCCATACCATAGTATGGTAAACATAGTGTCGTTGCCCGGATTGACTACTCGTCGTTCGATCGTCTGTCTGTCTGTCTGTCTGTCTGTCTGTCCGTCTGTCTGTCCGTAGACACTTTACGAGTAATGCGATAACTCAAACATTTTCTATCCGATCGACACCAAATTGTATATGGGTTTCTCAGTCCAAAATACAGATCGAGTTCGAATATGGGTTTGATCCGATTAATTTTAAAGGAGTTATGACCCTTTTTTGAGAAAAAAATTTGAAAAATTCTTTTTATTTTTTTTAATTTATTTTTAACTTTTATACAAAAAAATGTCATTGACTCTTTCATTTGTTTTCATTTAGAGATTGATGATTATGATACAAGTTGATAAAAAGGTTCCCAATGTGTCCCTTTATATATTTAGTTATGAACCCATAAATTAATAGTGTTAAGGTGCCATTACACCACAGAGCTGTTTTGCATACAGGGATCCCCCATTAATGTCAAGTAGCAGTTAAATAACATAATTCCTCCTGATAACTGAACACATGTGTATAGTTCACAATATTGGACTGTGCTGCCACTGGTTAATAGAATGTTATTTATTTTGTGATAGACTATCCCACATACTGGTTTGAGAATCCCCTCTTGTGGAAACATGATGGAGAAGAATAAAATTAATATATTTGTTTATTATGAACTCGACTAATTGGCTCATAAGAGCCCATACTACTGCATAACAATGATGTAAACATAACAGTCCAAAAAACAACAAGACATATATAAAGCTTCATATTGAAATATGATCATGACTAGAGTTATATGTATGTATGAAAAGTGATGGGGTTATCTTAGGAGGATGCAAACTACCTGATGACCCTGCAGATGCAACCACGACCCAAGAATTCCTTTTATGATATTGATTATTATAATGTATGATGGTAGTTAAGGAACTGAATTCTGGTGGTCGCCTGATGCATCTGCCGTGCCATGTCGTTTACATCAGAATAATCTTTTCTTATAATTTTACCAGTGGTGATGAATAACCACAAACGATTCACATTATTTGGATACTTTATCACTATGCCATTAAAACAGAGTCGTTACTTCATTCTATATACTAATATCAGTTAAGCCAAAGAGGGTTATGTATAATTATTACCATTGAAATGATTCTGAATATCTGTTTGCTTTGTACAGACTTTCTCAGTATCCAACCGAGCTATCTATCGCTTGGCTAGATATTGACTCTCTGAGTGTATTAAAGAGCCACCATGTGACTAGGATTGTCAGAATCTGAGAATATATTTGGTAGAGCTTTTCGCTCTTACGAATACATGAAGCTATCAAATGAGTGAGCATGCAATATGGTTACATATATATATATACATAGCATAAATTTGGATCAATGGGACTCTCCACGACTGGTAACCTACTCATTATAATTGAGATATTATATAGAACTGCTACATTCAAGTACGTTGAGTAATCATTTAATATTGACCCTCATCATACGATGCCATCCTGCCTTTGGGGCGTTTATAATAAACTACCCTACCCACACTAACCATTAAATCTACTCCCTGGGGTATTGTTAATATAATCTGTAGACTTGGAGGATGCAACACCTCAGCTGCAAGTCTGATGAATTATAATATTAAGCTAACGTTCTTAATTCTGAACTTATAAAGATATATTAAGACTTGGAGGATGCAACACCTCAGCTTCAAGTCGGTGGCAATTTAGAACTGCTGAGCCTAGAATTGAGGATGCTGCTGGAGCAAGCTTCATTGTCGTACCTCGTGCTAGTGCTGCAGCTGGGTCAGGCGTTTGGCATGCTCAATTATAATGCAGGCATATGTTTGCACGCAGTGGGGGGGGGCATAACTAAGGTTGCCAGGGCGAGTTATCTCGCTGATATGCGTACTATCACAATTAAATCATTAGGATGAGCAAACCGTATGGGGATATACTCTGAATTAGGGCTATGAATGCGTCAAGCGACGAATTAGGTTGTAAATCAACCTGACTGAAAGAGCTTAATGCAGCGGCTAGCTTTGCCGAGACCCACAGCTATAATTTAAAAATTTTCTTTTATGTGCCGCACGCTGATGCTAAGTTTGTTAGCTGGCGATTTGCTGCGAGGAAGCTGTATGCTGCTGTACATCGTAAGAGGACTGATGGGTTGAAATTAAGGGGGGGGCCCATACTTAAGGTGCTGATTAAGTACTGAACGAGTGAATGAATAGCGTAACCAGTTGCAGAGAATCCCATATTGGTGCACGTCTTGATGGTGGTGGTGGGGAGGTGGAGGCTAAGAGAAGCTTTTGTAAGCTTCCATAATGAATGATTAATAACAGGTACCGGTAGTAGATTATTGAAATAAATTCAAACAGTTATGCAAATATTTATTGTGCGAGCTTGCCGTCATGAAATCAGAATAGAGAATGACGCTACCGATCGATATAATCAATCTCGGGCTTGATGATTCGCTACTTCTTAGCTTTCTGATTGGTTAAAATTAGAGATCTGAATGCTACGAATAATTTTGATTGGAAGAATTGATGCAGACAAAGGATTGAGAAAGCCCGGGAAATTCCCGTGACGTCGGCAGTGAATATTTCTCGCGACTTGATTGCTTGATAATAAGGGATTCTGTTAACCCTTCGGCTATCGCCGTTGAAGGTATAACGATCTAATAATAGAATAGCTCGACGAATAATACTAACTACATGAAAGCCAATGAATGCGCCGAAAGGGGGGTTCTCAAACCACGAGAAATAACGAGTCATTTCTCATCAATTTGAGAATCCCCTCTTGTGGAAACATGATGGAGAAGAATAAAATTAATATATTTGTTTATTATGAACTCGACTAATTGGCTCATAAGAGCCCATACTACTGCATAACAATGATGTAAACATAACAGTCCAAAATACAACAAGACATATATAAAGCTTCATATTGAAATATGATCATGACTAGAGTTATATGTATGTATGAAAAGTGATGGGGTTATCTTAGGAGGATGCAAACTACCTGATGACCCTGCAGATGCAACCACGACCCAAGAATTCCTTTTATGATATTGATTATTATAATGTATGATGGTAGTTAAGGAACTGAATTCTGGTGGTCGCCTGATGCATCTGCCGTGCCATGTCGTTTACATCAGAATAATCTTTTCTTATAATTTTACCAGTGGTGATGAATAACCACAAACGATTCACATTATTTGGATACTTTATCACTATGCCATTAAAACAGAGTCGTTTACTTCATTCTATATACTAATATCAGTTAAGCCAAAGAGGGTTATGTATAATTATTACCATTGAAATGATTCTGAATATCTGTTTGCTTTGTACAGACTTTCTCAGTATCCAACCGAGCTATCTATCGCTTGGCTAGATATTGACTCTCTGAGTGTATTAAAGAGCCACCATGTGACTAGGATTGTCAGAATCTGAGAATATATTTGGTAGAGCTTTTCGCTCTTACGAATACATGAAGCTATCAAATGAGTGAGCATGCAATATGGTTACATATATATATATACATAGCATAAATTTGGATCAATGGGACTCTCCACGACTGGTAACCTACTCATTATAATTGAGATATTATATAGAACTGCTACATTCAAGTACGTTGAGTAATCATTTAATATTGACCCTCATCATACGATGCCATCCTGCCTTTGGGGCGTTTATAATAAACTACCCAAACGAAGCTGGATACCAGCGGAGAGCCCCAAAAAAGGACTGGTTAATTATGATGGACAGTCTGTGAAAGATTTCCTGATAAAACAGAGCTTTGAAAGTTTGTTGGGTGCTGCATTGCACAGCTGATAATATAACTCTACAGATGGTCTGAGGTCATTATATTGTTATTGCATTAATAGAGATGTCAGCATCAATATAAACAATGTCTGATTCCCTTGAAAGCTCTGCTATATAATTGATATTAATGGGATATTAATGAGGTGTCTTTATTTTGATGGGTATTTGTTGGTAGAATTTGAGATTATCATTGTAAACTTAAATTGGACTCTCTTAACCCAAGTGTTCCATGTCCAGGTCACCTTTTTCACATTTAACCCAAAGCATTACATATCCTGTACCAGTGCATTCTCTTTATATATAAATGCAAGTGACCCATAAATTCCAATAATTTGTTTTATGTACATTTGTCTATAATAGTACATAATAGTTTACTCTATAATTCAACATCATAACTCTCATTTGTGATTCCGATCATAGTAATTTACTATCGTCAAGGGATGGGTTAACATCTGCCGATCGTGATCGGCCTCTCGTTGTAATATAGAAATGAGTGGTGTCTGTCCATGTTTCTGTCTTCCTCCCGCCCATCTGCGTATCTCTCCGTCTGAAAAGTTTGTTGTCTGGATGATAACTTGAGCAGAATTTGATGACATTTGGTATGAGGTTTCAGATGAGAAATTCCTGATCAAGTTTGACTCGGTCCGACCATTTCTTGCGGAGTTATATTTTGTTGTCCGGATGATCATGATAACTCAAGTTTTGATTATCCGATAGCGTTCAAATTTAGTATGTGTATTAATCCCATAAAAATACTGGTCAAATTCTCATTTGGGTTTGGTCAGACCACTTCTGATTGAGTTCAACTTCTGCCACCTTATTTGACTTAGAATTTGCCAATTATTATTCTGGTATTTAATCAAATATGTTAACAACACAGACAGTTGGAAGCAAAGTTTGGTTCAATGATTGTTCCGAGAATTATATTTCTCATTTCTAAAAAAGCCACCGATTACATAAAGCCCCCTTATTCAGGGAACATGCGGATTAGCGGCCTTTTATTACCTTCAACAGATATTGGCCACATGCCACACAGCCAAAAACAAGTGACATTAGCGTAGACATTAGCGTCAACACTGTCATCGAGTAAAGTATAAAATGATGACACCAAGACCAAACAAGCAATATTGACTCATAACCCACCAGATACACAAAATCGGTCATATTTTCGAATAACATAAATCTTTAATCAGCTTAAATGTCCATCCCATATTGTGGGAACGCAACGACATCGTATAAATATAATCAGCAGATAGCTCAGTGTTAGAAGCTTCGGCATTTAATATAAGAGAGATACAGTAATGCCCTAAATAATTGATTCCTTAACCACAACAGAATTATGGGTAACTTTTCAGGATTTATTCGGAAATATGGCTTTTTGCAATTCATCGTAAAGCTCTCAGTGTGAATTATGGGTAACTTTTTAGGATTTAGTCGAAAATATGGCTTGTTGCCATTCATCGGAAAGCTCTCACTGAGAGCTTTTCCATGAATGGCAACAAGCCATATTTCCGACTAAATCCTGAAATGTTGCCCATAATTCTGCTGTGGTTAAGGAGTCGATTATTTAGGGCATTACTGTAGCTGCATCTTCGAAGCACATCTGCTGATTTTAAATCTTTAACCCTTCCATAACTGGAGCTTCCTGATATTTGGCGAAAACCCTGTGCCAATGCATTCTCTTATATTTGCGAGTTTGCCATAGGGAGCCTCGTATATATAACAGAATGCATTTGCCTAACAATATTTACCTTGGAGGCTCCCTATGGGAAACTTGCATATCTAAGAGAATGCACTGACACAGGATATTTAATGCTGCACCAGCTCAGCTCCCAGCATGAAAGGTTTGAGTCATTCTGATGACCGAATTTTCAGTTGGTCAAGACAATTGTGAGATTGATATCCGACTGTGATTTCAGAGAAAGACGCCTCAAGCAATAACGACAACATGAATGAAGATGAAGAAACAAAAGAACAACCGCACTTAGAGAGGTCCCAATCAAATCCATTGGAAGTGATGAAAATGAGAAAAGAAAAGCTGGCGTTGAAGAGGAGCCTACCTGTATCTACATCGGAATGTAAAGATCTAAAGGGAGGGAAACAAACAAGTCCCGTGATCGAGCAGGATGACTCGAGCGATGAGCTGTCAGACGCGAGTACTGTAGTAGCTGGTGAAATCGCGAGTAATGTGGCACCTGGTGAAATCGCGAGAACTGACAGAGGATCTATTACTAGTAACACGGACAGTGGAAACGTCGATACTTTCAGGAGAAATAGTTCAGTGTTCGCCGCTGAGGGATATAGTAGTGCAATAGGGAGGCCGCATAATGATGCAGCATCAGTGTCTTCCCAGGATGCAACGGGTGCTTTACTTTATACAGACAGCGACGACTCACAGTCCCTGTCGTCTGCTAGTCGGACACTAAGTGATAGCGGTTATGTCCCCTGATTGACAGGCTAATGTTGTTTGCCATGTTTTTAAATGTTAGGTCAATATAAACAAATCGCCTGATTCTCATTCCCTAGACCCTATCTTTGGTCACCTGCTCAATTGTTTTTATTTTGGATAATTTTGAGGTAAACTTTTTTTTCATGCCTTAACCTTCAAAGTACATTGCAATGACCAATTAATAATCAGTATATTTCATTGAGGCAATTTAAGTCAGCTTATATTGTCAAAAACTGACCATGACCATTTTAAACTGTACATTGGAAGGGTCTATTATTCATCTGAAGAGGTGCTCATGGAAAATGAGCAGACGACAGGCAGACCAAAGGATAATGCAAATGCAGAAGAAATGTTATACATTGGTGGGAAATGTTCAGATAATAAGTTCAACAAATGACCCGTTCCTGAGGGAACTACTTGTCAATGAGTATTTAGTATACTTACATTTACGGGTTAAGATTAATACAAAAAATTAAATTCGCCCGCCCACCTCAATTTTCCAAAAGAGTTGAATGAGAATCTTGTAATTTATTTATATTGGCCTAAGAGAGAAAGGAAAGTTGTTTGACTAGACACTGGCTCTATGAGGCTACAACGCTTCACTCTGCACCCGTTATGAGAGACCAGAACACTCCATCAGCCGTTATTACATCACTCGGCAAAATAATGCCCAATCAGTGACCAGTCTAGAGGGTGACTTGGGAGACATCTTCTCCCTAAAATGTGTCAATTCTCCCTATTTTTGTTCCAGGGAGAGATGACCTCTCTCATATACCAGTATGTATATGTCTCGACAGCATATATAAAGCATATTTACTGATTATAATTATGTTTTACTCACTATAATGGTTTTATAAATTGGCTCTTGTGTTGCATAATTCTAATTGGATCATAGAGGGTGATGTTGGTGTCTAAATTTAACTTCAGTGTTTGTGACTTCTCCTTGATATCAGTCACCGTCTCCGGGAAATCGGGGAAAAACCATGCTTTATAATAATTAGGGATACACAAAGGTGCTTGAATCATTTTAGCAACAAGATATCTTTGTTCATACAATAATTAATTTGTCTGGTTATTTAAGTCAGTGATTTATTGCTCTCGGAAGTGAACGACGCAACCGCGATGCTCTTTTCTGGTTGGTTGGGGAAGCTCTCTCTTGTTGACATTTTCAAAATGGCAGATTGCTTTTATTGGTCTCTCATGTTGACTAACATAGCAGAAGAGTGTCGGAGCGGCATAAAGCCAGAGTTTAATCCAGAAGGGTCGTGTGTGATGCATGTGGGAATTTTATTAAGCATCGGGGTCTTCCCTATAAAATAGGCCACTGGAAAGGATTATGCAATTATTGATTAAAATTGGACACCAAAATTTAGTTGACACTGAAGACTTCAGGGTTCACGCTGTTGATTGGACATTTCTGAATTTTTGTTGACCATTTTTCAGAAACTTTGGCCAATTTGAAAAAGTTAAATATGGGATCATTGAGAAAACTGAAAATAAAACAAAAATAAAACGAAACACGCTAATAATTAACTGATAAATTTCGAGTTGGATAAAAGTGATATGGAAATGTGCACGGATGGGAAACGCAATAACTGTAATAGGTTTAAATAGCTCGTAACCAAGCCTGAGCTTAGTGTGCCTGTCATTTGCACAATGAGGTTCCCAGAAGGTGAATTTATCCCGCAGTGGAAATTCACCCTATGGGGACCTCATTCTGAATGGCCTCATCTGCTATGGGAGCCATAGACTCAGATTAAAATTCCCAAATGGTGAATATTGTAATGTAAACCCATTGGGAGCCTCGATTATGCAATGTGTCGTCTGCCAATTTGGGAATATAGAGAAACTAAACTAAAAAAGAAATAGAATCTATGTGAATAAGTTTCTATAGAAATTTGATAATAAAGAAACTTTCCAGAGAAGATGAGGCCAAAGTAGAATGAGGTCCCCCAGAGGGTGAATTTAGTGATGCTAGCCCACTATGCTGGAGACCTCATTCTGCAAATGACAGGCACACTAAACTCAGGCTTGCCCGTAACTTATATCAAAATATATGTGCACTGATTCGCTACATTGTCTTATTTTGAAACCACAAAGCAGTCAAGTACAGTAATGCTCTAAGTAATCTACTCCTTAACCACAGCAGAAATATGGGTAACTTCTCAGGATTTAGTCGGAAATATGGCTTGTTGCATTCATCGGAAAGCTCTCCCCGAGTGCTTTCCGATGAATGGCAACAAGCCATATTTCCGACTAAATCCTGAAAAGTTACCCATAATTCTGCTGTGGTTAAGGAGTCGATTACTTAGAGCATTACTGTATATTGTCACTTGATGAAAAAAGTACACCGTTCTAGAAGCTGATTATCATTGTTTTGATAAGAAAGCAAGTGTGAATTTTGATGAATTGTCATTCATACACAGGTGAGCAACTGCTGATTAGATGTTAACGGATGGAATTCTGTTGATAATTTGAGAAAAGATTGCTGACTATAGACTTGAAACGTTTTGGCCAAAAAGTTTGGCCAAATTAAATTTACTTTGGCCATATTCTAAAAAAATTGGCCATGGCCACCGACAGCATAAACCCTGGAAGACATGTAACTTATTTTGTTATATTTATTTGAACATAAGGCAGTTGCAGTGGGAAATATCAAAAATAAAAAATGTTTGCACCAATCATCAATAACCTTTTCTACACTAAATCATTCATTCTATTAAGTTATAAAGTTATACATAGGAATGGCCTAAAATTCATTTCAGGTAATAAAAGCAGATGACAGACAAAACAAAAAGATCATACTGTAACAAGCAGAATGATTCATATTCATTGGTGGGAAATGTTCAGATAATTAGTTCAACAAATATGGTCGTTTGTTGAACTTATTATCCAAACATTTCCTAAGGTAACTACTCGTCAATGAGTATTTAGTATAGAAAGGGTTAAGAACATGGAAAAATAGATGGACTTTGTTCTTATGGTTAGTCCAGCATGAGATTTCGCATTCTGAAACAATTTTTATGTAAAAATTACTGTTACAGTCAGTCCTGAGAATAAGGTGCCTGTCATTTGCAGAATGAGGTCCCCAGAGGGTGAATTTAGTGATGCTATCCTTCATAGCAGGCTAGCATCACAAATTTCACCGTCTTCGGACCTCATTCTGTTTAGGCCTCATCTTCTCTGGAAAATTTCTTTATTATCAAATTTCTATAGAAACTTCTTCACATAGATTCTATTTCTTTTTTAGTTTAGTTTCTCTATATCCCCAAATTGGCAGACGACACATTGCATAATCGAGGTTCCCAATGGGTGTACATCACAATAGTCACCATTTGGGAACTTCAATCTGACTATGTCTCCCATAGCAGATGAGGCCATGCAGTATGAGGTCCACAGAGGGTGAATTTGGTGATGCTAGCCCGATATGTGGGATATCATCACTACATTCACCCTTTGGGGACCTCATTCTGCAAATGATTGGCACACTAATTTCAGGCCTGTGTTACAGTGGAAGTAATTTTATCAAACATATCAAGCCAAATGCAGTTTTGCAAATAAATTTTTTTTGTTGAAAATTGGGTGTTTTCACAGGTTTTCATGAATATTTTCAATGCTGTAACCTTCTGTAATTAGACCTTCATGATTTTATCAGAATTTGATCAATTGTTTGTTGATAAAATGGTTGGCTCTGTAACAGTCATGATTACATAGTGATGTCTCATCACTGAATAGTTACACTAAAGATGCATTATTTGATTAAACACCCCTAAATTACTATTTCTTTGGCTTAGGCGATAACAAAATATTTTACTTGAGTTGAGGAACCCACTCATCAAAGCTAAAAGTGATCAGATATTGATTTTTGAAATTAATTAATCGATTCTGATAACTAAAGCGTATTTTGAAGAAATTATTTTGTTATAGTAACTTGATGATATTGGGACCTTCTGATCGGATTGAGTACCTTTAATAAAAAATAAAAACAAATTCTATATATTTTTCCATGTTCTTTATGGTGATGATCATTGTACAAACTTTTATATGATATTTCAAATTTACTCACTGCGAGTGGCTTATGTCCCTTTAACACTAATATTTGGTATGAATCAAGCCAAGTGTGTCTGTCATTTACAGAATGAGGTCCCCAGAGGGTGAATATAGTGATGCTATCCCACAAGGTGGGCTAACATCACCAAACTTCAAAGTTCCCCAGTCGAAGTTGATGATGTTCACCCATAAGTCACCTTGATTGTGCAGAATGAGGTCCCCAGAGGGTGAATTTGGTGATGCTAATCTGATGTGCATGGTAGTGTCACTAAATTCTCCTGCTGGGGACCTCATTCTTCAAATGACAGACACACTATTTCAAGGCTTAGTATGAATAAATTATTAGGAATACCAACATAATCTAGTCAGTCGTAGTACTTGCTTGATCTTGTGTGAATAATTTTTCTCGTTACTGATTTTGATCTCATATTATTCAAGAGTAATATTTTTGGGACCAGTCTCATGAAGACAAATCAACTTTAAGCTTTGTTAACCCTTCCATGACTGGAGCTTGCTGAAATTTTGCGAAAACCCTGTGCCAATGCTTTAACATATATATGCGAGTCTCCCATAGGGGGCCTCGCATATATAAGAGAATACATTGCCTAACAATATTTACCTTGACCTTGTAAGCCAGTGCATTCTCTTATATATGTGAGGCTTATATGTGAGGCTCCCTATGTGAGACTCGCATATATAAGAGAATGCACTGGCACAGGGTCTTTAATGCTGTACCAACGCAGCTCCCGTCATGAGCCTCATGAAAGGGTTTAAGTAGCATTTATATGTCTGCGTTGCATTGGTTCATTGTGATTACACGATCCACTGTCTATGATAAACCGTTTACATGGGTCTGTTCAGTCTTTGAAAAGCCGATGAAATTCCTAACAGATGTACGTCTCCAGATCTCTCTATTAAAATTAGTTCTGAAGTATTGAGCCTCACTCTCCACTTCATTGGAGAGTGGTGCAGACTACGTGCGATTTCATTGGTTTATGGCATAATAAGATCACTTCACAGATCAGAGGTCAATGATGTGTTAATAATTTTCCCTCGCATTGACAAACTCTACTATTGTTTGAAAACTGAATACAGGCGATATATATCCGTAATTCATTATACTCATCGCAATATAGTAGACATCATCTTCAAGTTTTGATTAGTCATCGATATTCATGCCTAATTATTCTTGGCATCTTGTTGTATTTATAACTATTTCTAAATACTACAATTCTCACAAACATTTACTATTCCCTGAATGCACTCCATATTTGGAACGGTTTATTACGTCATGTTGGGAATGCTGCATCGTCGTAGAAATGAAATATAAGGGACAAATCTAGAGATGTACAGTAATGCCCAAAGTAATCGACCCCTTAACAACAGCAGAATTATGGGTAACTTTTCAGGATTTAGTCGGAAATATGGCTTGTTGCCATTCATCGGAAAGCTCTCACTGAGAGCTTTCCAATGAATGGCAACAAGCCATATTTCCGACTAAATCCAGAAAAGTTACTCATAATTCTCACAGAGCTTTCCGATGAATGGCAACAAGCCATATTTCCGACTAAATCCTGAAAGTTACCCATAATTCTGTTGTGGTTAAGGGGTCAATTACTTTGGGCATTACTGTACATCCGTTAGGATTTTCGTTGGCTTTTCAAAGAGACTGGGGTCTGTTGTGTTATAACGCAGAGCTTCTAATTGTAACTGATAAGTTTGATATTGTAATAAAGACAATATTGCAAATCAGTCATCTGTTTTAACCCTTTCTATGCTGAATGGATTGTTCCATTATAATAGTTTACATGGAAATGGTTTATTATTCATTTGGAGGGGATGTTCAGGTAATAAAAGCAGACGACATGCAGATGAAAAGATAATAATAGCAGTCAGAGACATGGCCCAACTTTGGTCAAAATTTTCAACAGTTGGAAATTTCATACCTGCCAACACATTAGTTGGAAATTTCACACCAACAATAGGTTGAAAATGTTCTTGTAGTTTGATTTTCATACAATTTATTGGGGGGAATTAATTGTTTTGGGACCAATATTTGCATATATTCCTATTTATTGTCCAAATTTTGGACTGAAATGGTCATCAGTTGGAAATTGTCTAACCTTGGGGGGGGGGGGGGTGACAGGTTGGAAATTTTCAACACTTGGAAAGCTTGTGTCCTGGTCCCTCCCCCGTGGCCAGTCAAAAACTGCTAGTTAATTTAAAAAAAACAATATTGTCATACATTTGGTCAACATTGTCATTGGAATTGTCATTAGTTGGAATTTTCCAACCTAAGTGAGGGTGTTAGGTTTGAAATATCCAACTCTAGGAAGGCTTGAGGCTAGTCTAGATGCTAGGATTTTGCAATTTTCTTGTTCAGATTAAAAAAAATTCCCACAGCGGGCCGAACCATGGTCCCTCCCCCATAGTAAGTGGGGGTGTTGGGTTTGAAATTTCCAACTCTAAGAAGGCTTAAGGCTGGTCTAGATGCTAGGATTTCGCGATTTTCTTGTTCAGATTAAAAAATGTTCACACACCGGGCCAACCATGGTCCCTCCCCGTGGCCAATGCAAAACTGCTAATTAGTTTAACAAAACAATATTTTACTACATTTGGTCAAACTTGTGGACTGAAATGGTCATCAGTTGCAAAATGAGGTTTGAAATTTACAACACTATAGGAAAGCTTCAGTTGAGGCCAGTCTGGATGCTAAGATTTGCGATTTTCTTGTATAGTTTTCAAAATTTTCTCACACCGGGCCGAACAACAATGGTCAGCCCGGTATGTCCTGGTCTCTTGACCGTAGCCGTGTGAATTTGTCTGGAATTAGACCACTAGGATTTATGCAATTTTTCAGGTTAAAATATATGAATGTTCTCATACCGAGAATATAGAACCATGGTATATGAATATACAGGATATTAGGCCTGAGCACTGAGGTGCAAGGGGGGTGCAAATGGAATTATGCAAAACTTGTGTCTGGTCTGATTCTGATTCAAGGTGGGGGGTGGGGGTGCAGTTGGAATTTCCCAAGGTGAACACCCCCCCCCCCCCCCCCCCCAACCCAACAGAGACCCTCTAGCCACGTCCATGATAGCAGTACATGATTTATCGGGTTGTAGGGGTCTAAACAATAGAAAAATAATTGTCTGGGGGGGGACATAACATAGCTGTGTTAAATGTGATATTACTGGTTTGAATGTATTATTTTACAATCAAGTGGAGAAACTTATTTCTGACATTCGCTCTGCCATGGTCTGTTTTTGTGTTGAAAATGGTTAATTTGAGTAAAATAAATATAGGTAGAATTAAGCGTTTTGTGTGTGCAATACAAGGAGCATAACTCTAACAAATTTTAAGAAGCTAAAGCACAGACATTTGATTACCTAATATTTCTGTCAAAAATAAAACATGCTTGATGGGACCAATGCCAAAGATTATGGCTCAGCATAGATTTGAAGTACAGTACCCCCTCCCATGGGCCAAAATTACTAGAAACTGTGTATTGCTACCAATAAAATTGCAGAAGTATTCATATTCATTGGGGAAATGTTTGTTGAACTTATTGTCTGAACATTACCCGAGGGAACTACAGTAATGCCCTAAATAATCGACTCTTTAACCACAGAGCTTTCCGATGAATGGCAACAAGCCATATTTCCGACTAAATCCTGAAAAATTACCCATAATTCTGCTGTAGTTAAGGGTTGATTATTTAGGGCATTACTGTACTCGTCAGTATTTAGTATAGAAAGGGGGCTTAAAGTGGGCATTGCGTTAGTAAGCACTCCTTTTCAGTTGCAAGCTTTTTATTTCCTTGCCCATTTTGCTGTTGTCAGGCCTCAAGATAAGGTGCTGGACATTTTCAGATTGAGGTCCCCTGCATGGCCTAACCTGCTATAGGAGACCAAGACAAAGATTTTTAATGTTATTAAATGTCTCTGGATTCCTCTCTACTTCAAACCCCTCCCCCCTCACTGGTTCAATAACCAAGTCTCTGATTTCAATAACTATTTCCTTATGCTAGTTAAATTTCCCCTGATTCGCTCCCAAGTTGCTGTTTAAGAATTTTTATACCCCCACTTTTGAAGAAAATGGGGGGGTATACTGGATTGACTGCGTCTGTCCGTCCGTCACGCTTTCACCGTCCGTCCGACCTCATAACTTGATCAATAATTTTTTGTATGCAATCTCCTTAGGACGGTCTCTCCGCATGATGCTAATTGCGGTTCGGTCCGACTTTTTTTCTTCAAGTTACGCCTCTTTTTCGACTTCTGTCCGACTTAATAACTTTAACAAATATGAACCGATTTCAATAATTTTTGGTATACATGCTTCTCACAATACCCTCTCTACATGATGCGGCTAGGGATTGGCTCAGACTGTTTTTCGTAATATTACACCTCATTTTCGACTTATTTTGACTTAGAAAATTCTGTCTGACTTAATAACTTTAACAAATATGAACCGATTTGAATAATTTTTTCTGTACAAGCTTCTTGTGACACCATATAGATATTATTAGTCCGAATTTTTCTTTAAAGTTAAAAATCTTTTTGGTTGAGTTTACGGATAATGCGGGTTGAATTTGCCACGGTGGGGGTATGCTAGCACTCGAGTGCACACCTCTTGTTTCTGTCTGTCATTTGCAGAATAAGGTCCCCAGAGGGTGAATTTAGTGATGTTATCATGTAGTGGGCTAGCATCACCAAATTCACCCTCTGGGGACCTCATTCTTATGAAATTTGCAGATGATAAATTGCATAATCGAGGTGACTGATGAGTGAACTCACCAACTTCAACTGGGGGAAACTTCAATCTGATCCTAGGTCTCCCATATAAAGTTGAGGTCTAAGGAGAATGAGGTTCCCAGAGGGTGAATTTGGTGATGCTTGTCCGCTTTGCGGGATAGCGTCACTAAATTAACCATCTGGGGACCTCATTCTGCAAATGACAGACACACTATTTGCAGACTTGACACTAGTAGCATGGAAATAGTATTAGGGGTTCCGAAACCAGGCTATTAAATTGATGTGTCCTATATGTGATTTATAAGGATTTCATGTTAAATTAAAAGTGGTATTATCACACCTGTGAATTATGTCCCTGGTGACAGCACGCTAATTTGACAATTTTAACTCCGCCCCATGTCAAAACAATTTTTTTAACATTCCCGAACATGAAATGCTCAGTTTGAACTGTCTTAGACCTGGCATGTCAAATTGACTGCAGCACAGATATGGAGGGGTCCACAAAATATTTTAATTTGTCATAATTACTAATATCTTATATATTCAGATAGACGCTTGCCACTCAAATATTCAAAAAATGATGTGTTCATCCACATAACTGAAAGTTTGCGATTATCAGCTGATCAGGGACTATTTTGTCACATACTATAGTAATTCTCTAATTAATCGACCTCTTAACCACAGCAGAATTATGGGTAACTTTTCAGGTTTTAGTCGGAAATATGGCTTGTTGCAATTCATCGGAAAGCTCTCGGGGAGAGTTTTCCGATGAATGGCAACAAGCCATATTTCCGACTAAATCCTGAAAAGTTACCCATAATTCTGCTGTGGTTAAGAGGTCGATTAATTAGAGCATTACTGTATATATAAAATTAACGTATTTTAATGGTAGAAAGTGTGTAATAAATAAACCGTATAATCACTCAGAGTTTAGCAGGCCCAACCGCTCTCGTGAATTATGTCACGTAATCATTAAAACCAATTGATTTCTCTCTCTACACTTGAAGCATTGGGTCCAGTTTGTAAGTCTAAGATTATCGTTGGCTTTTTACTGAAGCTGAACTTACACATGTAACAGTATTGAAGAACGGACCCATGGTGTGTCCCTTTAACAATTGCAAATTTCTGGGAAATAATTTCAACTGAATGCTGCATGAGAATACTGATAGCAGTGAAGAATTCAGATCTCATTGTTTTATATTCAGGACAGTAGCAGAAGTTGATGTGTACTTTGCATCATGTTAACATTTCTGAGATAATTGTAAATAAATAATATATATGCCCATCATACCATTACATGTGTCTGTGCTATGGTTTATGTCATGATAAGGGGAGACGATCATTAGTTAATTTTACGCTAACAGCTTCCTTAAAGTTGAGTCTGCCATTTGATTGGAGGGCTTTGCAAGTTTGACGTGCATTGTCACAAACAACATTGCAGTTTTGACCGTAGGCGCAGATTAAAGATGCATCATATAATTTTTTCTATAGCGTTGAAATGTGTGTATCAATTTATTTTAACTACCGGTTAGTAACTGTGGAGATTGCAAAAGCATAGAATTGGCAACGGATCTACGATATGAAAATAAAATTGGCTACTTCACAACTTTCAAAGAATTCCTATGCGATTTAGGCCTATCAGTATCAATGCCGTTGGTTCGCATAATGAAAACCAGCTGAGACGTCATGGCATGGTTCATGACATCATTAACGTCATTTCACTTTGCGGACCCGAATCCGCCGGGTCAGTGATTTCACCTCACTGGACTAGACATATGCCCAGACATGCTTCAATTACTGTAATATGGGAGCCAGAGGGCCTACCGGTACTGCGTAACAGCTTCTGTTCGGAATTTGGAAATGTCAGCTTATTTAATGCATAAGACATTGATAAGTCTTTTCAAAGTATATGAATTTTTTTTATACTATTACCTGCATTCATCGACCTATTTTAGTCGAAATTCCTAGGTGTAGTTTGAGGACTGAAGTTTATGAGTCGCTTTAACAAGAGACGTGGCATCTGGCGGTGGTGTCCCACCCCCTAACTTTGGTAAACAATTTCAACATGGATATTGCTATGAAATATGTAGTTTGAATTTTCCAATAATATTTAATGTGGAATATGTGGTTTTCCGATGAAAAATTAAACATTTAACTACTTTCGGTAAAATTTTCGCTCTGAAATGGCAATTAGCTTGAAATTACCAATATTTGGAAATTTAAAGTACCAGTTGGAACATTCCGAGGCAAGGGTGGTATGCAAATGACATTTCTGAAAATTGGGACTTATTTGATCTGACTCAAGGGTATGCAGTTCGAATTTCCAATATGAAACATGGAAACCTCCAAATAAAGACCCTCTAGCCACAACCCTAGCTTTAGCCGTTAGAAAGCCATATCAAAACTTTGAATACTTCCCAACCTGGGCAACGCTGGGATCCTGCTAGTGATAACTACACAATTATTTCAACCCACTTTCAAATTCTGTATTTTAATGTGATGATGTACAAACAAGTCTATATTTGAGTGGTATAGTAATAGTATACTGTTAATAGAATTGGTACTACAGCGTATTTATATCCTGTGATTAGTGTAATATTGAATCACAGCGTATGTGATTGCTCCACTTTGTGTCATGTACGATCATATTACGACAAGTGCATACTGATAGAAATATAAACTGTGTGCATGAACAGTGTCACATACTCAACTGAAATTTGAAGTGTCTTTACAATCGACAGATTGTATTTTTTTTCCAAATGAGTGAACAGATTATATTGTTTTACAATTTGTTATTGGCAATCGCTGTGACCACAATAGATGAAGATTGGACAGTCGATTTTAAGAAAATAGATACACTTTTTAGTTCAACTTGATGATGTCCAACAATTTCCTGTAGCATACCATACAGGTCACATCTCTCATCACCAAACTTCATATGGATTTTGGGGTGACCTCTAGATGGGAGCCATCAATTTTTTCCGAAATTCTTTAAAAAACATGGCGGTGAGGAGCCATCTTGGATTTCAAATTTGATCGCCACACCCTGCAGCCCGCATTTGTTGGAGAACTGTGGCCCTAATGCGATGTTCAATCAGTTTACTTTACATTGAATGTGTTCAGTCATATCACAGAGGCTCAAATGACGTGAAAGGAAAGTTACTATAACACATGTTTCATGAGTCTCTCCTGCCTGCTCCACTGTTCATGTAATCTTCAATTTCTCAAGAATGTAGAAAGTTTTAGGGGGATCTGCGTATGCAAGCATACTCTGATAGATCAAGTCTTCTCAGTCCACAACAGCAATACTAGGGATATCGGTTGGGTTGATGCTGTTTTGGACTAAGCCCAGCTGTGTTACCCTTCTATAACAGACGTAAAAAATGTACATGTGGAGCCCGGGCATATGCGTAAACCCCTGAATGTGATTAATCATCTGACATGTCGGCGATTAATCTGTCTTCGAAATGATATATCATTTACCGTTGTCGAAAAAGGTGAAGTGATGATACAATTGTTTAATATATTGTTTACATACATTTTCTGATAGCGCGAGAAATCAAAATTCTCTGGAAAACAAGGCTTATAAGTCTCGTTGCTTTTTACATTTTACGGACCTCTGATATATGTATGTTTTATATCATCATGCTTGGGATAGGCTGCCCCCTATGTTCAAGCTTCCATTTGACTTAATCCAAAGACATACACGCAAGATAACTCCCGCCCACGATTCTGGGTGTAAAGACTGTTGCAGAAGAGTAACAGAATGGGATTCGGTCCAAAACAGCATCATCCCAACCGATATCCCAAGCTGTTGTGGACCGAGAAGACTTGGTCCAACTCTGTGATAACTATTACAATGTACTCATTTTGGTTATGTGGTAATTAAAAATTTTCAATACATTAACCTGTTCTTTACTAAATACTCATTGACACATGTAGTTCCCTTAGGAAATGTTTAGATAATATGTTCAACAAACGACCCATGTTATTATCTGAACATCTCCCACTAATGAATAGGAGTCCTTCTGCAGATGTACATGTATTATCTTTTGTCTGTCTGGCAGCTGCTCATTTTTACTGTGAACACTCCCTGCAAATGAATTACAATTCCAATCTATACTTTCAGAATTGGGTTTGATAATCCATTTAGTAAAGAATGGGTTAAAACTGTATCCCAAGATTGTAGTCATTCATGGGATTTCATGATGGGAGCTGCGCTGGTGCAGCATTAAAAATCCTGTGCCAGTGCATTCTCTTATATATGCGAGTCCCCAATAGGGAGCCTAGGTTAAGGTAAATATTGTTAGGCCAATGTATTCTCTTATATATGCGAGGCTCCCTATGGGAGACTTGCGTATATAAGAGAATGCACTGGCATAGGGTTTTCGCAAAATTTCAGGAAGCTCCTGTCATGGAAGGGTTAAAAAAAATTACTTAGAATTTCCATACTGTGTATAAAATAACACGGTTCAGCCAAGAAGTGCAGCATAGACACACTGTAGAATCGTTTATCTGATTCTCCGAATAAACCCTGATTCACTGAAGATATTTCAGATAAACAATTATACATTGTGAAGAGGAACTTGGTAGAATAATTGTTGCTTTATCCTGGGAATCATTGTTGGATAATCTGGCAGAACAGCCTCTCGACTTATTTTTACAAAACAAGTTTTCGGTGGAGGGAACAAATAAATGAAAAGTCCAAATCCAAATAAGCAACTTGCATATATGTACATAATTGCAAGGTGTAATATATCAGTCATCTGGCACGGCACTATATCTCCAGGATAATATAGATTGATCGTCCAAAGTTGTGGAAACTAGGTGTATGGCCCTGGTGAAAGTTTTTCCAAAAAAATAGCTGAAAGTTGATCCTGTTGAAAGTCAGTAGGAATAACAGCCAGTCTGATACTAATTCATAGAACCATCTAACTCCAGTATCAGTCAGAATCCAATGACAGGATAATCAGATATCTCAGCATCAGACAGAATTCCTCGACCAACGGTCATATGTCTCAATCATGTCTTGGTCTGTTTTTTCTATCTCCGGTGTTTTATCACGTATTGGTCTGTTTTGCTATTTCTTCGTATTCTGAATAGTCATATTCTCTAAATGGAACTACGTAATCTATCCAACCTGTAAGTAAGAAATAAGAATCATCACAGTACCTCAATGATAAGATATATGTGTATGTACCAAAGAGGCCTCTCTGATCTGAGTACTTAATGCTCCTGGCATACCAGAGCTGTTAAGTTACGCGGATTGTCTATGAGACTCCCAGACCCCAGTAACTGCCATGCTAGAATTGCGAAAACTTTGCCAGATTAGAATGGCAGCCGATCGACACAGTGACAATGCAAATTGTCAACAAAAATGGAAGAATATATATAGATAAGGGATGGGAATTTATTTGTGTTTGCTGAGTCGTCAACTTATATATTGGTTGTCAATTCGTGAACATGCCGATATTGAATGCTATGTACGCATATATTTCACAAATGTTGTGTTGTTACATTATTGTTTTTCTCCGGTCGACATCAGTTATATGTCAAATTTAACAAAATTGCACAGGCTAGTTATAAGTTATGTCGATCTATCGTAAATAGATGGCCGAGTTTAAATATTATTGTCGATTGGACTATTATTTTGAAAAAGGCCTCACAATTCTGACATAAACCAACAATGCGCAACCATATTTGAACTGGATGTGTTACATACCTTGATCCTGAGCCTTGCCTATAGATATCACAATCTTTTTATATTGCGTCTGACAAAGTTGGACTTTCTTTATGTCGAGGACTTGTCCGGTTTGTGGGCTGATGAACTGTTGCAAAAGGTCAACATTCTGGAAAAAGATGCAAAATATTGGTGATTAATCAAGCCTGATTTTAGTGTGTCTGACAATTGCAGAATGTGGTCCCCAGAGGGTGAATTTAGAGACGCTATCCCGTACAGTGGGCTAGCATCACCAAATTCACCCTCTGGGGACCTTATTCTGCTTAGGCCTCAACAGCTGTGGGAGACCTAGGATCAGATTTAAGTTCCCCATGGAAATAATGTAGGACGATAGTTAAAAGTAACCACAACGACAATGCAAATAGATTCAAATATCAGAAGTCTTCAAGTAGTTCATAGTTGAGTAATGTCACCTCGATTATGCATTTTATCTTCAGCAAATTAGGGGATATAGAAACTGAACAGAAGGGAAAAAGTAACTAACTAGAGGTGTGACTAAGGATACCCCCCGTGTTTTTAAAATACTAAGATGTTTCACATGTCAGTAAACATTTAGTTAAAATAATAAAATAACAGTTCCCATTGCAGGTGCACAACCCTAACCCTAATCTTAAACCTGTAGGAATAATGTAGGAATAAAAGCTCGGTCAAAATTATGCATGTTACGCAAATGTTCCAAGTCGAAAAAGGTGACTAACTCCACACACAAAAAAGTTGGACAGACGTCATAATCACAGGTGCACAGGTTCCCATGGTACTAAATATCAGTGCCAAGATTAAAAAACATTGATCTAAAAATGTAGGAATAAAAGCTCGGAAAAAATTATGCATGTTGCAAAACATTTTCTAAGTAAAATGAAAGTGTCAATGACACTGTAGCTCAACTTAGGTAGGGGAATAATTTAATGGTTGACAGTAAATGGAGGAATAGGAAAGGTGCTACGGTAATTGAAATGTCTAACATGCGCCAAAGGATTTAGTGATGCAAAGAGTAAAATACAAGATGGCTGCTGGTGGCCATTTTTTTGGCCAATTGACCCCAAAAGAACTCGTTCCCATCTACGTATAATTGTTAACATCCATGACAAATTTTATGAAGATCTGACCAAAGCTACGACATACAAATTTCATGATGATCAGACGAACAGTACGACCTGTAGACCGCGCCAATGGATTGAATTTTGAAATCCAAGATGGCCGCTGGCAGCCATGTTTTTTGGCCGAATGACCCCACAATGATTCGTTCCCATCTACATGTCAATGTCAACATTCATGACAAATTTAATAAATATCAGACCAAAGGTATGACCTGTAGCCCACGCCAAAGGATTTAGTCATGCAAAAAGTAAAATGCTGGTGGCAATGTTTTTTGACCGATTGACCCCAAAACGACTCGTTCCCATCTACATGTCATTGTTATAATTAATGACAAATTTCATGACCATTTGACCAAAGCTACGACCTGTAGCCCGCACCAAAGGATTTAGTCATGCAAAGAGTAAAATCCAAGATGGCTGCTGGCGGCCATGTTTTTTTACCAAATGACCCCAAAACGACTCGATCCCATCTACATGTCATTGTTATCATTCATGACAAATTTCATGATGATCAGACGAACAGTACGACCTGTAGCCCGCGCCAATGGATTGAATTTTGAAATCCAAGATGGCCGCCAGCAGCCATGTTTTTTGGCCGAATGACCTGACAATGATTCGTTCCCATTTACATGTCAATGTCAACGTTCATGACAAATTTTATAAAGATTAGACCAAAGGCAACCTATAGCCCGCGCCAAAGGATTTAGTCATGCAAAGAGTAAAATCCAAGATGGCTGCTGGCGGCCATGTTTTTTGGCCGAACGACTCCAAAATCACTCGTTCCCATCTACATGTCAGTGTTAACATCCATGACAAATTTCATAAACTTCCGACCAACACAACGACCTGTAGCCCGCGCCAAAGGATTTAGTCATGCAAAGAGTAAAATCCAAGATGGCTGCTGGCGGCCATGTTTTTTGGCCGAACGACACCAAAATTACTCGTTCCCATCTACATGTCATTATAAACATCAATGACAAATTTCAAGATGATCAGGCGAACAGTACGATCTGTAGCCCGCGCCAATGGATTGAATCTTGAAATCCAAGATGGCTGCCAGCGGCCATGTTTTTAGGCCGAATGACCCCAAAATGACTCGTTCCCATCTACATGTCAATGTCAACATTCATGACAAATTTCATAAAGATCAGACCAAAGGTACGACCTGTAGCCCGGGCCAAAGGATTTAGTCATGCAAAGAGTAAAATCCAAGATGGCTGCTGGCAGCCATGTTTTTCGGCCGAACAACTCCAAAATCACTCGTTCCCATCTACATGTCATTGTTAACATCCATGACAAATTTCATGATGTTCCGATCAAAGCTACGACCTGTAGCCCGCGCCAAAGGATTTAGTCATGCAAAGAGTAAAATCCAAGATGGCTGCTGGCGGCCATGTTTATTGGCCGAACGACCCCAAAATGACTCGTTCCCATCTACATGTCAATATTAACATCCATGACAAATTTCATGATGATCAGACGAACAGTACGACCTGTAGCCCGCGCCAATGGATTGAATTTTGAAATCTAAGATGGCCGCCAGCGGCCATGTTTTTTGGCCGAATGACCCCACAATGATTCGTTCCCATCTACATGTCAATGTCAACATTCATGACAAATTTCATAAAGATTAGACCAAAGGTACAACCTGTAGCCCGCGCCAAAGGATTTAGTCATGCAAAGAGTAAAATCCAAGATGGCTGCTGGCGGCCATGTTTTTTGGCCGAACGACACCAAAATCACTTGTTGCCATCTACATGTCATTATTAACATCAATGACAAATTTCATGATGATCAGGCGAACAGTACGATCTGTAGCCCGCGCCAATGGATTGAATCTTGAAATCCAAGATGGCTGCCAGGGGCCATGTTTTTAGGCCGAATGACCCCAAAATGACTCGTTACCATCTACATGTCAATGTCAACATTCATGACAAATTTCATAAAGATCAGACCAAAGGTACGACCTGTAGCCCGGGCCAAAGGATTTAGTCATGCAAAGAGTAAAATCCAAGATGGCTGCTGGTGGCCATGTTTATTGGCCGAACAACCCCAAAACGACTCGTTCCCATCTACATGTCAATATTAACATCCATGACAAATTTCATGATGATCAGACGAACAGTACGACCTGTAGCCCGCGCCAATGGATTGAATCTTGAAATCCAAGATGGCTGCCAGCGGCCATGTTTTTTGGCAGAATGACCCCAAAATGACTTGTTCCCATCTACATGTCAATGTCAACATTCATGACAAATTTCATAAAGATCAGACCAAAGGTACGACCTGTAGCCCGGGCCAAAGGATTTAGTCATGCAAAGAGTAAAATCCAAGATGGCTGCTGGCGGCCATGTTTTTCGGCCGAACGACCCCAAAATCACTCGTTCCCATCTACATGTCATTGTTAACATCCATGACCAATTTCATGATGTTCCGATCGAAGCTACGACCTGTAGCCCGCACCAAAGGATTTAGTCATGCAAAGAGTAAAATCCAAGATGGCTGCTGGTGGCCATGTTTATTGGCCGAACAACCCCAAAATGACTCGTTCCCATCTACATGTCAATATTAACATCCATGACAAATTTCATGATGATCAGATGAACAGTACGACCTGTAGGCCGCGCCAATGGATTGAATCTTGAAATCCAAGATGGCTGCCAGCGGCCATGTTTTTTGGCCGAATGACCCAAAAATGACTCGTTCCCATCTACATGTCAATGTCAACATTCATGACAAATTTCATGAAGATCAGACCAAAGGTACAACCTGTAGCCCGCGCCAAAGGAAATTGTTGACGGACACACGGACACACGAACACACGGACGACGGACGCCAAACCATGGCAATAGCTCAAACTTACAAGTAAGTTGAGCTAAAAAGGGGGATAACTCCACCCAAAAAAGTCTGACAGACGTCATAATCGCAGGTGCACAGGTTCCCATGGTGGTTGATGTCTGTGCCAAGATTTATGGAAAATGATCTTAAAACGACTGAGAAAAACTCCTGACAAATTTTTGTCCACGGACAGATGACGGATGGATGGATGATGGACGGACGGACAAGCTGGGGGGTATAAAAACAATGTTAATTACAAAAGATTCTTCCCAGAAGATGAGGCTTAAGCAGAATGAGGTCACCAGAGGGTGAATTAGGTGATGCTAGCCCACTGTGCAGGATAGCATCACTAAATTCACCCTCTGGGGACCTCATTCTGCAAATGTCAGACACACTAAATTCAGGATTGTGATTAATGTACAATACTGTAGTTACAAGAGATATGGCTGAAATAGGACAATGTGCCTAATTCAATAATAACGGATTGTTTTTTAGCTTCAATCGGAAACTCAGCATTATAACTCAACCATGTAAACGGTCTAACATAGACAAATTCAAGGCAGTCAGGGGGAGTCTAAATTCAAGCTAGAAAATGGGTTCCCAAATTCAAGCTACGATTGGGTGACAGAATTCAAATTAGGAATGGTCATATCAATTCAAGTCCAAAATTCACAATAATAAAAGCAAGTACAATAATTGTATTAACTACTAGCTGAAACACGAGGGAGCCATTATTCAGTGTCGGAGTGGCCTTCGGCCCCTGCACAAAGGGGTGTCCCCTTTGTTCGATTAAGGCCTGTGGCCCTCTTTGTGTGATCCCCTTTGTGCGGTTTGCACACATTTTGGTCTTAGACAGAGCCTTTATTAAGCAGCGGCCCTTTGTGGGCTTCAAAAAAATAAATAATTAGTTTTAGCGTCCACCAGGGTACCCCGAGTCAACATCAAATTTGTTTGAAATAGGTTGAGGGGTCTTTGAGAACAATCACGAACAGAGAGACGGACAGACAGATCCTACTTTTTTATATACAGTAATGCCCTAAATAATCTACTCCTTAGCCACAGCATAATTATGGGTAATTTTTCAGGATTTAGTCGGAAATATGGCTTGTTGCCATATTTCCTAATTTTTCAGGATTTTGTCGGAAATATGGCTTGTTGCCATTCATCGGAAACTCTCACTGAGAGCTTTCCAATGAATGGCAACAAGCCATAATTCCGACTAAATCCTGAAAAATTACCCATAATTGTACTGTGGTTAAGGATTCGATTATTTAGGGCATTACTGTATATAGATAATGTTAGAAAATAAGAAAACAATAATAAACGAGAGGCCGATCACGATCGGCAGATGTTTAACCCATACCTTGGCGACAGCGATGAGCTATTTTCATATATCCTTACCCCATCCTTTTCATGAGTGCAAAACTTTAAACAATTCACACCCTACTATTAATTCACAAGTGAAATCACACTTATTGGGCACCTTGCTCACATTAACACAATGTTAACAGACGTGGCTTTGATTTCAACTTATTAGTGACTCCAACACAGATACATGTATGTCTTATAGAGTTATAAGTCTAATTAAGCTCAATCCATAGTCGGAGAGAAGCACCATAGCTGTTAAATATCAAATAGTTAAGAAATTAGGTAGATAAACATCATAGCAACTCAATTTATCTATTTATTACATTGGAACATGAGACATTACATATTGTGTGGTTTTTTTTATTATCATTGCTATTTTTTTGTTTATAATATCTTGTGTTAGCTGCATATTAAAAATTCATAGCAACCTATTAATATTTCACCACTAAAAAACAATCAATACCTGATCAACTATAGAAGTGAGGGCTGTATAGACCTGGATATAAAATATGATTGCTAATGATTGGATATAAATGTTAATTTTCTTGTAAGTTGATCATTAGAAAGATATGTTTGTGAACAGTTTAAATATAATTAAAGTTAAGGTTAATATTATCACAACCATTCGATCGATACCAAAATCTATACAGGTGAAGAATGTGTCATGATTATCACAGATGTGATTATTTATAGAGTAATCATGCAAAAAATATTTAGCTATCACATTGTGTCAACAGGATTGGTGAAGGATGTTAATATATTTAAGCAAATAAACCAAATGACCCTCACTATGCAGGTTAGAGGTGTGTTATCATAAACTGTGCCAGAACTATAAACATAATCAATGGAAATATTTGAGTTATCAAATTGGATAGTAAGGGGTTAATCTTACCCAAACTAATGAACTGATAAACACAGAGTAGTCAACAAAAAGCATGTCATTGGATTTAGAAACCCATACAATAAGTCAGTCTCAAGAATCCCAGCACTTAATATTATCCTGTAGCCCAAATGCAATTGAGGGAATTTCAAAATAAGACATATCCTCTAATGATGAATTTCAATTGGTCATTTCTTGAAACACTGACTGAACCTGGCTCAAAGTTAAAGTGATAATTTAACATATGTCTATCAGATAATATGAGTCAATCGAATGGGTTAATTTTAATCCCAAATCCATGCAAATTAAAAGTGGATCACCATCAACATGTACATAGAATAGGAGAATGATCAAATAAAAAACATCAGAAGACCATATGATGTGTGCAGAGGGTTAATCATTTTCAATGACATCATATGATGGAACTAAGGAATGCTGTATTAATTATTTTCTAAGTTATAACAACAGTGTCTCTGTAAACAATAATGCCATGAACTGCATGGTTTTAGCAGAGAACAGAACTGGAATAAAGAGTCTAACATCAATCAAAGTTTGACAGATGTTTATATTAAGTCTGCAGCCACCAGTGGAACATCAGGTCACTGTGTCCAAAGCAATAAATTATCTCCTTCCAATAACACAGGTGTGTGTTGTCTTGTTCTATTCAAATTTAATAGTGCATGGAAAAGATGTATGAATTATAAAGGGCCATAACTCTGTTAATATATACCGGATCAAACCCATATTCACACTTGATCTGTATTTAGGGGTCAGAAATTCATATACCAAAATTGGTGTCGATCAGATGAAAAATGTTTGAGTCATCCTGGCTTGGATGAATTCTATTTAAAAACAAGAGTGGAAAGGGTTAACTAAACAATACCAAAATCCATACAGATGAAGAACGTGCTAAGAAAGACCTAGGTAAGAAATATGAGGCAGATCAGAAGAAAATTGTTTGACTTTGATACATCGGATAGCATTTGTGAGCAGGGTTAATTATTTTCTAAACCGATCAACCAATCGATACCAAAAAATATACAGGTGAGCCACGTGTCATCATAAACCTGCATATAAAATATGAACACAATGGGTAAAAAAATACATGAGTTATGGCATCAGATAGAATATGACCAGGTATGGATGGAAAGTGTTAATCATTTCTAAACCGATCAACCGATCGATACCAAAAACTATACAGGTGAGGGGTGTGTCATCATAAACATGCACATAAAATTTGAACATGATCCGATAAAAACTACTCAAGTAATCGAATCGGATAGCAAGTGTCTACGGACAGACGGACGGACGGACAGACGGACAGACGGACAGACGGACGGACGAACGACGGATGGTTGATCCGGACGTCGGCATTATGTGTACCATACATGGTATGGGTACACATAAAAAGGAAAGTTTTTAGTGGAAGTTTTCTCATTTTTTATTTTTATTTCGAGAAATGTTACCTTTTCATGCACAACAAGATAATCATCTCTACAGATAGGACATGGGCTGCCTGTGGCAATCTCGCCTTTTTTCTGAAAATAGATCAAAATGTTCTCAAGAGTTACAGTTAAAGACATATTATCTATCTATTATATATTTTGGATGATCTGTCTGTCTGTGGTCTGTCTGTGGTCTGTGTGTTCGCGATGAACTCGAAAACGGCCGACCCGATTTCGATGAAACTTCGTATGTGAGGATACTATCGGTCGGGAAGTGGCATAGGCATATTAATTTTCAGATCCGAGGTCAACTTTTCACGTGCCGAGGTCAAATCTGTTTTTACGCCGTTTTGCGCTAATATATTTCAGTTCGGTGCTCACAAATCGATTCGATATAGCGCGAATAATAAATTGCCATTCATATAATCTGTGGCGCTTCATCTTTCCAATGATGTATCACACGCCTGTGTACGTTTAAAGTTTCTACCTTAATTATCGGGAAGAACGCAGGACCATGCTTCGCTCATCGAAAAACATTCCGTAAATATATTACGCCGTCAACAGATCGTGACGTGATCGCGTTTAACTCTTAACCGGCCGATGTCGCGTTAACTCATCACCGGCCGAGGTATCCGCAAATGACATTGGGCAATATATATATATATCTCGGAAACGGGTGGAGCTATCGACTTGAAATTTGGTATGTGAATGTATCTTGCCCCGGATACGAATTTTATCGGGTCGCCGAGCCCGTGCGACGCCAGCTTCGCGCATGCACAGACCAGATCTCGGAAACGGGTGGAGCTATCGACTTGAAATTTGGTTTTTGAATAGCCCGGACGAAGTCGGGTCACCTTCTAGTCTATACTATATATTTTGAGACTTCGTATATATGTGTGTGGGTACTTCATAGAATCCAAAACGCGTGTAAAGATTGAGCTCAAACTTCCTATGTAAGTGTCAAATCCCACCGACACGACCGTGGTCGCGGTTTAGAGAAGCTCAGAGCACCCGTTCTCTAATCTCAAATCACCGCAAAGGCACGGCGTGGGATAATCAAGTGATTATTTAATGAGCGTTTGTTTTTGACGCATCTCTATAAAGAGCGTCTGTTTCCCATTCAACGTTATTAGCATCTGCAGTGTTATACGGGAACATTGAGTGCTTGCCTATGCGGGGAGATTTATTGGAGCTCTTACAACATCATTGTTATAGTATGTATGACACTTAGGTCAGATTTATTGGAGCTCTGACAACATCATTGTTATAGTATGTATGACACTTAGGTCAGGGCTGGGGGGGGGGGGGTTGTTATAGGCATAATGCTTCTCAGAAATCCCGGTTACAAACCAACACTCACAATTTCGTATTTACGCAAACGTTATCGCTCAAAATTTATTCCCTGCGAGCACGGATGGCGCGCTTTGTTTTTACAGTATATACCTTTATACCGAAATCATCCCAGATAATCACGAATATAGCATCAGATTTCTCCCCAGATATACCGTTATAAAGCTACTGGAATCTGCCAATCTACTATATAATTTGAGACTCCCGTATATATATATATATATATTATATATATATATATATATATATATGTGTATATATGTGGGTACTTCATAGAATCGAAAACGCGTGTAGGAACGGGCATCCCCACGGCAATGTCGGCTTATAAGACATCTTTACTACACATGACAGCCGATGGACAATTGGTCTCTATATATGTACCAAAATTACGCCGCGTTGGTGACTGGCAAATTCCAGGGAATGCCGATTGAGCTCAAACTTGCTACCTACGGGAAGTGTCATATATATGAGTGTGTCCTTTATAGACTCGAACCGATTGAGCTCAAACTTGCTAAATATTGACTGGGAAATTCCAGGGAATGCCGATTGAGCTCAAACTTGCTACCTACGGGAAGTGTCATATATATGTGTGTGTCCTTTATAGACTCGAACCGATTGAGCTCAAACTTGCTAAATACGGGAAGTGTCATGGACGGGTTCATTGAAAAACAAAAAAAAATCGGGTCAAATTTAAAAACAAAATTAAATAGGCACAATTAACTCCTTGAAAAACAAAAAAAAATCGGGTAAAATTTAAAAACAAAAAATTAAATAAAAAAATAAAAAAAGCACAATTAACTCATTGAAAAACAAAATAATTAACTCATTGAAAAACAAAAAATTAAATTAAAATTGTCATGTTTCTGACTATTGCCGAAATTTGCTGCAAATGCAGCACAAGTGTCTCGGAACCTGTTGCGATTGCTTTTTCGAACAAAGCCATGGGACGAATGCCGCCAGTGGCGGGCTAACCTGCTAGTCTATACTATATATTTTGAGACTTCGTATATATGTGTGTGTGTACTTCATAGAATCCAAAACGCGTGTACAGATTGAGCTCAAACTTCCTATGTAAGTGTCAAATCCCACCGACACGACCGTGTTGGCGGTTTAGAGAAGCTCAGAGCACCCGTTCTCCAATCTCAAATCACTGCAAAGGCACGGCGTGGGTTAATCAAGTGATTATTTAATGAGCGTTTGTTTTTGACGCATCTCTATAAAGAGCGTCTGTTTGCCATTCAACGTTATTTGCATCTGCAGAGATATACGGAACATACATTAAATTTAAAAAACATTTGTTTCTGACCAACCCTGCGAGCACGGATGGCGTGCTTTGTTTTTACAGTATATAGTTATATACCGAAATCATCCCAGATAATCACGAATATAGCATCAGATTTCTCCCCAGATATACCGTTAAAAAGCTACTGGAATCTGCCAATCTACGGGAAATTCCAGGGAATGCCGATTGAGCTCAAACTTGTTACCCACGGGAAGTGTCATATATATGAGTGTGTCCTTTATAGACTCGAACCCATTGAGCTCAAACTTGCTAAATAAGAAAATAGCCCCCAAGCCGTCAATATCAACAACAACGATATTACTAAATACACGTTTTCGGCAATGTGAGAGTTTTCGGGGAGCCGTGATGCTAACAACAACGACCCGAAGCCCTGAATGCCAACAACAGATTCAATGCAATGTTATCTATTATGCAGAGAGATTTCACGACATTACGACGGGTACGGCAGACTCAAAATATTATGCAGACAGATTTCCCGACGGGAAGCGTTTGTTTTAAATTCAATGCAATGTTATCGTAGAGAGATTTCACGAGACAAAGAATGCGTTGTCTGTCGTTCCTAGGAAGGGGGGGATTTCTACGGGTAAATTTTTCCGCCAGAAACAAAAAAATTAATTAAAACAATTTACAATTTAATTAAAACAATTTAAAATTAAAAAAAATTAACAATAAAAAAACAATTCAGAAACAAAATATATTAAATTTAAAAAACATTAAATTCATATTCAAAAATGTCATGTTTCTGAAACAAAGCCATGGGACGAATGCCGCCGGTGGCGGGCTAACCTGCTAGTCTATACTATATATTTTGAGACTTCGTATATATGTGTGTATGTGTGTACTTCATAGAATCCAAAACGCGTGTACAGATTGAGCTCAAACTTCCTATGTAAGTGTCAAATCCCACCGACACGACCGTGGTCGCAGTTTAGAAAAGCTCAGAGCACCCGTTCTCCAATCTCAAATCACCGCAAAGGCACGGCGTGGGTTAATCAAGTGATTATTTAATGAGCGTTTGTTTTTGACGCATCTCTATAAAGAGCGTCTGTTTGCCATTCAACGCTATTTGCATCTGCAGAGAGATATACGGAACATACATTAAATTTAAAAAACATTTGTTTCTGACCAACCCTGCGAGCACGGATGGCGCGCTTTGTTTTTACAGTATATAGTTATATACCGAAATCATCCCAGATAATCACGAATATAGCATCAGATTTCTCCCCAGATACACCGTTATAAAAAGATACTGGAATCTGCCAATCTACGGGAAATTACAGGGAATGCCGATTGAGCTCAAACTTGCTACCCACGGGAAGTGTCATATATATGAGTGTGTCCTTTATAGACTCGAACCGATTGAGCTCAAACTTGCTAAATAAGAAAATAGCCCCCAAGCCGTAAATATCAACAACAACGATATTGCTACCTACGGGGAGCAACGTTATTAGCATCTGCAGAATTATGCAGAGAGAAAATGCTTTCCTATTTTTAGAACGCAACACATGTTTACGTCGCGTTGGTGATTGAGGTTCACAACGGGGTTAATTGACTGTCCGCTCTTTGCGACGATGAGGTTCACGGCGGGGACTATTGACCAACACTCACAATTTCGTCTTTTGCATCAGATACCAACACCTCGACCGATCGGGACGAAACTTGGTACGTGAGTGTAGTTTGACCAGGTGGTCGTCGCTGTCGTATTGGCGAGCCCGTGCGACGCCCGTGCAGCGCATGCGCAGACGAGATATCGGAAACGGGTGGAGCTATCGACTTGAAATTTGGTATGTGAATGTATCTTGCGCCGGGTACAAATTTTATCGGGTCGCCGAGCCCGTGCGACGCCCGTGCAGCGCATGCGCAGACGAGATCTCGGAAACGGGTGGAGCTATCGACTTGAAATTTGCTATGTGAATGTATCTTGCGCCGGGTACAAATTTTATCGGGTCGCCGAGTCCGTGCGACGCCAGCTTCGCGCATGCGCAGACCAATTTTTTCTTATTGAAACGCGTGGCGCTAAAAATTTAAAAAAAATATTTTAAAAATGTCATGTTTCGGACAAGCCGCCGGTGGCGGGCTAACCTGCTAGTACTATATATTTTGAGACTTCCGTATATATATATGTACTTTATAGAATCGAAAACGGCTGGCTCGATTGAGTTCAAACTTCCCATCTAAGGGTAAAAACCCACGAACACCGTAATTGTCACGTTTTGGAGAATCTCTGAGCACCCTTTATCCACTCCCAAATCACCACAAAGGCACGGCGGGGGTTAATCTTTAATGAGCGTTTGTTTTTGACGCATCGCTATAAAGAGCGTCTGTTTACCATTCAACGTTATTAGCATCTGCAGAGAGATATACGGGAACATTGAGTGGTTTCCTATGCGGGGAGATTTATTGGATGCCATTGTACTCTTACAACATCATTGTTATAGTATGTATGACACTTAGGTCAGGGCTTATGGGGGGGGGGGTAGTTATAGGCATAATGCTTCTCAGAAATCCCGGTTACAAACCAACACTCACAATTTCGTATTTACGCAAACGCAACGTTATCGCTCGAAATTTATTATGCAGAGAGATATACGGGAACAAGTGCTTTCCTATTTTTAGAACGCAACACATGATACCAACATTTTTTTCGTCGCGTTGGTGATGGAGTTCACGACGGGATTAATTGACTGTCCGCTCTTTGCGTGGATGGGGTTCACGACGGGATTAACTTTGCGGGGACTATTGACCATCTCGTAAGGGTGGACAACCTGTCAGGGGCTGCTCAATGGCCACGGGCAGGTTAAAAAAAATCATACCTCTTCTGGGTCTGGGAGTGTATAGACATGAGCGTGTTGTGTTCCTAAGAACGCGGAGCGTGTTGTGTTCCTAAGAACGCGGATCGGGTAAATTTTTCCGCCCTAGGTGAGCTCAAACTTCGTATATAAGTGTAAAAACACACAGGGATCGTCGACGTCGCATTGTGTGAAACATTCTTATGTCTGTCGTTCCTAGGAACGGGGGAATTTTTCATCGGGTCAGTCTTAACCTTCAAACGGGTACCCACAAATTATATATTGTGACCCCGACATGACCTTGACCTTGAAAATGATCAATTCAAGGTCAAATCGGGTAAAATATTGAAAAACCCAATATTAACTCATTGAAAAACACAAACAAAACATAAAACATTGTCATGTTTCTGACCAAGCACGCCAGTGGCGGGCTAACCTGCTAGTCTATTATATATTTTGGGAAATCTGTCTGTGTGTGTGTGTGTGTGTCCGCGATAGACTCGAAAACGGCCGAGCCGATTTCGATTTGAAACTTGGTATGTGGGGGTACTTTCGGCCGGGGAGTGGCATGGGCCTATTAATTTGCCCGTGCGATGTGACCTTGACCTTGAAATCAGGTCATTTCAAGGTCAAACGCCCGAGTATCACGGGATTTCGATGAAAATTAGTGTCTAGGGATAATTTCATATGGGGAGTGTCATAAGCCTATTCGTTTGCCCGTGCGACGTGACCTTGAAATCAGGTCATTTGAAGGTCAAATCGCGAATTTTTATGGGATTTCGACGAAATTTGATACATGGGGTTACTTTTGTCCACTGAGTGTTTTGGATGGGTCAAATTGTGACCCCAACTGACCTTGACCTTCAAAATGGACAATTCAAGGTCAAATCGCGCAATTCGCCGAAAAGCAGAGGGGAAACAGCCCGGACCAATTCAAGGTCAAATCGGGTAAAACCAGATGGATTTCGACGGCTACTTTTGTCCGGGCAGTGTTTTGGACGGGTCAAATCGTTACCCCACCTGACATTGACCTTCAAAATGGACAATTCAAGGTCAAATCGCGCAATTCGCCAAAAAGCAGAGGGGAAACAGCCCGGACGAAGTCGGGTCCACGTGCTAGTGCATTTATATCAGAGGATCAAACTGTTACACTCTACTCTGCCCATTAAAAGAACGTACATATAACCCTTTCTATACTAAATGGATTCTCCCATTCAGTTATATAAGTATACATTGGAATGGCCTATTATTCATTTGGAGGGGTGTTCAGGAAAAATAAGCAGATAATAGAAAGTGCAAAAGGAGTCCTTTTTATTGGAGGGAAATGTTCAGATAATAAGTTCAACAATGTTTGTTGAGTTTATTCTTTGAACATTTCCTATGCGATAACTACTAGTCAATGATGCTTTAGAAGAGAAAATGTTAAACTAATATTACTGGAAATTCCAATCACGTTGATTTTAATATTTCAGAAAACAAAATGTCTGAAATATGCAAAATTGTAAATATTTACTCCAAAACTCGGAATAAATTTATTTATAATGGCAATGATTCCACCAGAGAGTCACTGCATATAGTATATAAGAATGTAATTGTCTGCAGACAATTTGGGTATACAATTTATGATTATCCAATTCACAATCAAACAGAATGCAAAACTGCGCAAACAATAGGGAGACAATACAAAAAACAATAATGTGATATGTGAAGGAGCGCAACTAGTCTTTTGGTCGAATCGGCTCAACTAAACAACCAATATATAAGGTAACTACTATATTTCTATTTCCATTCGATTACTCCAGAGAAGTGGTCCACATCACTTTAATTCTTCCATGACTGGAGCTTCCTGAAATTTTGCGAAAACCCTGTGCCAATGCATTCTTTTATATGTGCGAGTCTCCCATAGGGAGCTTCGCATATATAAGAGAATACATTGGCCTAATAATATTTACCTTGACCTTGTAAGCCAGTGTATCCTCTAATATATGTGAGGCTCCCTATGGAAGAATCGCATATATAAGAGAATGCACTGGCACAGGATCTTTAATGCTGCACCAGGTATATCGCGTCGCATTACGTTTTACAGTTCACACACATTTGATGCGTCATAACACAGATTCTGGCAGCAAGAAATTGGAATATATATGCAATACCAAATAGTAATTTGCTCTGCATCAAAGATGAAGCTGATACCTTTGATAGATTAAGAACAAGAAGCTATACATAAACGCCATGCACTTACATACAGTAATGCCCTAAATAATCGACTCCTTAACCAAAGCATATCGATGAATGGCAACAAGCCATATTTCCGACTAAATCCTGAAAAATTACCCATGATTCTGCTGTGGTTAAGGAGTCGATTATTTAGGACATTACTGTACATATAACATATGTGTTGGTCTGCATAAAAATTGAACCCAGGTGTTGGATACATTAACGCATCAATCAATGTGAAATGTATGTGAGATATAAACTCATGCATTTTGTTTGCTTACTATGCATGTATTCCTTGTCTTTGGTGGAAATTGTCCTTTGAAATTCCTTCTGTAGTGGAACCATACTGGCTGGTCTCCATAGCCTTGTCTATAAGCTGAAATCATAAGATATATTTTTATTCCAATTTTTCGAAAATATTTATGCTCATGCGCTATGCCAACATGGGGAATGTAGCATTCTACTAACATCGCCAAAAATTGAGAAGAAATCGGCCATGCCACTCCATAGAAAAGATCGTCTGAACTGCGCTCAATTGTAAATATTTACATCTCGATTTGGGATGCAACAATTGGCGATAAACTAACACAAGTGATGTTGCCATCGAAAGTTTAAATAATATATAAGAATGATGGTGTTGTTATCAATTTGGATATAATATTTGTAAAAATGACTACTTTGAGCAAGATTTCTATTTCTATTCGGTCAACCCTATTAGAGTGTTTCCCATCACTTTAACTTCCAAGGGTTGATATATCCTGATGTAAACAAAGAAACAATGCAATAAGTGTTTTATTATATGGAATACCAATGTTATCAAGCCCATTAGGCCTGAAATAACTTACTGATATGTTTATATAATGCATATGGATCCATCGAATGCATGACAATGTGATTCAAGAAGACAGAATTTAACCCAGGGATTTATATCAACCTACAATTCCTATAACTCATGATGTCGCGTGAGCTTGTTATTAACCCATCATTCCTATTTATAGGACAATAGGGTAGATATTGTGATTTATCAACTCTTTTTCCATATGAATTAGTATGGGACTTTTGGAAGAAAGTTAATGATCATATCAATATATATGCTGGATATATAGGGAACAAAGAAACTAACAAAACAAATGAGATACTAAAATTAATGAGGTTCCAAGTTTGCAATCTGTGTCTCAAGAAACGGAAGAGTTTAAAAGAAATAAAATACATAATTATATATATTAATACAAACGTGCATTTTCCAGTTGTATACCAATAAAAATTGTTCTGCGGTGAACAAGCCTTGAAATAGTGTGTCTGTAATTTGCAGAATGAGCTCCCCAGAGGGTGAATTTAGTGACGCTACCCCGCACAGTGGGCTAGCATCACTAAATTCACCCTGTGAGGACCTCATTATGCTTAGGCCTCATAGGCAGTATCTATAGTCTCAAATTAACATTGTTCTAGATACTTTTCCGCTTATGTTCAGTTTCCCCTAATTTCCAGAAGATAAAAAGCATAATTGAGGTAACTAATGGGTGAACTTCAATCTGATCCTAGGTCTTCCATAGCAGTTGAGGAACTTGAGGCCTCAGCAGAATGAGCTCCACAGAGGGTGAATTTGGTGACTCTTGCCCTGCTGTGTGTGGTAACATCACTAAATTCACCCTCTAGTAAGTCGATCACTATAAATTTCCAAACTGTCAATGATATTTTAAAGGCCACAAAGGCAAGTTTGGAAATAGTGTATCTGACATTTGCAGAATGAGGTCCTCAGAGGGTAAATTTAGTGATGCTACCCCGCACAGAGGGCTAAAATCACCAACTTCACCCCTGGGGACCTCATTCTGCTTAGGTCTCATCTTCTAGGAAATTTACATCTATAGTCTCAAATTAACACTGTTATTAGTTACTTGTTCTCTTTTGTGCAGGATAGCATCAGTAAATTCACCGTCTGGGAACTTCATTCTGCAAATGGCAGACACACTATATCCAGAATGGAAGTTATTGAAATGCTGCCAATCCAATAAGAATTAAAAATTTATATGTATCAGCATATCCTCTAAAATCATATCTGCTTCTTGAGGTGTCTAAATTTTACTCATTACCCTATTTACCAGAACATGCTTTATGCCAAGTGCTACAACTAATTTTATTTTTAATACAAAGAAAATAATTTGAGGAAACCTGAAGGCCGCCATTGCTGTTACAAATAATTTAATGAGGAAACACTGCAACTGATCAAAATTAACACTATCCGTATTTTAGAGTTATTGTTCATTGCTGAATGCATACTCATTGGCTTCTGTTACAGTAGATTTGTTACCAACATTGCTTACAATATGTGGAATCTCATCACTGGATGGTTATTGATAATGGAAATAGGAACAAATTATTTCTATATTTTTCTTCTTGGTAACAGTATTTTAACAAACTTGGTATCAATTGTACAGTTGTATACCCTTCACAAATGCCTTCCGTAGCTTTAAACTTCAAATACACTTCTCAGGAATATATTTTTTCACTGCAGGAAGTCCTCGGAATTAGCTACCTTAATCGTATTTAATTCACGCAGTACTATTTTTCACTCAGTTTTGAATTCGTACACTTTGAATTAGGGATCTGCGAATCGGGGATTTTGCATCGAATCGAATCTCGAATCTCCTTCCTGATATCGACATCGAATCGAATCTCGAATCGAATCAGGGCTCTAGTGATTGACATTGTTTACCAGTGTGTATTTTGGTCTCATATGACAAAAAACTGCAAACTTGACTAGACACTATATGACAATGTTAATCTCCTTAAACATCCTTTGGAACTTGTGTTTTTTTAAAGGAAAATCATGACATAGGCAAGTCACTCTGTCTTGTGGAGGGTTTGCGATGTGTTGCTTTGAATTTCTATCTAGCTGTGTCATGGCGAACATGACACAAGAAGTGACAGTGAGACACTCTCCATTTCCTGGGAAACAGAAACTGAAAGTAGAAATTTTTTTATTCTGCCGGCAGTGTCCCAGATAACTGGTCGCACATGATGACGTCCATTTAAGAACATAATAGACAGATTGTTCTAAGGTTTCTCACCATTTATGTTCATTCCAATCTATGTTTTGTCGCTCATAACGGCGGCTGATATTGAATTTTATTCATATAATCTGAATTGGATATCCACATCTAGCGATCACGCACCGTGTAGACAATTTACATAGTGTCAATACAGATTACAGATTACAAATATATGCGGCGATTGATCTAGGGACCTGTGAATATTCGAGATTCGATTCGATGTCGATATCGGGCACCCGATTCGAGATCGACACCGAATCGGTCCACAGATTCGGATATTTTCGAATCGGTGTTACTTTGCTGTCTCGTTTTTGCATCTGAATAACACATGCCAAATGACCTGAATCCCCGATTCGCAGATCCCTAGATTGATCACCGTCACAGGTTGCGATCGAAGCACATAATTTGCATAATGCATGTCTGAAATGCATACATTCAAAATTACCTACGTTGGCTTATTTGGCAACCTTGTGCTTCAATTTTTGTGAGTTGAGGTCATTTGGCAAGTGTTATCTAGACGCAAATAACTAGGCTACACCAAAGTAACACCGATTCGAAAATATCCGAAACAGCGGACCGATTCGGTGTCGATCTCGAATCGGATGCCCGATATCGACATCGAATCGAATCTCGAATATTCGCAGGTCCCTACTTTGAATTTGCGCACCTTTCTGCATGATTTCAAAACTGAGAAAAATAATTTCTTAACAGCTGTTTATCAGAATCCGATGATAGTTTTGGTTCTTAATTCTTCCTGAAAGTAGTTATAAATACAATGCAAATATACATTGAGCAAATGATAACTGTTACTTATATGACTGTCATGATGGTTAATCAATACCGGTACACACTATTCTTCGTCCAATAAGAAAAAAATATATATAGTAATCATGTACATAATGTA
Source organism: Siphonodentalium dalli (assembly GCA_032622095.1). Taxonomy (NCBI): domain Eukaryota; kingdom Metazoa; phylum Mollusca; class Scaphopoda; order Gadilida; family Siphonodentaliidae; genus Siphonodentalium; species Siphonodentalium dalli. Next base: position 76,836,704 of record CP136069.1, read on the forward strand.
GGACAATAGTTAAAAGTAACTACAACGACAATGCAAATAGATTCAGATATCAGAATTCTTCAAGTAATTCATAGTTGAGTAATGTCACCTCGATAATGCAATTTATCTTCTGCAAATTAGGTGATATAGAAACTTCCCAGAAGGGAAAAAGTAACTAAAAGCAATGTTAATTTGAGACTATAGATACTGCCCAGAAGATGAGGCTTAAGCAGAATGAGGTCCCCTGAGGGTAATTTAGTGATTCTAGCACCTACTTGGATTATACATGCATATTGTACACCTGAGACTCACCATCACTCTTCATATATCTGACGCTTGTTTCTGGGTCAACAATCTTAACTAGCTTGGGGTTGTCATCCTGTTTTTCTGCCGTTTCAGTCGTTTTATCATCACACAGCCGACGAGGTGTTTGGCTGATCAATCTATGAGGATTCAGCTGAGAGGAAGGGAGAACAAATGATTTAAAGTGTCTACTTGAAGGTCGGGACTTATAATTTAACGTTTCCATGACTGGAGCTTCATTAAATTAAAAAAAATCCCTGTGCCAATGCATTCTATTATATATGCAGGTCTAAGGAGCCTCGCATATAAAAGAGAATACATTGGCCAAACAATATTTACCTTGACCTTGTAAGCCAGTACATTCTCTTATATATGCGAGGCTCCCTATGGGAGACTCGCCTATATAAGAGAATGAATGCACTGCCGGTCAGCACAGATCTTTAATGCTGCTCCCTTCATGAAAGGGTTAAAGATATATTCAGGGTTCCAGGCTAATTTGTACAAATCCAATTTTAGTTTTATTTGGATTCTAGTGTTTAAAATAACATGTTTTGAATGAGTATATCATAGATGCAATAATTTTGTTTGATAAGTGATTTTTATGTGTATTATCATATGAAATAGTTTCGATTTTTTAGAAGGAAACAAAATGATATTCTTCAGTATTTATAGGCCTAGTAACCAAACTTTTTTGGGCAACAGCTCTTCTAGCAAATAATCTCTAAGTCAGGTAGTTTGGCCTAATTTTTATGACCATGTCAATTTCAGGGTACTAGTTAAGTTAAGCTCTGTCAGGAGTTGGAAAATTTAGTTGAACCTACACAGAAAACTACTTAATTGTAGATTGTCTGAAGTAATCTATGCTATCTGAAGACCACATCAAGCATATTATCTATACATACAAGATAGTCAATGACTGTGGGACTGTAAAGACTGAGTAGGCTGGGACTCTGAAGACTACAAGAGTCAGTACTTGACAAAATCACTTAAGACAAGTAGTTCTCAACATGGACACAGCTGGAGGTTCTCAGAACCTTGAAATTGCACACCACTGACAAATCTCCAATCTCTTACCTTTAAAGAAGACAACCATACCACAGTACTAAGTTCACAAAAAGCCTTTTGCACATCCCTCTTAGGTTGAATTTTACAACTGGTACCAGTACTTCAAGCTCTCAAACTTTTGAAAATTACCAACCTGACACCCCCATAAAGTTAAAATTTGTGGCCAATTCGGTCCAACATTTTAAACTGAAGTAAGAACATATGGACTGTTGTTGATTTAAAAACATACATGTTGCATGATGTTGGAAAATAAAACTAAACTATGAGAACAATTCTAACCTGTTTTTGGTGTGAACATCTAATCTACAACTAATGTTGTATCAGGAATGAATTTTCAACTGTTTAAATTTTGATCAAAGTAGGGAGTCAAAACTCCACCCCCTCCCCATTGCCTCAAACATTGCCGCCACCCAGGCTGCCTAGAAATCAATATTATTATACCAGTACCAAACAGCATAGAGGAGAGTTAAATCTCTTATCTCTGCCCCTATTAGAACAAATTTGAATCCCCCATCTATGAGATCCATTCATCTAGTAATATCAATATACCCCCCAATATCTAATATATCCCCCAATTTTTCTTTGAAATATCAGGGTATGATTTCACCTGGATAAGTGGTGGTAAAGAAAATAATATTGGAACAGCCAAGTCTGTATTTAGTGTGTCTGTCCTTTACAGAATGAGATCCCCAAAAGGTGAATTTAATGACACTATTCCGCAAGGTGGACTAGCATCACTAATTTCACCCTCTGGGGAACTCATTTCCTAAAAATGACCCCATTTGAACAAATCTGAATCCCGGTCACCCAAGGCCCCTCCATACCAAATATAAGCTATATAGGCCCAATGGTTCTTGAGAAGAAATTGTTTTAGGAATTACTATGGAGGGAAAGAGTTATGGCCCTGGCTTCGCACTTATTTGATCTAATGAACTTATTTGAACAAATCTGATTGTGAGTCACCTAAGGAACATGCACACTCAAATATATAAACACATTCGGTCTTTAATATGGAGAAGAAAACAATTGTTGATAGACGGATGGATAGACATCCCAACAGACAGACAGATGGAAGGACCGCCTGACGAGACAGAAGACAAATTCAATCCAATATACCCCCAAATTTTTCTTCGAAAAATCAGGGTATGATTTCACCTGGATAAGTGGTGGTTAAGAAAATAATATGAAACATCCAAGTCTGAATTTAGTGTGTCTGACATTTGCAGAATGAGGTTCCCAAAAGGTGAATTTAATGACACTATTCCGTACGGTGGGCTAGCATCACCAAATTCACCCTCAGTCTGATTAGGCCTCAACAGCCATGGGAAACCTAGGAACAGATTGAAGTTCTTCAGTATAAGTTGGTGATGCACACCCATTGAGCACCTCAATTATGCATTTTATCTTCTGCAAATTAGGGGGACATAGAAACCGAACAGAAAGGAAAAAGTCAAAAAGTAATTAAAACAAAATTTCAATTAATATTTGGTGATGCTAGCCTGCTGTACGGGGTAGCAACATTAACATCACCCTCTGGGGACCTCATTATGCAAATGTCAGATACACTAAATTCAGACTTGGGAACAGCAGTTTGTTAATGAAAACAAACACCAGTGCTAGCAGTGTTGTTTACACAAGACTGCCAGATGACATCTATTATTCTAATCTAAATTAATGACCTGTGTCTCTCTGCAGATCTGCTTCTGGTGAGAAGAGGTATTAAAGTTGGGAGATGATATGGGTTGGAAGGGATGTTGGTTGAGGGCAGGGTTGGGGTGGATCTGGGCCATGTGGGAGGGGGATGGGTAATGGAATGTTTCCGTAATTTCATTAAAGATTAAAGTTTCATAACTCTGCAGATGTTATAATGGTGTCACTTTTTTCAAATTTTATAACATGTTTAAAAAATAATTTTTATGTTTGTTAAATTGAGCAAGGTCGCCCTGAAAATTCAAAAAATCTGAATTTAAAAAAAAATTATAATATTTTTGAGTTATGCCAATGGCTCCGCCCACATTCGACCCAGTGACCTCATTTGAACAAATCTGAACCACAGTCCCACCCCCAAGGACCCTTTGTACCAAATATTAACCCATTTGGCCCAATGAAATTTGAGAAGTCGTTGTAAGAATTACTATGGTGGGAAAGAGTTATGGTCCTAGTTTCGCAACTATTTGACCAGGTGACCTCATTTGAAAAAATCTGAATGTGATTCACCTAGGGAACATCCACACCAAATATGAACCCATTCGGTCTTACGGTTCTGGAGGAGAAGATGATTCTTGACGGACGGCACAGCGGTGCAACGGACAGACTTTGATGACTATAGCTAATAAAAGAGTAGGATCTGTCTATTTGTCTGTCCGTCCGTCTGTCTGTCCTGATTTTTCTCCCAGACTGCTGTTCCTATTTCAACCTAATTTGGTGGGGTGACTCAGAGGGTACCCTGGCGGAGGTTATAACGGCATTAGTTTTTCAAAATTTTGATTAAATTTTTTTTAATTAAATAAAGAAAAAAAAGAAGAAAAAAAGCTCACTATGGCCTATGGGTCTATTTCAGCACCAGGTGAACAATCTTTATATATGTGTTTTCACTGTGGCCCGCACCATCCAACTGAATAACTGATATAAGTCCACTATGGCTTTATTCCACAACCAAATAAGTCCAATATGAACCAATGTCAATAGTTAGGTCCAATATATGAACCTATTTGCATCAGGATATATTGAAGTAGCATAACAAAAATTATCGACATGTAATTCTACATCCTCGGCTAGCTCCCTGTTCGGGCCATACTTACTCTTATTCTGATGACGAAAATCTCTCCACTTCCATTTTCCCGAGGGTGATCCCCACGGCTAAGCCCATTCAGGACTTTTTGAACTATAATTTTCCTTGGGTACATGGGCTAACCGGCGGGTGTGTACGGTATATATATAAAAGAGTAGGGTCTGTCTGTCATGTGCGGGAAGCCCACACAGGGGCAGCAGGCCCTAACACACAAAGGGATGCAGGTCCCTCTGATGCTGAATAAAGTTTCAGATAGTATAACAACAAAAAGGTCAAAAAGATGACTTTATCATATATAATTTTTAGAAGGGAAATTTTGGGAAGAGCGCTCTCAGCAAGTATAAAAAATTATTGGAAACGATTAACTGCCATAAAATACATCATCTGAATTAGTAAAAGGCTCGAATGACAATTTAAGGGGGAGGTCATGTGAAATTTTTTTAATGGGGATTTCCATGCAAATCTCTGGAGCAAAAGTTATGTATGAAGCAGTTGTCAGGAAACCAAAGCAGGCATATCATTGAACAATCATAATTTAACTGGCAGGTGCGCTAGGTAACTTATAAATTTAGCAATAAATATATTTTTGAGAATTTTTTTCTCGAATTACATCACATGACCTACATTTGAAAAATCAATATAAAATTCAAAACTAAATACATCAACATTACAATGAACAAGTTCCAAGTGGACCCTCCAGATAAATATCCGTTGTTTCCAATACCACATCAAGTCACACTTAGGGCCCTGCGAATCGATTCGATACTATTCGGAATCGTTTGTCTGATTTGATTCGAAATCGGCTGTCCCGATTCAAATTTTATCGAATTTGTTCTCTCAGGTTCATTGACTGCATTCCCCTGGTTTCTCACAACATTGCTCTTGTGCTATGAAACTTTGCAATAATAGCGAAAGCATGCAGACAGATAACACTGTCGCAAATGATCTATAAATAGATTGCCAATTTATTTAATTCATTGTAATCTCAGTAAGAATAATGTAAACCAAACATGACTCAAAAACCTCACAAGTCTCCATCACATAATGGCAATGCTGCCATAGGTCAAGGAGTTCAGCGTGATACAATTCAAATGGCAGATTTCAGTACTGGTACATCGATGAAGTTCGATGACTACAAAAGTTTGAAAGTTCGGTTCATTGTAAGAGTTACTCCCCATCCACCACTCATCGCATCCAATGATTCACAACCATCAGTAATTTATTAATATTAGGAAAATGAGATGCATGCATATTACGCAGAAGATTCATTAATATTGTTAGGTAATATACAATCCATTGGCGATCAGTTATTAATTGGTTTTCAGTTCGTTACAGCTACCAATTTAAGTGTTTACCGAACTGATCCACCTCTTCTCTGTTGATACACTTGATATAACGTACGATTCCATTTGAGAGATATGATTTTGAATCTCTGACCCGATTCCATTCGAGATTTGAAATGAAAATCCCCAATTCGCAGAAGTATGTGCAACTTTGTAACTTTTGCTCTGTAGATTTGCATATGTTCTCTAATAGTATTAAGTAATAGTATTAAGGACTTTGCTAACCCAATTTTCCCCAAGTTCAATGGAGTCCAAAATAAAGGATTATGTTCACTTTTATTACTAATCACCGTAACCAAACCCATGGATGCCTCATTTTAAGAGTATAATTCATGGTAGATTATGTTAGAAATTCAAGATGTGAAATTTGTAGAAGTTTTTAAAATCTATTTTTTTCGAACCCAAATTCAACAAACACAAAGATCATATCTAACAAAAAGATATGGGTATGTGTACAGAACACTGTGAAGAATGATGAACAATAAAGATATTTTATCACATTTCTTCAGTTTTATTAAGAGTTTTGGCTTGGAAGCAGTTGTTTACAAATGGTAGATTTCATTGCTCAGCAAAGCTATTTGGGAACTGCATTTGATGGGTCAAGATAATGTTCACTCAAGCCTGCTGGGAACATGAGAGTACTTTATCCTGCCTCAGGTTGATTGGTGACCTAGTTTCTGGGCTATGGGGTACACCAGATTGGGGATTACACAGTTCTTTTGTCAAGAGATTCACAACACACCACTGTCCACATATATTAACATTTAACTGCCACCTCACTACAAGTGATGTCAGGTAACTTACTCAATTATTTGTAAACAATTGGTTCTTAGTAATTTTATCAAAGAATGCTTGATAAATATGAATATTATTTTATTGTTCATCATTCTTCACATTGTCCAGTAGATATTGCCATATTTTTTTCTTTGATATGGACTTTGTGTTTATTGATTTTGGGTTCGAAAACATAGATTTTAAAAACCTCTATAAATTTCACATTTAGTATTTCTAACATATTCCACCATGAATATTACTCTTAAAATGTTGCATTCATGTGTTTGGTTACTGTGATTACTAACAAAAGTGAACATAAACCTTTATTTTGACTACATCAAATTTGGGGGAAATTGGGTTAGCAAAGTCCTTAAGCCCAATAAGGGGGAGGTCAGGTGACCAATTTTGAATGGGTGTTCCATGCAAATCTACAGAGCAAAAGTTACAAAGTTGCACATGAATGTGATTCACCTAGGGAACAATAAGGAAATATCTAATTGCGTAGTTCAGATGATGTTTACTATATCTAATTGCGTAGTTCAGTTTTAACAAAAACAACAACAACAACAACAAGTTGCACATACGTCTGAAGTTCTGCGAATTGGGGATTTTCATTTCAAATCTCGAATGGAATCGGGTCAGAGATTCAAAATCTGTATCTCTGTATCTGTAGTTGTTACGTCCTAGTGACCAAGGCTGGCTTTTACAGGACGGGATCGAGTAGATCCATAATTTTTCCAGGAAGTTTTTTTGCCGAACCCGTGACTTCTTCGCCACGGTAGGGATCTTTAACGTGCGCACATTGTTGCACATGGGACAGCCATTAGCGTCGACTCCCGATCCGACGGTGTGCCAAGTGTAGTGTCATCCCTGGTCATGACATTACGAGAGGAGCAGAGGGGTCCTACTAAACAACGAACACAAACGAACACAAACGAACATAAACGAACACAGGTCCAAAAATCGGAGTAGAAGGGTGAAATTTGGTTTATGGGTTCGCGTGGGTCCATTCTATGTGTATGTGGTGTTATTTCCAACTTTTATGATTTATTTTTTGAGTTATTAGCATTATTTGAATACAAAACTACTAAACAACGAACACAAACGAACATAAGATTAGCGGCAGTGCAGAGGTTACCATGCAGGTGTTAATTAACTACGGCTTACTCTGTCTCCTTGTTTTTACTGCAAGATGATTGTCAATTTTATCACTGATGGCAATAAAAACACGGGGAAACATCAGAGGTCGGCGTTTTAATGCATAGCTAACAAAACATTTGAGTGAATGTGAGTGAGTCATTGTTGTCAGTCTCTGAGATGACTATATATATTTTCTCAGTCTCGGAGATCACTCTGGTAAATGCTATATCTGCTTGCTTTCCTGATACACGCATACGCTATGTACCAGGCATCTTAAGGAAAACCTCAATCGTAATTTAAGTAAAACAGACAGTGATCAAACTGTCAATAAGATGGAAAAGTATTCAATAGCGAGAGCGGCTTAATTGGTAACAATAGAAAACAAAATCATTTATGACGAAATACAGACAGACATAATTGACAAATATATGTGACAACAGACGATACCTTACATTTATGGAAAGACTAAAGACGAAAGTTTTCAATGCTAGAAAACAAAATTCAACAATTCCGAAATGTTGGACAAATAACAATTATGAAAGCATTAAAGGTGCGGGAGTCCTTGGCAGTGGGTATATGCTGTGAAAATTTTCCAACGGTCAAAAACCGACACAAAAAGAAAATGTAGACATACTTTGTCCGTATACAAATAAGAAATATCGCATAAAAGTATGTTATTGTCATATGTTTGACCATTGTGTAAACAAAAGCATAAAAAGTTACTTTCCTGGTGTGTGTTTATATTATGATGGTAAACATAAAGAGCGTTCTTTGTTGCTGAATTCCTGATATGGAACTAATAAAGATCGTTTATATCATTTGTGTGTGATTAGCCAGTAACACGTACGGTGCTGTCTTCTGTAACACAATCAGGCTCTTGCTTAGGTAATATATAGTAGGTCTTTATGATAGCATGCTGTTTACACGACGTCACGATGAACGAAACTGTATGCGTTTTAGTGTTTTTCTGTTTACGGTGATTGGAAAAAATATGAATATTTTCGACAACTAAGGCCTCCCGTGCCTTTAATAATATAATTAACAAAATAATTGACTGAGTTTACAGACAATTTAAATGAAACAGTGACTGACCAACTGCTTGACATTCGAGTGGAGGGGATTTTACATTATCAGGCATTGCATCATCTTTGGAAGTGAGACACGAAATTTGAACAAATATGACGGCCGAACAACGAGACAGACTAATGCGAAGACTTCTTAATTTTGTGAGTGACAATTCCAAATTCCAAACTTCAACTGATGACAATTAACTATACCCAAAACTACCGCTCTGGCAAACAAAAAATGGACCAAAAAAAGGAAAGAGTGAAGACATCAAAAACCACTTGAGACGATCACCAACAAACGACAGAAAGTTAGCATATAGTATGTAAATATACATATAGGATCTCACATGAGTTTCTATTTTATACGGAATTTATCAACCGAGTTCACTAAATTCGATTTGAGTCGAGGTTTACCTAGGCTCAAATAGAATTTAGTGGACGAGGTTGATAAATTACGTATAAAATAGAACGAGTTTGAGATACTTTTTATCACATGGTCATATAATCGCTTAATTTTTTTATCGAAAACAACAATAATTAACAGACAGAGAACTTTGTCCCAAAGAGCAGCGTGACGTCATTGCACGCAACGATATTACACGTGTCTATTACGCTCGAATATTACATAGGAAAATAGTGCTAATCATGTGATAAAATAAAATATAGACTTCTTGGATTCATATCAAATAAGTACATTACTTTATTTTAATGATTTAAATAATGCAACATTTTGCTGGAGCCATTTTCATCCATGCACTGACTTCAAGGAGAACAAACTCTGCCCATCGTTCCGCCGGGGCTGAGTCAGTGTAAAATAATATATAAATATTCGATTGTATATAAAACAAACTTTGATTCTAGTACCTGAAGCTCTACTGAAAGAGCAGTGTGATGCCAGGGAAGTTAAACGAAGTAATAATAAGACAAACTAACTAAGTCAAAACAACTCAGTGACAAAGTATAAGCCATAGAGAAGGCGGTAGTTAATTAACACCTTTATTAACACCTTTGCAATACGGCTAATCTCATGTTCGTTTGTGTTCGTTGTTTAGTAGCTTTGCATTCAAATAATGCTTATAACTCGAAAAATAAGTCATCAAAGTTGGAAATAACACCACATACACATATAATGGACCCACACGCACCCACAAACCAAATTTCACCCTTCTATTCCGCTTTTTAGACCTGTGTTCGTTTATGTTCGTTTGTGTTCGTTGTTTAGTAGGACCGGAGCAGAGGTACGAAGTTAGTCCAGTACCGGGTACGCATTTTTTCAAATTTTGTCTGAGACTCTTTGGCTTCTGGAATCTTTCTCAGATCACTGATCGTGGCATCGATGATTGATTTGTGATGCCCATGGTACTGGGAATGCAGATGGCGACACAAAGTCCGACCGATATTTTGTCGGATTTGAACCCTCGAGGCTCAACCGTGTCGAAGGTGAGCGCTCAGAGGTCGGCCCACAAACCAACTGAGCTATCGGCTCCTCCTCTCGAATGGAATCATATACCAGAAACTAAGTAGGCAAAGTAGGTCAATATCAATTAAAGAAATTAACTTTTTAAAGATCGCCCTTGCCTTGGCCTTGCAACGAAAATAGGAGATATATTGTTATTTGTAAAATTAATATCTAAGTTCACCTGAACACTGTTGTTGAAGAACATACGTCTGAAAAATGTACCCAAACGAGGGATTTGTGTTCCAACGGCTGTCATTGTTAAGTTTATTTGATTTTCACGTGTGTACACTTCTCCATTTTTTTTTTAAACTAAATACGTACTTACTATAATCCGTACCATTTTGGCGTTAATCGGACAATGTCATAGTCATCTGATCCTCGCTTGGATAACTCGATGATAAATTAATAATGTTTGTGATTTAAGAAGCGTGTTGTATTAATTAATATCTTGTCATGGCACTGGCTGTAAGAATGGTTACAATCCAAGAAACTAACTTCTCTTATGGTTAATAATAAAATTTCAAGAAAAAAACGTTTATCAAAACAGCAACCTTCATCCCCACAGAACAATAATTAAAATATTAATATTATAATTAAAAACAAAATAATAAGCAAATTACAAAGATGAATACAGTAAATAAAAGTAAATAATTTTCAATGACTTATATCTGATCTTAATTAGGACAAGCAATGATATGGCTGTTGAAAATGTAGTTGAAATTAAAATTGGCAATATGTTCTAAAGTACCAGTGCCATATCAAAGTCAATTAAATGATTCAACACAACACAACATTATTTTAGTCCAAACAAGATCATAAATGTGAGGGCTGTACCTCCTTGCAGTCAATATGGGAAGCCAAATTGACATTTAATAAATAACTGAGCTCAATTTTAGTGCAAGAAGGAATCTCTAATTGTGCTTATAAGCGCAATAAGGAATATACTTATTGCTAATTAAGAGCTAATTGTGCTTAAGTGCAATTAAAGATCTTCCTTATTGCGCATAAGCGCAATTATTAAGCCACATTACATAAACTCCCTGTAATTCAGATATTCCTTATTGCACTTAAGAGCAATTACGTCCTTATTGCGCTTAAGCCCAATTAATACCTCCTTATGAGGTCACCCCTCTGCATATAGTAAAATCTGAATAGGCCTACATGTGGACATGCAGTCAACAGGTCATCAATAAACTCCACCCATTGCACTATGGACTGCACCATTTGAATTACAGGGAGTTTTATGTAATGCGCCTATTTGTGCTTAAATGCATTATGTAAGATTTTTAATTTGCACTTAAGTGCAATTAGCTCTTGTGGTTAAGCGCCATAATAAGTATATTCCTTATTGCACTTAAGCACAATAAGATATTCCTTATTGCGCTCAAGCGCAATGAGATATTTCCATGTTGTGCTTAAACGCAATTAGATCTTTCCTAATTGCACTTAAGCGCGATTACAGATTCCTTATAGCGCTTAAGCTCAATTATTTATTAAATGTCAATTGGTTTCCCATATGAAACCAAATTAAGCGCAATAAGGGAAGATCTAATTGTGCTTGGGCACAATAAGGAAATATCTAATTGCACTTAAGCACAATAAGGATTATCTTTATTGCGCTTAATCGTAATAAGGAATATATCTTATTGCGCTTAAAGACATATTATGGACTTGTTCGGGTGCGTGAAATTGATAAGTTAGTACTCAGACGCTATGCCAACCTGGGGAATGTAGCATTCTACTAACATTGGCGAAAATTTCAAAGAAATCGACCATACCACTCCATAGTAAACATCGTCTGAACTACGCCAAATTGTAAATATTTACATCTCGATTCGGGACGCAACTATCGGCGATAATCTAACACAAATGATTTCGCCATCGAGAGTCGTTGCATTTAATTAATATATGAGAATGACGGTATGTATCGTCAATTTGGATTAATATTCGTAACAGATAACTAATTTGAGCAAGCGTATTCTCAATTTCTATTTGATCACCACCCGGAGAGTGTTTCACATCACTTTAATCTTATTGTGCTTAAGGAAAATGTTACACTAGCGCACTTGCATGATCATGTTTCAACTTTGAGTCTTTTTCTTCAGAAATATTCTTATTTTGCTCTTGTTTTACTTCTACTATCTAACTATGGTGGTTCTCCTGTGAAATAACAGATTAAAGGTACCGTAAACCGGGGTAACTTTGAACAGGGGGGTAACTTTGAACGTTTTTTCAAATAAAGTTTTCAATATGTTCCTGTAAATGAAAAATATTGAAAGTAAATAGCATGTCCATTTGTTATGTTTTTATCTTTTTGTTCTGCCTTGAAATGTTTTATTTCTCATATTTTTATTTCTCATTGTGTATTATATGGCCAAAATATTTTCTTTTGCGGGAAAATTTGATTTTTGGTACCTTTTTGAAAAATGTTATATCCTGGAAACTTTTATGTGGAAAGTTGATAATTAATGGCTTCTGTCACTCACCATTCACACAATGATCTTAACAATAGCGCTCCCACTGTCACTAAATGCAGCTTTTTACGCTATATTAACTTGTCAGTTGATTAAGTAGCATGTTTAATAACCAAGTTGAGTCACAATTTGCAAACTTTTCGGAACAGCTTAGAATAATGTTCGGAATAAATGTGACAAATCAACTTTTACCAAATTTGGTTGCCATTTTGCAAGCTATCTTGCGTAATTTTGTATGAAGCACCTCAATGTCACACATTTAAGATAGATCAAAATAAAAAGCACATTTGATACCAAAATAGTTTCATTTTGCTTGAAAAAATGGTGCAAACCTGAAAAGTGAATTTTTGCCGATTTTGATGCCAAGTTTGTGATAAAAAATCATATAATTCTGGTAATTTCAGTAGTTAAAATAGTAAACATTAATCAAGGTGCATCAGAAATGTTAGCATTCAATGTATATCAGACAGAATAGTAAATGTTTTCATCAATTACAACTTATAAGCGGTTGCATGGCACGCTGGTGCAATATTTACCATTTTTCATAATTTTGGTCGCCATTCTGGCAGCCATTTGGAGCCAAAGTGACAATTTTGGTAACATTGAGTTGGAATATCCATAAGAAATAGAATATGCATTCTATTTCTTATGGATATTCCAACTCAATGGTACCACTTACATTGCAGTCCTTCCAATTTCTTGATGAAATAATTATAATCCCAATGGTAATTTTGTGTGAAATGTTATACCGCGTTCTTTAAAATCAAATGTTTGAATGATCAGAAGGGGTGGGGACCCAACTAATGGCATATTTTATTTCCCCGATGGTCAGTTAACATGCTAAATACAAAATAAAGTCACAATTCTCAACCAGTTCCAAACAGCAGAAACTTATCTTAAAGATGTCAGTAAAAACGTAACATTTTCCACTACCGGTCGCCATTTTGGCTGCCATCTTGGTCGTGGAGTTCCAATTTTGGCATTAAATGTGGCGTTATATCTTAGCTTCACAAAAATGTATACATATATATACATATGACAAAACAATCTCAGTATAATTGCATCAAATTGCAACAAACTGACTTAACGGAAATGGCAGCCATATTGGACGCCATCATGAATTACAAAAAATGGTCAAAGCGGATTTTAGATATGTTATAGAGGATATCTTCCTCTTCAAAATGATATATAAACCAACTTAGTCCAAATTTATTCTAGGTTGACCCTAAATTTGAGTTTATCGACCAGACTACTATAAAATACTTCTTTTGCAGACAGGTCACCATGCAGGGTTAGGTAAAACAAAGTTGTTGTATGGTGGCACCTTTCACTGCTTTCAGACGCCCTAAACGTACACCCCACACACATCCCAACTCGATACAAAAATGGTCGCTGTCCAGAGGGGTCCAAATCGGTCAAGGGGTCGAGAAACGCAGATCCCCAGAACAAACATTTACCCACCCCAATAATACTTAATCCTAAAGGTTAAGTATTTTATTGGGGGTCAGTGGGGCAAATTTTTGTTCTGTGGACCTAGCTGTGTCGAGAAATGGCATGGGTCGGACATTTTGCATCGGGTTAATTGGTGTGGGTTGTGCATGGGGCCACCCAACAACACTCTTTGTATGACCTATATATGTCAAGGGTGCATGAAGGGGCCGAGAAATTACATGGGTCCCCTAGTAGAACCCCTCTGGATCATATATGGCAGCCATTTTGGATCGGGGTGGGGTGTGTCATGAATATTTATGGTGTTTTGGGGCTACCATACACCACTGTTTGACATAAATCGGTTAAGGGCCCAGAAATTGTATGATTCCCTATATGATCGCCTCTCAAAGTGGACATTTTGGATTGGTGTGGGTGAATATTTAGATTGGTTTGGGGTCCACCCTGCAACACCAAATTTGATCTAAATTAAATTGGTCAAGGGGCCGAGAAATGGCATGGGTGCCCTATTTGAACCCCTCTGGACGGTGACCGTTTTGGATTATGTGGGTGTATGGAAAGAATCCATTGTGTGGCCATCCTAAAACACCTTTGTTTGACCTAAATATAAACATTTCGAATAAGGAATAAAATCCACCTTTGTGCTGTTCGAGTCATGAATGGGGAGGGGAGGTGATGCTAAAACTGATAGTGATACAAATATGTTTACCTCTCGTTTCCACCAAATACATACATGTTCTTCTCCAATGATATGATGAAGCAAATCGTGCGAGTTAAAGACGCCACATGACTGATGACCCAATATGATCCGGATGGTCATGGACCCATATTTATACCCATAGACCTACAGGTAGTAAGTAGGAAATTGGCCCCCCTGACTCCTAAATGTAGTCATGGGTTTTCAGTTATCAGATTACGCCCCTGTAAATAGGGGAAGGACCATGCATGCCCATGTATCGGCATAACTACATTTATGGCATGGATAGGTATATATGACTAACAGTCATCTAGTTCCTGCTTACCATTTGGACTCAAGTGCAAATTATTACAAAATATTTGCACTTAAGAGCAAATAATTGTACTTAAGTGCAAATAATTGTACTTAAGTGCAAATATTTGCACTTAAGTGAAAATATTTGCACTAAAGTGCAAATGTTAAGAAGTAGGAACTAGTTAATTGTTAGATAAATATTGTGCAGTTAATTCTGACATGACTAACCATTTTCCCAAAAAGTCCGGCCTGTGGGCAACACCAGACCAGCTTGATCTCTGATAGGGGGGGGTTTCTTATACAGTTTAATTGCACTTAAGTGCAAATGAATTGTACTTAAGTGCAAATATCACATAATTGTGAATTCGGTGAGGAATTGGACTTAAGTGCAAAGAGACGAAAATATCAGTATTTATACTTAAGTGCAATTCATTTGCACTTAAGTACAATTCCTTGCCGAATTCACAATTATGTGGTATTTGACTTAAGTACAATTCGCTATTTGGACTTAAGTGCACATAAGTACAAATAATTGCACTTAAGTCCAAATAAATGGAAAATGTGAAAACGGCTTGCCATAATTACATACCTACTTCAGGGCACTAGCAGACGGCCATCACGCAATAAAGAAACTCAGTAATTATCTCCTCGGAACCAGCATATCTCAATGTTTTATACAGTGCATAATGTTCCAAGATTGTGAATGATAACAGCCTTCGCATGGAGTCAGTTTCCTAATTTGTACCCAATGTACCCCACGTAACAACAGGGTACAAATGCCTTGATGTTTTTCGGTGTATCAAAATCTGCCATATATGTAAGTTTGCCGTTTCTTTATGGGTGTGAGTGGTCTGCATATGAGTGACATGACTTTGCCGATGTGCATCATTCCTGCAACTCTATAAATGATTGACATGAAATGGCCATAGCTGCCAAATGCATTGTAACTACCGGTATATATAATCTCAACCATCCATAATGTAAATGCATTTCTCATCTTGAACTGACATGATTGTACAATTCAATTTCTCTCACTTCTCTAGAAGCCAGCCATGATTTTTAATATAGAGTCAGTGCTGTAGCTAGTCCAAGTTTACTTTGACTTAACCCTTTGGCAGGTAGAACAAAATTTATGTTACTGTGCAAATAACTTCGATAAATCATCTTTAAATGGGAAATTTTCATATATTTCATGCGGATGAATATTATTTTTATTATTTACATTAATTTGTGCTTTTAATAATGTTGTTTGTATGATTTATTTTTTTGCAAAAGACCAATATGTTATTCACCCATGGATACGATGTCTGAAATTGGGCACCACATGGTTTCGATTTTGTACCACACATTCAAAATGGCAGATGAAAGTGCAAATGAACAAGAACATGATATATTAGGAACTGACACAAAACGTAGCATTTTGACTGTTACAAGCATATATGCTAGTTCATTTTAAAAACAAGTTGATACCTTATTTGCTCAGAAATAATCAGTATTTTTATATAACATTTTGACCAAATTTGCCAGTCGGAGGGTCATGGAATACACAAGTCCATACATCTAGGATAATCCTTCAACTGACAACTTTGGTCAGAATGTTAGAGCAAACAACTGAGTTTGGACACAAATAAGGTATCAGCTTGTATAGCATATGCTCGTAGCTGCCAAAATAGTATGTAATATATTATTATCCTAGTTTATTACATTTTTCCTCGTTTTTGGTCGTGTTTGTGATCGCCTCGACCATTTTGAATGCGTCATACTCATCAACTCGAAACCATGTGATTTCCACTGTGTAAACCTGGGTATCAAAATGCCACTTTCAGCAAACTTTTGTCACATAATACCAGTTTTGTGAACCTGGGTAATTTAGTGCTCAAACCATGGAATAAAGACCAATTCAGCAGTATTACTATGTGTACTGGGCAATGTAGAGTATAAGACCCATGGTCGAACCGCTGGAAGTCTCAGTCACAAAAACTTTAATCTTCTTATCTTCAAAATTATAAAAGTTGGTGCAGTATGTGTTTCGAAAAGATTGAAAATAATTTTAAGTCTGCAAGTACATTTCAAGAATGCCCAGAGGAACACATCTCTGACTAATCAAGATTGTTCACGTTCGTAAAATGTTTTCAATATTTCCAAAGAGTTCCTATATTTGCGTGATCGGGCGAGATGTATTGTATTACATGTACTGTCATGTTGTTGGGAGGTATGGTAAACATCAATACTGCAAAACAAAACAGCGAGTTAGGTAGTCCGAAGTCTGCTCGTATGTAAACCAGCTAGGTTATTGTGATAGCGAGATGCTAGTTTACATCCGAGAATGCCTCCATTGGCATCCTATAACAGGCTTTATGCCCAGACCTGGTGGCAGGATTTGTTGTATAATTTACTCGATTTTACCCAACAAATCAACACATGATGTTATGTATATCGGAGAGAGTAACATCTTATGGTCATAGTGATGTATAATAATCTAACTTTCATGTTAAATTACGCATAGAATATTCCCTTTTATTAGGACTAACATCGATTTGTTTACGTTTAACATGGTAGCCGATGACACTCGGCATAGTTCGGAGTTTGTTTCGGCTGATAAGAATTTCGGCTCGATGACAACAAACAAGATGGCGGCGCCATGTTTAACTAGAGATGGGCTTGAGTAATACCGCCCGTATTCAAAATGTTATTTGAGTGAAGTAGCCATTACCATATATTGGGCACTTAAATTATGTCAACAGGTATCCCTAACCCTAAACCCCTTAACCCTAATCATAACTCCACAAAAAAAAGTCAACAGGTATCCCTAACCCAAAACCCCCTAACCCTAACACCTAACTCCATAAAAAAAAGTCAGACAGACATCATAATCGCAGGTGCACAGGTTCCCATGGTACTAAATATCAGTGCTAAGATTAAAAAACATTGACCTAAAAATGTAGAAATAAAAGCTCGGAAAAAATTATGCATGTTGCAAAAAAATTTATAAGTCGAAAAAGGGAGATAACCCCACCAAAAAATGTCGGACAGACGTCATAATTGCAGGTGCACAGGTTCCCATGGTACTTAATATCTGTGCCAAGTTTAAAAAAATTGACCTAAAAATGTAGCAATAAAAGCTCGGACAAAATTATACATGTGGTAAGTCGAAAAAGGGGAGATAACTCCTCCAAAAAAAGTCCGACAGACATCATAATCGCAGGTGCATAGGTTCCCACGGTGGTCGATATCTGTGCCAAGTTTCACGGAAATTGATCACAAAACGACTGAGAAAAACTCCGGACAAATTTGTGTCCACGGACGGAAAGACAGCACTACCTACGAAATGGTAGTCGTGGGGCTAAAATTTTGTGAGTCTGTGAAAAATGACTTGTGTGGCTTTTATTTTTGTTCTTGCAAACAGATAGTTGTGTGCTTTTGTAAACTGTCTGTTCTGTGTGGCTTTTTAAAATAGTTTTTGTTCTCGCAAATAGATAGTTGAATGAATGAATTACAGTGAATTACAGTGTTTGTAATGTTTTATATTGTCAGAGCATTGTGAATTTAAGTTTTTAGGTTTACAGTAATGCCCTAAATAATCGACTCTCTTAATAGGGATTTAATAGGAAAGATGGCTTGTTGCCATTCATCGGAAAGCTCTGTGAGAGCTTTCCGATGAATGGCAACAAGCCATATTTCCGACTAAATCCCGAAAAATTACCCATAATTCTGCTGTGGTTAAGGAGTCGATTATTTAGTGCATTACTGTAAATATTTACTATTTACTACATTTATTTATTTGCAACCATATGAAACACGAAATTATGATTTTATACAATGGAAAATTCTTCGTCCTGTTCGTGGTGCGAATATTTTCACTGGAAACTGCCAAAGTCACTTTGTGAGATCAATTGAGTTTGCATACTTTTAAATATATGTAAACAATGCGGTGAGTGTCTTTTTTCACATTAAATTATGGCTTTCAATTGACTGCTGATGTGGTGTTCAGAACAAATATCATGTTTATTAACCCGTTTATAGTCATAATTGTGATATTTGATTACATTTATTCGTGGTTTTATGTGAGCTGGTCACTAACGCGTAAAGCCCGTTATAGGATGCCTATGGGGGCATTCTCGGACGTAAACTAGCATCTTGCTATCTCAATTTATCACATAATTTGGCCATAAAAGCAGTTTCATAATTATCGGTAATAGACACGTTTAATATCAGCGCGTGCGATGACGTCACGGCGTTCTTCAAATAACTTGCGATCGCTGTAGTTTATGATTGTTGTTTTCGATGAATATTTCGCGTTGCTTCGGGTTTATTTGATCATGTGATAAAAGGTATCTCACACTCGTCCTATTTTATACGTAATTTATCAACCTCGTCCTCTAAATTCTATTTGAGCCTCGGTAAACCTCGGCTCAAATCGAATTTAGTGAACTCGGTTGATAAATTCCGTATAAAATAGAAACTCATGTGAGATCCTCTATATCCTAACTGGTTTAAGTATGAGCAGACTAATACATTAAATTTCAAGCGTTATTCTAATAGACCTATAGTTATATTTGAAATTTAGAACATGCCATCTCCAACCATGTTCTTTTTCATCCACAAGAATGTCAAGAAGGATGAATCTTATTCAAATCCTATGATTGATTCAAATTGGCTGCCCGATTTGTGAATCAAATATTCACAGGACCCTAAAAACCTTGAAATTATTTTAAAATGATCTGTCAATAAGAAACTGGCTGGGCATCAAGATGGATTCTATGAACACAAGCTTATAACTGGCTGGGCCGCAAGATGGATTCTATGAACACAAGCTTATAACTGGCTGGGCCGCATGATGGATTCTATGAACACAAGCTTATAACTGGCTGGGCCGCAAGATGGATTCTATGAACACAAGCTTATAACTGGCTGGGTCGCAAGATGGATTCTATGAACACAAACTTATAACTGGCTGCACCGCAAGAGGAATTCTATGAACACAAGCTTATAACTGGCTGGGTCGCAAGATGGATTCTATGAACACAAGCTTATAACTGGCTGCACCGCAAGAGGGATTCTATGAACACAAGCTTATAACTGGCTGCACCGCAAGAGGGATTCTATGAACACAAGCTTATAACTGGCTGGGTCGCAAGATGGATTCTATGAACACAAGCTTATAGCTGGCTGTGTCGCAAGATGGATTCTATGAACACAAGCTTATAACTGGCTGGGTCGCAAGATGGATTCTATGAACACAAGCTAATAACTGGCAGTGTCGCAAGATGGATTCTATGAACACAAGCTTATAACTGGCTGGGTCGCAAGATGGATTCTATGAACACCAGGTTACAAAATCAATTTTTAATGTGAATTATCAAATAAGCTCAACAATCATAATCATGTACAGGAAATCTGTGTAAAGTAATCCAAATAGTGTGTCTATCATTTGCATGTTGCTTAGGCCTCATCTTCTGGGAAGTATCTAGTCTCAAATGAAAATTGTTTTTAGTTACTTTTTCCCTCCTGGGAAGTTTCTATGTCCCATAATTTGCAGAAGATAACATACATAATTGAGGTGACTAATGGGTGAAAATCACCAACTTCAACTGGGAACTTCAATCTGATTCTAGGTCTTCCATAGCAGTTGAGGCCAAAGCAGAATAAGGTTCCCAGAGGGGGAATTTTGTGATGCTAGCCCACTGTGCGGGATAGCATCACTAAATTCACCCTCTCGGGATCTCATTCTGCAAATGACAGACACACTATTGCAGGCTTGATCATATAACAGAGTTACAATATATGAGCATTTTAAATACCTTCTTTCTGTTCCATTATATTGAGATGTGGCAAATTTTATGATTGTTTTTCAAAAATAACTTCTAGTCAAAGCGATGTATTGAAAAGTAGAACAATCTTATTGCCTTGAAAAATGTGTCTGTCACTTGCAGAATGAGGTCCCCAGAGGGTGAATATAGTGACGCTATCCCGCAAGGTGAGTTAGAATCACCAAATTCACCTTCTGGAAACCTCATTCTGCTAAAATTAGGCTCCAACTGCTATGGGAGACCTAGTGTCAGATTGAAGTTTCCCAGTTGAAGTTAATGATGCTCACCATTAGTCACCTCGATTATCCATTTTATTAGGGTATATAGAAACTGAACAGAAGGGAAGATAGTAAGTAAAACGAATGTTAATTTGAGACTATAGATACTTCCCAGAAGATAAGGCCTGAGCAGAATGAGGTTCCCAGAGGGTGAATTTGGTGATGCTAGCCCACAGTACAGGAGAGCATCACTAAATTCACCCACTGGGGAGCTCATTCTGCAAATGACAGACACACTATACAAGGCTTATTATTGCCTGTCCATTTTTTTAGTTTTTTTAGGCCATGCAAAGTCAATTTCATGTTTCTCAGGCCTACGAGCATTTATGTGAAAACCCGCATGTGCAATCTTTTTCTTCACGTTTTATATGTCGGAAAAATTATATTAGGTACAAAATAATGTGTCAGTGATAATTTATTTGGTGAAACAAAATCATATGGAGTTTATCAGTTTTTATTACACTCCCATACGCAATTTCCATTGAAAAATGGTAATGTCACTAGTGAATTATGTCATTTCTCGTGACGTCACTGACATTACGTCTAGACTGAATTTTGGATGGTTGATCTTTCTCCACATCAGGATTTTCATGCATTAATTCTGTGTGTTTTAAACATATTTGGCGAACCAAATTGATGCAGGAGTGTAATAAATAGAGTAATCAATTAGTTTCGAGAATTACGTTAAATAATTCATTAGAGACGAAAGATGTATAGGTAAGAAACTTGGAACCTTTACGCACTCGTTTCTTACAGACATCTCTCGTGAATTATTTAGCGTAATTCTCAGAACGAATTGATTACTCTCTATATTATTTGTGGACATTTGTTTGTGTGATAATAGCAACTGATATTAAACTCAGATCTAGCCGATCCAGGGGTGGAATTCTTCAATGGTATGTGATCCAGAAATAATAAATAAAAATTAAAACTGTGCGCTGGCATGCTTTAAAAAAAAAATTATGCTTAATGGGAAATTTACTTTACATGGCCTTTGTGAATAAAAAGGCCATGCCAGTTCCTCTATTAAAAGTATCTAATAGCCCTTTATTAGGTAATTGTATGTGAGTCAGATTTCCGTGTACTAAACATAAATACAGATTTTGATCACACGATTTGAAGTATCTCGGGTCGCAATCAAATTGCAGTTAATCTGTCTGTCTCATTCCATCCAATGACCATAGAAACGAGATTGCTGATCACATGATTTTAGTCACATCTGTTTGAAGAAGCTCCATTACGCATGACAGCTTATAACATGATTTCAGTCACACCTGTTTGTGACAGCTTATATCTGCTGTAAATAAAAGACAGAGAAACAATTAGGCAATATTTTGGTGATGTCACAAGTCAAGTGTAAAAACATCAACAAACCAGCTGGTATGCAGAAAGATGGAATCGCAGTGCATTCTCATAGAAGATATGATCGCGTGTTTGATAATCTATGAATAAAAACCAAAGTATAACGGTAAAAACAAATTTAGGAAAGAGTTGTTGTGTTATTGGATGTTCCAATAGACTCAAACATGTTCAGAATAAGATAGGATTGGATAATAAATATATGATACGCTGAAATATTTTTTATTTTATTTTTCATTTGCTACTCTATTTATTCATCTAGAAATTTTCGAGTTTCTACTCCCGTTTCTCAAGAGCAAAGGGCACCAAGACATTCAACTGAGGGCAAACGAGTGCGGCAGTGCATGTTTTCCTGCCCGTGGCATAATTCAGATTCTGCAGTGAAGCATAAATGATAGAGCAAAAGCTATATAACGACTAATCAGTCAAATAATATTTAAGTGACAAATATTTTGTTCATAGAGTTAAAATAGTCTATGAAATGAGAAATTGAGTAAATGTTTCCTTTACCCAACTTGCTGTTCAATCAAATAAGTTACTAGAATATTTGAATAGTATTATAAATTTAAACTTTGAAACCAATCAACAAATGTACTTGCCACAAAAAGACTTACTCGAGTAATTGTTTAAGTATGGAACAATACAGAGCGTTAATTGTTAGTATATTGCCGATATCGCTGGATATCGTATGAATAAAGAGCGTTTATATAACTTTTTGTATGAAAACGAATTGGAAAATGGCTGACTGCCATTTTGTCACCAAAGTATAGATATAAGGCTTACATAAAACTGTAGATTGGCAATTATTTTTTTTTTACCGACGTATCTTATATCTCCTTTGAAATTACATATATACATATACAGACTTTGGAAGTTCAAACGGTACTATAGGTGAATTAAACTAGGCCTCAATCGAAAAAAAAATATGGGGTATTTGCCACTCATGCATGACCCATGTAATATATTTGGCTCATTTTCAATATCAATCAGTCATCTGCATGTAACTGAGCAAAACACACTGTGAAAGCTTGACAAAATTATATTCGGCGTTATATGCGAATTAATGATACTTTAAATTAATGCATATAAATGGAGAATTTGACATGTGAATGGGCAAAATTACAATAAAGGCAACTGAATACAAAAACTTGATGATGCTTGGTTCGTATATATATTAGATTATCCGAGCGAAGTTACCAAATACAAAACAATAACAACTGCAGTAATATTATGACCACGTGTCGGACAATCCTCAAAATTGTCACTATAAATCGTTATGATCACATCCACGTCAGTTTTTATTTACAAACAAATAATGTAATATGTTCTTGTGTCAATGTAAGAAATTTACATTAATATTTCACGTATAAGATGAAAGTATAGCATGTTTTGTAAGAAGGCATTGTGTTCATGTGCTAATCTATACATAACTGGCTGTTGTTTATATCGTTTGTGCCTACCAGCAATATTAGCACGTGTTCGCGTGACGTCATTGTTTGTATACAAAGCTATCGTCTATAACAATGGCATTCATCCCTTTATTGGAAAATCAAACAAGAAAGGATGAGGGAAAGAGGCATGGTACATACACATTTCAAATACTTTTTCAGTACAATTATGGATGCATAATCCGAATTAATGCTCCCAAATTACTATTTCTTTGGCTCGGGGGTAAAAAATATTTGATTTGAGTCGAGGATCCCACCTGTCAAAGCTCAGGGTGATCAGATATAACTTTTTGAAATTTGTTATTTCCCGAGATATGTAATTTTTGGCAGGCTGGCAAATATTCGTCAAGCGGACGGGATCAGACCAAATTGAGGATGAAGATGGATAACTCTAAAATCAAGTGGCTTTGGGTGTTAGATTATTTGACAATCCGGCCAAATATCGTTGAACAGATTGTTGATAAATAACATGTTTTGGGCAAATTTATACTATAGTTGGGCGGTATTGACGTTTTTAAAAACTGTGATTTTGCCAAAATAACACCGCGATATACGGTTTTATTGAATATTATTTTACTATTGAAAATTACCACGTAAAATCAAATATTAAATGAGAGATATAACACTCCGGGTTTTCGTTATAAGGGATGTAAAGTCGTACACACTATCGCCAGGCAGTAAATTATACCCTATTCTCACAATAGCATGTGCCCATTCTATAAAGTTCCTGCATTCTGGAATACGAAACAACATTGAGTGAATTACAGGCGCAAGTTATCCTGATTACTCCATTGTTTACATATCAGCATGCGATGCACATTCCCGTTACGTCATAGCTAAGCACGTACTCATAGGTTGACAGAGGACCTAGTAGAATTGGGCCAAGATGGTTCATTCTGGGCTGTGTGCAGTTTATCATACACAATGAATTACGGAACATTTTTAATTAACTTTTGAACACGGGAAAGATAATCATAATTAATCATTGAACAGTATTGCAGTTCGTGAGTTTATGTGTCCAAATTCTTGGCAAGGAACACCAACACGTCAACTCTAGAAGGATTGAGACATGTTTGTTCCCTGAGTCAAGTTTTAAGATATAATTGAACGACAAATACCGCCGAGTCGTGAGTCGGAAAGTTTGGACGAAGTATCGCTCGTGACGTTACACCACTACCAGGTTGGATTCGGAAGAAGATACTCCATTGCTCTACTTCAGCCCAAAATACAACCATTGCGTCATTGGTTACAATAAAAGACAATGGAGACTTAAATTGTGAGCGACCGATAAAGGCTGCTTTCAATCAGCGGTCCTCTAAAGTATTCAACTCAGTATTGGATTGTAATTTTAAACCGTCTTTTGAGGTGATAAAATTGCGGTTGCGATATATTGAATTGTTATTTTACACACGGTTTCAATACGGTTTTTCTTTTCCAAACCGACTATAGTCAATATATTGAAATATCGCCCAGCCCTAGTTAGCATTATTTTTGAGCAATTAATTGATTCTGATAACAGAAGCGGAATTTCAAAAATGTTTGTTGTTGTTGGAATCTGATGATATGGAGACCATCTAATCGGATTGAGTACCTACATTTAAAGTATTAACCCTTTGGCGCGTAGAACGACATATATGTCGTCTATCGGTTGAGGAGTAGAACGACATATATGTCGTTTCAGGAAGTTATTTTATGTAGACATAACTTCAATAAATCATATGATTTATAAATGATTTGTATAGGACTTATTTTGATTAATATAATGTCTCGAATATATAAGTGCAATCGATTATGATAACACATGTTAACAAAAAATGCACATAAATTAAAACGAATTATTGGACACTTTTGACCCGAACTTGTTAATAATTATTGCTATAATGTTGACGTTAAAAATTTACTCATGACGTCATGTATATGACGTTATAGATACTCTCCAAAGGGTTAATCCTTTCATGACAGTGTATTCTGTTACAAATGTGAGTCTCCCATAGGGAGCCTCACATATATAAGAGATTGCACTGGCTTACAAGGTCAAGGTAAATATTGTTAGGCCAATGAAGCCTCTTGTATATGCGAGGCTCCCTATTGGAGACTTGCACATATAAGAGAATGCATGGTTTTTGCAAAATTCCAGGAAGCTCCAGTGATGGAAGGGTTAATAAATAATTTAATCACAAGCTGTCAATCAACAGAATTGTGCATGGTATCATCTGCTATGGGAGACCCAGAGGCGAGATTCAGATATAAGTTCCCAGTTGGTGGAGAAATTGATGTGCACCAGACCCGTTTAAAAAAAAATGACAATCCGGAAGATTTTTGCGAGAGGTACAGTAATGTTCTAAACAATCAAAACCTTAACCACAGCAGAATTATGGGTAATTTTTCAGGATTTAGTCGGAAATATGGCTTGTTGCCATTCATCGGAAAGCTCAGTGAGAGCTTTCCAATGAATGGCAACAAGCCATATTTCCGACTAAATCCTGAAAAATTACCCATAATTCTGCTGTGGTTAAGGAGTCGATTAATTGGAGCATTACTGTAGGCCCCATTATGATCATGTTAAAAAAAAAAAAATTTGAATTGATTTCTAAATTCTCTATTTTTATTTATAATTTTTATGATGAAGATTACATTATTTTATGAGTTTCTATTTGTGTTTATTTCATAAATATATACACCTAAATCAAACAATAATGAAAACAGAGCTTTATGCAACTACTGTGAGTGTGAGAACTGAGATGCATGCATGTTTATACAAAATAATACAATACAAAATTGCTGGCATACAAAGGTCAAGGACACATGATCACTTCCTGTACAAAATATAGAGTTTTCTCCCTTCAATTGTATTCTATTGTACTGTCACACTACCAGCAAAATTGACGCGTCTCAAGATTTACAGACAATCACTGAAACTTAACAGCTCTGATGTGCACCCATTTGGCAGCTCAATTATGCATTGTCCCATACTTTCCCCGAGAAGGTGAGGCCTAAGCAGAATAAGTTCCCAGAAGGTGAATTTAGTGATTCTTGCCCACTCTGTGGGGTAGCGTCACTAAATTCATCCTCTGGGGACCTTGTTCTGCAAATATCTGGCACCCTATTTTCAGACCTACTCAATAGATTGGGATAATTAACTCACCAAATACTGGACGACATCTCCTAACTCAACCTCGATGACCAGTAAAGGATGGACTAGACCTAGAAATAGTATATAAAAGAAATATGATTGGAAATGTTTACAAAAGTATTCAAATCTTTAGATAAAAGGCCATTAATATTATATACCTTACATATGGGAATTTGTATGAGGGAGGGAGACTTTCTATTTAAATGTTTTACCCAAGAAATCTGGAAATTAATGGATGTATAGGTAATTTTATGGTAAAAAATCAAACAATTTTCCAAGTAATGTATATAATCTATACTCCAATGCCTTTCAATCATTATGTCTTCAACAAAAACCAATATAAATTTCTAATTGTGGTTAAATTGGAGAATGAGACTTGAACTCTTTGAAAATTTTGGATAAATTACGAATGAAATATTTAGCTGAGGCCCACTGGGTGATGAGGGGGGGGGGGGGGGGGGGGGGGGGGGGGGGGGGGGGGGTCTGAGAACACACTATTTTTATTTATTTGGCCTAATTATGGATAGCTATTAAGGTCACAATGGCTTCCGAAGCAAACAAAATCTGTTAATTTGTAACAAATAGCATCATTTATAGCACATGTCTTTATGAATGTCCAAGAAGCCAGCATTTTTTTCAATGAGAATGCTCAATTGTTGTGAAAAAGGTGTATGATGAATAAAGCTTTTTTACACAAGTTAATACCCGACAACAAGGACCTTTAAAGAACAGTTTCTTAGACATCTTATAATTTTAACTAGTTATAACAATCACAGCAATAAAAAATATCTGAACTTACAGCAATAAAACATTATCTGAAGTGAAATTGGAAAGCTGAATTTAAAGGTGACTTACCCAAAGCCTCCTTGATTCTGTTGTGGTGGAGGACTCCCAAAGCCTGAAAATTAAATAGAAGGGACACGTCATTATAAAAATATCCCCTGATTGAATTTACAGGTTTCTCTCCCTCAGTAACCCTTGCTTTACCAAATGGATTCTCCCATTCAGTTATAAGAATATACATTGGAATTGTCTATCATTCATTTGGAGGGATGTCCACTGACAGAAAAAATTACCAGACAACAGACCTATTATCTGAACATTTCCTAAGGGAACTACTTGTCAGTGAGTATTTTATAGAAAGGGTTAAAATGAAAAACTTTCTAATCATCCCCATTGATATCACTTCCAAGTCTCTCACTAATTTTATGGTAAAAAATCAAACAATTTTCCAAGTAATGTATAGAATCTATACTCCAATGCCTTTCAATCATTATGTCTTCAACAAAAACCAATATAAATTTCTAATTGTGGTTAAATTGGAGAATGAGACTTGAACTCTTTGAAAATTTTGGATAAATTACAAATGAAATATTTAGCTGAGGCCCACTGGGTGATGAGGGGGGGGGGGGGGGGGGGGTCTGAGAACACACTATTTTTATTTATTTGGCCTAATTATGGATAGCTATTAAGGTCACAATGGCTTCCGAAGCAAACAAAATCTGTTAATTTGTAACAAATAGCATCATTTATAGCACATGTTAATACCCGACAACAGACCTATTATCTGAACATTTCCTAAGGGAACTACTTGTCAGTGAGTATTTTATAGAAAGGGTTAAAATGAAAAACTTTCTAATCATCCCCATTGATATCACTTCCAAGTCTCTCACTAAATTTACAAGTTTTAATTAGAATTAGAATATACAATCTGGTGCACCATATATTTATTTCTTAATTAGAAAACTATCATGTGTCTTAATCTGCCTAACATCTTTGCAGTGTCTTACCTCCAAATGTATTGCCTCCAAATCCTCCGCCTCCTCCTTCTCCCCCTCCTCCGGGCATGGAGCCGAATGCCGGGGGTGCATCGTTAGGGTGAGCTAGTGCACCAAATGTAGGACTGGCTGCTCCGGCAAAGCTAAGAATGGAAAGATTAACTCATAATCAAGCCTTGAAATAGTGTGTCTGTCATTTGCAGAATGAGGTTGCCAGAGGGTGAATTTAGTGAATCTATCCTGCAGTGGGTTAGCATCACTAAATTCACCCTCTGGGGATCTTGTTCTGCAAATGACAGACACACTATTTAGAAGCTTGCTCATCATCTGGCCTGTCCAAATGAAGACTGTAGGAGAACACCAATGGGTCCCATTGAAGGGAACCAAGTCCTTCAAAGTGGGTTCATGCGAAATAACATGAAAGTATGTAAACAAAAAATTATCATCAACAAGTACATGTAAAAATAGATTGAATTTGTTCTTATTTTCATTATTAATTAACTCTCCAATAATGAGATTTCATATTTAGAACCATTGTTGAATAATTATGTAAACATTACTGTTACAGTGACATCACCAATAAAATTCCAATTAGTCCAATAAGCCACCAAAGTTTAACCAAAACTGGACAGTAAACATCGGAGAAGGTCAAAGCATTGATAAATATTATGAAAATTATGTACAGGCCAAAATAATTGAACTTACTATGCACTTAGCGGTGTTTGTTGACAAATCACTGAAAGAGATTTGTTTACATAACAATGGTTTCAACATGTGAAATATTTAGATAATAAGTTCAACAAACGACCTATGTCTGTTGAACTTATTATCTAAACATTTCCTCAGGATAACTGCTCATCAATTATGCTTTAGTATAGAAAGGGTTAAAGTAAGTAAATCCCATGACACACATTCAAATTTTGAAGAATTTTATAATTATGGATTCATTACTTTGTTGTATTAACCATTCCATGACTGGAGCTTCCTGAAATTTTGCGAAAACCCTGTGCCAATACATTGGCTTAACAATATATACTTTAAACTTGTAAGTCAGTGCATTCTCTTATATATGCGACACTCCCTATGGGAGACTCTCGTATATAAGAGAATGCACTGACACATGATCTTTAATGCTGCACCAGCGCAGCTCCCATCATTAACCCCATGAAAGGGTAAATAATAATAAGAAATAGATTTTACATTAGTACATACTTTGCAAATCCACCACTTGGAGACTGAGCAACTGTATTACCAAATGTACCAGCGACGGGAGGTCCTGATCCAAACGTCGCCGCTCCGCTGCTAGGGCCTGTCACTGCTGATCCGAACGTTGCTGTTCCACTGCTAGGACCTGTCACTGCTGATCCGAATGACGCTCCTCCGCCAAATGCTGGACTGCTTCCAAATGATGGCTTAGTACCAAATGCAGAAGAACCCGTTCCACCAAAAGCTGGACTGCCACCGAATGATGGACTGGCACCAAATCCTCCAGCTGTACGAATAAATCAAATTAAAAGGACTCTTTGAAAGTCGGAGATGAATCAATAGTTAGTAGACTATAGCAAGTGAGGTTATTATGTCGTATACTGCAGAATACATGTAGATACATGTGTTAGAATTACAAATGATTTAAAAAAGAGATTTTTCAATAAAAAAATCACACATATATCACTGCTGAGTAGCAAATTGATTGCCGTCCGGTGCATACCCCTTTGTGACATACCGCCTACAGAAGGATCCAAAAATCAGCATGTTAATATAAACAAAGATGGATAACTATAGAACAAAAAACCTAAACAAAACGATTGAACACACCATTGAATGTCCTCATAGTGGTGAACATCCATACCAAATTTCATTGAGATCCAAGCACAACCATTGAAGTTATGACATCAACAGACATTGTACGGACCAAAAAGCCAACATTTCCAGATAAAAAAAGATGAATAACTCCAGAGTGGAAAATCTGAACAAAACGATTGAACCCTCTATTGAATGTCCTCATGGTAGTGAACATCCATACAAAATTACATTGAGTTCTGAGATCTGTTCAAGTTATGACATGAACAGACATCAGACGTATGGATGGAATGGCGCACAGACGGACAGGCGCTAAACAGTATAAAAAGGGGGTATATTTAGACATGAGACTGTCCGAACAGGACTAAGGATACCCCCACAGTGCAATTGGGCAGCATTAATGGTAGTCATATTAACATATTAGTTTTTGAAAACAAAATCACTAGGAATGCAAGCTCGGACAAAATTATACATGTCGAAAAAGGGGGACAACTGTACTGAAAAAAATGGGATCAAGCTAATTGCAGGTGCGCAGGTTTGCATAGACTGATAGTGGTAAATGTCTGTGCCAAACTTAAACAAATTTACTTGGAAAATGTAGGAATACAAGCTAGAAACAAAAATATGCATTTTGTGAAAAAGGAGAATAACTCCACTAAAAAAGTCGGACAGACCTGGAAAAAACTCAAAATCACATGGTAATTAATATCTGTGCAAAGTTAAAAAAAAAAAAAATCCACAGAAAAATGTGGGAACAAACCTGGACAAAGTTGCATCCACAAACCGACGGTCAAGCCGATAAATTTAAAATTATCGAAGAGATAATACACAATTGGAGGCCAATGATTAATTTTCATCCATTTTGACAGAAGACAAACTTGTTTCGATGGTATTTACATGCCTCCTGATGAAATTTGCTTAAAAAATCACTCCTGAATAATTTTTGTTGAAGTGAATTCTCAGGTTAACCCGTAATAGGAGTCAATTTGGATATATGTTTGACAAACAACACTAGGTTGATTTTTACTGAGGGTCTATGCAACATATCAATAACAGATTTGAATCCTTTGCCATAAATTGGGATCAGCTCATATTGCTGGTGTATGCAGATGATCTCAATCTAGACATAATACATGGACCAAACAAAATCAATTTGAGGATATTGAGAAACTAAATTAAAAAAGAAACTTTCTAAAGAAACTAAAAAATAATGGTAATTCACTGGGTGATTAGAAAATAAAGATACATTCTGAAAAGTTGAGCCCAAGCAGAACGAGGTCCCCAGATGGTGAATTTAGGGATTGTAGCCTGCTGTGAGGGGTAGTGTTTCTAAATTCACCCTCTGGGGAACTTATTCTGCAAAATGTTCAGCTCCATATTTTGTGACCTGTCAGATAACATTAAAGTTTTGTTTAAACTGATTGTACTTGCAATTGGGTTGTACAACAGACTGTTAACATTGAAATTGTATTGACATCATGAAATGCAATTCTTTACACCCAACAAATGATAATTCATAAGTAAACATATAAAAACCTGCCTGCTGGGAAATTTTGGTCGCAAAAAGTGGAAATAAAAACTGCACAACGGGTAATTTTGTAGGTAAAAAATATAAATATAAAAACCCATTTGAAAAAAAAAGGTGTCCCAGAATCAGATAAATGTTGTGTGGCCTAATATTTAACAGAAGAACCGTTACCTGGACTTTGTGGTTGGTTCTGAGTTCCAAATCCCTGGGAGGCGACACCTGTGGCAGGGGAGCTAAATGCTCCAGGAGACCCGCTACTGAATGCTCCTCCCGTCGTCTTGTTTGCTTGTGATCCGAAAGATGAAGCTCCCTGGTTCCCAAACAAAGTAGCTGTAATAATTAATATTAAAGTTATTTTATGGACCTTCAAATTAGGTCTTATGTGAATAACAGTGTTTATTATATTTTCATAAACTTTATATGTCAAAATATAAATCATATCCCCATTCTCAGATGACCAAACATGTTATACTACTCTCATGATGTTATCCTAATATAATTACACCCACTTCATTTCTATAGTAAATTGCCGTTGAGTTTATCAAAGCTAATGTAATTATATCAGATAATTACATTAGGTCGAGATTTTATCAGTGCAACAAAACGACCCAAAAGTACTTGCGCGCAATGATATTTGTAGTCCGTTGCATAGTAACTAAGGACGCTATTTTATTCGCACTCGCTTCGCAGTACACATTTTTTTTCACGAACGCTATGAAAGCTAATAAAAGAATAATAAATAACTATCCAAATAAAGACAATGCCCCAATATAATAAACATTCCCAAGCTGTTTACAGAGTGTAAATTTGGTCGTATTTGCGACGTTTCGTTACGAAATGGATGACTAAACATACACAACTTTTTAGTTTTCGTTTCATTTATAATTTTATTTACATTTTCCCAGCAGGCACCATTTGTCATTTTGTAAAACCACAGGAGTGTGGAACTTGATTAATAATTGCATTAATTAGCCTAATTACCATTTTTTTGGCCATAATGCTGGGCCAATAAAAATGCTAATTAGCATAATTAAGGCAGTTATTGATCAAGTTCCAAGCTACTGTGGTAAGAGTATTAAATTTAGTGGTTATATATTCTGGGCACTACAATTTATATTATAGGATGAAATTTTTAAATTACTGTTTACTGTCCCCAAACATTGTACCAGTCCCGTGAGAAAACTGCAACATATTTTTTCACTTCGTCTTAGTGTAACGATATGTTACAAAGCGTTTCATGATTTCTGAGAATGAGATTCCACAGAGACTGGCCCTACAAACTGAAACTTACAAAGTCCCCTTAAAAAAAAAAATGCAGCATTCAATGTTTCTTCACCTCCTTTTATTGTAGCGATATGTTGCAAAGTGTTATGAGGCGTTACCGGTACATTTTACAAATGATATTAAGTCCCCCCCCCAAAAAAAACCGCAGCATATTATTAAAACTCATCTCAATGCAGCGGTATGTTACAAAGTGTTACGAATCGTTATATGATTTCAGAGATCCACAGTGACCGCTCGTAGACAGGACTGTGTTACAAATGATATAAAGTCCCTGTGAGAAAACTGCAGTATAGCGATAAGTTGTTACGAAGCATTACGTTACATGTGCAACAGAACGAGAGAGAGAGAGAAGTGTGGGAGTAGCACCGAAAGTTGGTAGCACCCGGAATCCCAAGCCGGTCACACATCCATGGAATAACCGCGCCCGACGTTGCTTAACTTTGGTTATCACACAAAGCGTGTAACGACCGTGACCAAGGACTATCGATCAGAGAAGTCATCGGCCTTCTATATTTACAACGCGACCGCTATACACATGATTTCTGAGATCCACAGAGACCACTCGTTGATTGGTGTTACAAATAATGTAACGTCCCTGTGGGAAAACCGCAGGATATTTCTTCTACTCGTCTCAGTGTACCGATATGGCGATATGGCGATATGTTAAAAAGTGTTACAAAGATTTACGTGTCTGCATTATCTGGACACAAGTGATTTAATAATCACTTTAAATTTTACCAAATATATTAGTTTTTGAAAAATAAATCATCTTAAAATTCCTTAAATGCCATGATGATTTAATTCTTCTGAAAACTTGTTTCTCGGTAAAATCACAATGACACAAAATGACTGCGAAAAATCGAAAATTGAAAAGTATTTGGCTCACTGCCGATAGATAGTAGGATTCCTGTAAGAAAATTCTCACTAAACTTTTTGATTATCGCATGTTCATGATTCCCAGTTGACATGGAGACTAACTGTATATTTTCCTCTTCCAAAATTCGGCTTATAATGTTTAATTTTGATCAAAAGTTTATTAATGTTTTGTTTCGTCCTTGACATACGTTCGGGAAAAACCCACTCAATCTGCAGATCGATATTATTCGGACGGGAATGCAGCGAGTTGTTTTCGGCTCAAGTCTTGTCTGTTATTTGAGAACATATAGTTCCTTGTTTCAATCGTATTTTAAGGGCGAATATGTCTTTAAAATCAATATTTAACAATCGATGGCATAATTATAAGGAATGATCTCGGTTTCCTAATGTAATTACACAGTCTAAAGGCATATGCCGAATCACAAACTCTTATAAATCGCTTCGCGATTTATAGGTTTGTGATTCGGCATATGCCTTTAGACTGTGTAATTACATTAGGAAACCGAGATTATTCCTTAACTAAGCACTGCATCATGACATCAATTTTGCATCATTCGGTATCCTTGCGCGTTATTTTAACAGAAATGGCTGGTTGTAGCGGTAAGAACGTATTAGGTCTAACAGTGTGTTTCATTGTGGTCTGGGTTGTAACACACTGGTATAGAAAATATAATAAACACAACAGTCAATTGTTCTGAGTAGTGTACAGGTTTTCTCCTCTCATGAGATGCGAGGATTATTTTCACTCGGCTAGTGCCTCATAAAATAATCCTCTGTATCTCACATGAGGAAAAAATCCATACTCTACTCAGAACAGTTAACTATTGTCTATATAGACCAGATTAATTAAATAGGATATAACGAAAATGAGACTACTCAGACGTTGTGACAATGTTCTTCTGGGGAAAACCATAAATGTACTAAATAATAATCCGTGTCAAATGTGGCAATTTCAAAGTAAACACAACAAAATTAACTGCAAGTATTTGTTGCCATTCCCCATATTGTGACCATAATCTAGTGTATGTTTTGTTAACAAAAATCATGAGGTGTTTCTTATTTCTCCATTGACGCCAGCTGTATATGTTTTGATGCCAGCTGATACATGTTGATGTTAGCTGTACATAATACGCACCAACTGTGCACCAGAAAAGGCATAACAATAACATTCTCACAGACTGGATAGGATGCTCCCTTGAGGAAACGCCAGTGTATGTTTATGCACTTGCTCCTGCCATATATTTCTCCTGTGAAAATTTGTCATTGGGAACTTGAACTGCACTTACCTGTATGTTTATTTGAGTCAGCATGTTTATTAAATATCATCATAATTTTCACCCTGCACATTTATTTGGGACTGCACATTTATTTGGAACACTAGAGTAGATGAGTAGATGTAATGCCCCTTGAGACATGATTTTTAAATATTGTTTTAATATAAAATATCACAGAACAACAAATTAGCTGAAATGAACTTGATTGAAAGAGCTTGTAGAACATAGAAGAGGTAGCAACACACACTTATCAAGTAAATGATCATGTAATTTCATTGATTGCCATAGGCCATTTGTCAAACTTATTATCTGAAGATTTCACACCAAAGAAAATGAACCCTTCAGCAATTGTATAATCAATCCGCCTGTTTGTCGTCTTCTAATATTTCCTGAACATTACTCCAGATGAAAAATAGACCATTCTCATATACATTTTATAACTTAAGGGAGGGTCCATTTAGAAATTCGAGATATACAAGTACTTAATATTTTAAACTACAGATAAGTAGTAAACTGCAGCATAATTTTGTGGAGATTCATGGTTGACTCTCTACACATATGTCAATGACTCCTTTGTGCACATCACATGAGATCTGGAAAGATTATTTTATATTGGTCTAATAGAACTACTAACGTGTGCCTTGAGTTGAAGACTGTGACCCAAAGGCGGGAGATCCAAACACATTTGTTTTAGCTTTCTCTTCACTTGGCTGACCACCCAAACCAGCAAATAGACCACCTCCACTATTAGCCCCGCCTCCAAATATACTGGATTCCGTCGTAGCTGCCTGACCAAATGCGCCAGTAGAGGCAGTACTTGTCTGCTGGCCAAATGCCGAACTGGAATAAAATATTTCAAAATAAAGTAGATTGTTAAAATGGCACATAATGTTCAATTACTATTATTATCCCTTTCATGGGGTTCATGACAGGAGCCGCGCTGGTGCAGCATTAAAGATCCTGTGCCAGTGCATTATCTTATATATGCGAGTCTCCCATAGGGAACCTCACATATATAAGAGAATGCACTGACTTACAAGATCAAGGTCCAGAAACAAGCCTATATGAGCGATGTCAAGGTCACAGTCAAGGTCGCACACAAAATTGAACCCACCCATATTGTTCCCGGGATCAAAGTCGGCCTACATACCAAATTCGAGTCGAATTGGTCGAGCAGTATTCGAGTCTATAACACACATACATACATACAAACAGACAGAAGTTCCAAAATATATATTAAGACTAGCTAATGTGCCCGACTTTGTCCAGGCTATTTAGGGATTTCTTTGTGATCACCTCTGTCTGAGTAGAATATACAGAAACATGCCTATATGAACATATATGAATGAGGTCAAGGACACAATCGCACATGAAATTGGACATGCCCATATTGTTCCCGGAATCAAAGTAAGCCTATATACCAAATTTGAGTCAGATCGGTTGAGGTCCAGAAACATGCCTATATGAGCGTATATGAGCGAGGCCAAGGACACGGTCGCAATTGAAATTGGACCCGCCCATATTGTTCCGGGATTAAAGTAGGCCTAAATACCAAATTTGAGTCGGATGGGTCAAGCAGTTTTCGAGTCAATAACACACATACACACACAGACATACAGAAGTTCCAAAATATATAACAGATAACTGTACCAATAATAATCAACATTTTTATGGACAGATGTACAGATGGACCTATGGAAGTAGACTTGACGACATATGGTCCCTCCCCAGGAATTCTTCTGATATTCACTAAAGAACTGCCTGTTTAAACTCACCTTCCAAATGCTGCTTGTTGACCGAATGCTGGCGGTTTGCCAAACCCTCCAGCTGAGCTTGATGATTGCCCAAAACTACTTCCACCACCAAACGCTGACGACGTTGTAGAAGCTGGCTGACCAAACCCAAAAGCTGATGGTTGGGACGATTGCCCAAATGCCGATGATTGGGATGTTGTCTGCCCAAACACGGATGGTTGAGGTGTGGCACCGAAGGCACTGGTTGTGGTTGTAGCAGCTCCAAATAGACTCTTCTGCTCAGGGCCTCCGGAACCGAAAGATGGCTTCGCCCCGAACAATCCTGTCCCAGTTGTTGATGTTCCAAATAAACTAGCGGATGTAGTTGTAGTGGATCCAAACAATCCAGATGAAGATGTTGTTGATGATCCAAAAATGTCTGTAGATGGTGCTGAGGTTGAGGCTGGTGCACCAAATAAGGTACCAGCTGTGGATGTGGTTGAGGCGGGTGCTATGAATACATCAGCTGTAGTTGTAGCAACGACACCAAAGAGACCCGATGACTGAGTTGTTGTTGTCGCCCCAAAAGATCCTCCAAATGAGTCAGACGTTGTGGTAGTTGTTCCAAACATACCATCAGGAGGCACTGTAGCAGAAGCAGTTACAGTTGTGGTGGCAGCTCCAAAAATACCACCAGGGGGTGCTGTAGAAGGTGTAGTTGTTGTAGCAGCTCCAAAAATACCACCAGGGGGCGCTGTAGAAGAAGTGCCAAATAAATTCTTAGCAGCTGTAGTTGTAGTTGTAGTTGAACCAAACAAGGGTGTTGATAATGGAGTTGATACAGAAGTGGTTGAGGCTGGCGTTTCCGTCGACGGGTGAATGGAAGCCGGGAAGTTAGCTGATGATGGTTGAGAAGTTGGTATAGCTGATGGAGTAGCACTAGTTTGCTCTGTAATGGTGGCACTGGTGGTAACAGCTGTTGGAGTTGTGGTACTTGTTGATATAACTGCTGAAGTGGTCCCAAACAGATTTTTCGGAGCAGAAAGTCCTGATTGATCTTCCGGTTTAGCTGCTGATGCATTCGCAGTTACAACTGAACCAAACAAGCTGCCACCTGCAGATGACGTCGAATGTGTTCCAAATGATAAAGTTGTTGTGGCTGGTGCTGTCTTGGGAGCTTCTGTCACCTTGGTAATGGAATCAGTACCAGTCTTTGTAGATTGAGAAGCCGAAGTAGATGCTCCAAAAATCGGAGTTGGCGTATTCGATGATCCGGCACCAAAAATAGATGTAGCAGCAGGCTGTGACGTGGCTTTCCCAAATGCGAAACTTGACGTAGATGTTGAGTTGCTAAATGAGAATCCAGGTTGTTGTTTACTTGTTTCTGTGGAAGCATTTTCATCTGCCGCTAGAAGATTTTTCAGAAGTGGGCTCTTTTCACCAGTTTCATCGGTCGTCGAAGTGACGGCAGTTTCCTTTGCCCGTGATTTCTCTCCGTCAGAACACTGCACAGGCTTGGTGAGATGATCAAATGATGAAGTGTCAAACAAACCTTTCCTGGACATCGGTGATTTCCCTGATGGGCTGCCGGGATCTCTGGCTGGGGATTTAGGTTTTGAACCAAAAGCGGATGTCGCAGACTGATCTTGTTTAGACGACACTGTGAATCCAGATGGGGCTGATTTATCATTACCTGTGTTTCCAAACAGGGCAGTGGCCTTCCCTGATGTTGATGGAGACCCAAACATCGATGGTGTCGGTTGTTCTTGATTTGAACTCTTTCCGAATATAGGAACAACAGGTTTAGCCTGACTGTCACTTGCTCCGGTTTGTTTACTTGAATCGTCTGCTTTACTACCAAAGCTAATCCCTTTACTAGATGTCTCTCCAAATAAAATTTTGCCATTGGATGGACCACCAAATAAGTTCTTAGAGATACCGATTTTATCGGATTTTGACTGGTCATTGTCATCAAGTTTTGTTGGAGTCCCAGTGAACGTGCTCGAAGATATAACAGTCTTTTGTTCTGAAAGGAAAGATCAGAATTTTTTTGGCATTTTAACAACAAAATCTGATAAT
The DNA here is from genome assembly GCA_032622095.1 of Siphonodentalium dalli. NCBI lineage: Eukaryota > Metazoa > Mollusca > Scaphopoda > Gadilida > Siphonodentaliidae > Siphonodentalium > Siphonodentalium dalli. Next base: position 76,875,919 of record CP136069.1, read on the forward strand.
TAACACCCCAAGTTACAAGGCGATATGTTCAGACAGACAGACCACAAAGCAGACAGAAGGATGGATAGAGTCCTCGGCTATATGCCCCGAACCTCATACAGGGGTCGGGGACATAACAAGTTGATACTGACAAGTACCAGTAAGAGCAACCATTTAACACTTTCTATTCTAAATACTCATTGATGAGTAGTTAATTCCCGATATGATATGTTCAGATAATAAGTTCAACCAAGCCTTAAAATAGTGTGTCTATCATTTGCAGAATGAGGTCCCCAGAGGGTGAATTTAGTGACGCTACCCCGTATAGCGGGCTAGCATCACCAAATTCACCCTCTGGGGACCTCATTCTGCTTACACCTCAGCAGAATAAGGTTCCCAGAGGGTGAATTTGGTGATGCTAGCCCGCTATGCGGGGTAGCATCACTAAATTCACCCTCTGGGAACCTCATTCTGCAAATGACAGACACACTATTTCAAGGCTTGAGTTCAACCATAGGTCGTTGGTTGAACTTATCATCTAAACATTTCCCACCAATGAATATAAATCATTCAGCTCTTGTATTATGATTTTATCTGTGTTTCTGTCTGTCGTCTGCTGTTATTATCTGAACACCACTCCAAATGAATAATTGACTGTTCCAATGTATACTTTTATAAATGAATGGGAGAATCCATTTGGTATAGAAATGGTTAAATCATCAGTATTTTCATTGTATTCGATGCTCTCACTTCAGCGCAATGATAACATTTGAGTCATGCTTGCTGTATTTAGATCAGGTAAGGTCGCTGCTAATTGGATGACAAACAGCCGTATCCAGGTAAAGTAAAAGGTTAATTAGTTTTGCGGGCTTTCAAATGTTGTGAACGATTACCTGTGATCGGAAAGTTGTCTGATGTTTTGTAAGATATCTTCCAACATAATCTGACATAGGCTGAATAGAGATACACTGACATAGTGCCCTACATACCATTGAACTGGTATTATTACAATTTGTTATATTTTATTTCTAAATCTGGCTAATTCATGTCCAGCCTTCGAAATTAGGAAAAAACGGCATTGATTTATATGACTGCATGTCTCTATAATGGGAGACTCGCATATATAAGAGAATGCACAGGCACAGGGTCTTTAATGCTGCTTCAATTACATCATCGCCTCATCATAACTTATATCAGTCTAATTATAACTAGACCAAGGTTTCATTACAGTCAACACTCAGTCTAGGGACTCCGGTACTTAAATTGATTTCAGAGGGAATCCCCAGCTCGTGACAGCTCAACAATATTCATGTTCCGAAATAGGCACTGTTTACTGTTTTGATTGACGTGCAACAATGCTTGCATTTGTTAACTCTTTCATGACTGCAGCTTTCTGAAATTTTGCGAAAACCTTGTGCCAATGCGTTCACGTATATATGCAAATCTCCCTATGGCAGCCTCGCATATATAAGAGAATACATTGGCCTAACAATATTTACCATGACCTTTTAAGCCAATGCATTATCTTATATATGCAAGGCTACCAATGAGAATATATATAAGAGAATGGACTGGCATATTCACATGTTCTGGTTTCGGTGATTCAATGCCTATTTTATGCAATACATTCTTAATTGCAACATTGAGTATTTGATTTCACCATGTTGTATTCATATGGCCTCGCTTTCTGCATCACTTCCACTTTCCGTAATACTTATTGTTAGCAACATTGGCGGGGCTTGTGAAAAAGTGTGAATAATTATTGGTCATGCATGTAGCTATTGATTGTTTGTGTCAATCTCAGCTGAGGTTGAAAATTGGTCAATTAAGGATAAAAATATGATATCTAATTAATTAGTATCAGAAAAATTCTAGGGTGACAAGCAGAAAATAATCAAACCTGACACATGTGACAAGCAATACACAGAACAACATGAGTGTGTTAATGGGTTTCTTAATATGGCACGAGTGCTAGCGTGGAAGGATACAACAAGAGGTGCAGTCTCAAGTTCTATCCTTCCGCCATGGCACAAGGGCATATCGACAAACCCATTAACACATGTATCATTCTGTGTTTGTTACAAGCCACCCGTTCTAGATTCCATGAATTAAAAAAAAGACTTACAAGGTTTATTCAGGGACATGCATACACAAAACAACACGAGTGTGTTAATGGATTTGTTTATATGGCACGAAAGTTGGCACAGAAGGATAGAACGATAGGCGCAGATTTATGCGATGGCACAAGGGTCATATCAACAAACCCATTAACACATGTGTCATTCTGTGTTTATTGCACGTCACCCATCCTAGAATCCGTGCATTAAAATATACAGACTTATATTATTTTAGGCACAGACAGGGTTTGTTTTGTCATGTGTGATGATGTTTTATATGCACTATAGTTCCAGTTTCATGGTTGAAGGGAACTTCATTTACGTTGTGTAACGTGAACAGGATGTGTATGGAACACGTGTGGCATGCTGGTTTGTAAATATGTCACAGCAAGAATACTAATTCTAAGAACAAGCATATAATAAAATATTTTATATTTAAATCTTGAGTTCTCACCGGAGCCTCTGTTGTCCTGTTTCGTGATATCGTATTGTTGTCCGAATCCGACATTCTCGTCATCCTCTTCCTCCTGTTCTTGATCCTCATCGTAAACATCATCTTCGTAACTCTCGTCCTCATCATACACCTCCTCGTCGTAATTCTCAACACTAACGGATGACGGCGGAGTTATCTCCTCCAGACACGGGTAGATTCCTCCTGGACAGAGAAAATAACCCGCTGATATGACTAGTGAAATGATAGGTGGATAAAGCAAGCCCGATTATATGGTGCCCGACATATGCAGAATGAGGTCCCCAGGGGGTGAATTTAGTAATGCCACCCCAAACAGTGGGCTAGGATCATCAAATGGGGGAACCACATTCTTCATGGCCTCATCTGCTATGAGCGACCTAGACTCAGATTTAAGATCCCAGATGGTGAATATTATGGTGTGCGCCCATTGGGTACCTTGATTGTGTAATGTGTTTTCTGCCAATTTGGGGATATAGAGAAACTCAACTAAAATATAAAGAATCTCTGTGGAGAAGTTTATAAAGAAACTATAACACTTGTTAATTTGATAATAAAGATACTTTCCAGGGAAGATGAGGCCTATGCAGAATGACTTAATAATTATGGCACATGTCGTGCTAGAGTGTACGTATACTATAACGACATGTTTTTTGTGGCTGTTATTGCAGGCAAATATATATTCACTAATTATTTGCAATTACATCTGAATACGCTCAGCGTTTATTACACCATTGATGTCTATTACATCATAATTATGTCCCCACTAGACATACAGACTTAAACCAATTACTGTAAAATCCTTTTAATTCGTGGGGGTCTGTTATTCATTGATTTCGTGGTTTTGTTCAACCACGAAATATCAACAACCAACGAAATAATCGACTCTTTTGTTGAATGAAAAAAAACCCCATATAATATACGAGATGGAAAATAGAGATCGGCCATTAAGGTCTGTTTTCTAAGCCGTAAATTTATATGTAGAAAAACACAGATAAGAAGACGAGATGAAACGTAATCTTTTTCAATACATTACCATTCATTCACCGAAATAAAATGGATATGCATCACCTGAACTCGGCTGTGATAGTTTGAAAACAATGCTCAATGCATTGGTTTCTTTAAAAGGCTATATGTTTACCAGTAACCACGTGCAGACTACACAATACAATAAATACCTACTTGGCCAAAGTTTGAAATGAAGCGGGTAGCTATTATGGTAATGATTGCGTGATGTGCTTTCAGCGCAGGAATACCTTGGGGTCTAATTGCTCAATAGTACACACATCATTTTTGTCATGCAACTGCTATTGTAGGACCTGTTGATATGCATAAATATGATATCTGATCCACGAATTTATGTACCGACGAAAAAGCCTTTTGATGACAAACCACGAAAATTGATGGCAACGAAATCAAAGCCAATCGCAGTACTATATTTTTTTGCCCTCCAATATTCGAGGTAGTCTCGCCTTTGTGCATTCGTTCAAAGTTGATTCAGCAAATAAACAACTTCTAGAATATGCTAAATGTGTTAAAAATTCAGCAACTGGACACATAATACTTGCACCGCATGCAAAATGTCAATTGTTCAACACCACATGTTGACAAATTTGTCAAGGCAGAGACAGAATGATAATATATGCGACAGTCCTCACGTTCGCTAAAGCACAACTTCCCATAGGGTGTTCACAAATGCACGCAATCAAGTTGACCTGATTGGTTGGCGTATTATAATTATACTTAGTTGCAGCTTTCTACAGAATGTGAATCCACCTTGCAGCCCGCAATTATTGAAATGTTTGCAATGAAAACAATTTCATCTACACATTACAATCCCTTCAACCTTTCAACTTTACTTATTCTTTATCATTCTATTGATGGCTCAGCATAAAATAAACTCATCCCCCCCCAAGTTGAACTGCAGTGTCATTGACACTTTCGTTAATAATTTATTATATGGGTCTGTAAATACTGGTTTCTCTACAGAGTATCATACCAATCTTAGCTATTTAGCATTTGAACTCTATTGTTTTATTTGCTTGCTTTTGTTGGGGGTATTTATCATGGGAAGTTTTAAGATTCCAATGATTTCTTCAGGTTATTTAAGTCTAGTTTATTCTCTTGCCGGAACTTTCTCCTATGGCTATAAAGACCACATACCAAGTTTCATAAAATTCTGTCAAATATTTTTTCAAAATATCATCTGGACAACGAATGTTTATGACGGACAGCTGATTTTAGTAATATGTGTCTTGTATATGAGTATTTTCCTGTACGACAAGCCAGTTTTAGTAGTATATGTGCTATCTATGTGTAGAGATGGGCGGTATTGAAATTTCAATCTCGGTATCGGTAAATTTTCGTCGATTTACCTCGGTATCGGTGCGGTAATCGGTATTGCCATTAAATTATAAGACCAAAGCAGATATTCCCGGTAAATTATTGTAATTCAAGTTTTTAGCTGAACAATATACATGTATATATGAAAACGGTCCACGGATTTACTACATTCGTGACAATACCTAAATTAGGCAACAAAATCACCTACGCAATTAAGTAATATTCACACATCTCTTTGATGATTTACACGCATGTCGTCGCACTGATTTGAAAAGAATAAGAGCATGACTACATTATTTTTTCGTGTCAATTTGATTTTCGTAACATTTCCATGAGTGAATAGAATTGTGAGTAGTAATCAGTGATCACAATTCACAAATTTATGAACGTTCACGCGATGTCATGAAAATAGGCAAACAAGCCATGACAATTTCCGAACTGCAGATGCCCAAACCCGCGGGTGGTTCATATTCTCCTCATTGTAGCGTGATATACCATTCATGTATACAATTTAAGAGTCCCTATTATTTGTAGCAGGCAAGCTACCGGTTGCACATGGTGCCTAAGTGTTAATTTAAAGTTATCACGCGATCTTTTTTTGTCAGATATATAGGCACATATGTATAATAAACCGGTAAGTATATATATGTTTAATAAAGTAATTTATAGTAGGATATAAACATATTTATACCGACATTTTGTGCACAACTTTCCAAGAAGATGTGCTATTTGCAATTGACAAGATCAGGTTGTATCAAAAATCTGCAATGCGTATATCAATTGATATTGCATCACCGTCTAATTATAAAGTAACCTGTGGGGTTTTCAATTTGTTGTGCACAGGCACCCTCATAACACGTGCTTCGATTCCACATGCTTTGATCCAACTTGGGACACAGATACCGAGTTGCCCACGCATTTTCCATTTGGATGGATACCGAAATTGACACATAACGCCAGGCCTTGAAATAGGGTGTCTGTCATTTGCAGAATGAGGTCCCCAGAGGGTGAATTTAGTGATGCTACCCCGCATAGTGGGCTAGCATCACCAAATTCACCCTCTGGGGACCTCATTCTGCTTACACCTCAGCAGAATGAGGTTCCCAGAGGGTGAATTTGGTGATGCTAGCCCGCTATGTGGGGTAGCATCACTAAATTCACCCTCTGGGGACCTCATTCTGCAAATGACAGACACCCTATTTCAAGGCTTGCATAACGCTCCAGCTATGAGTAGTCATACGTCATGATGTTAGTTACATTGTCATTAATATGTCGTAAAGATCAAAGATGCCGTCGGGCAGCTGTGCCCTTGATGTAACAATGTTGCAATTATAGACTAATACATGTAGTACCGACTTGTTACACCGAGTTATCATAATTATCCGATTCTCGTTGCTTACGGTTGACCGGTCATACAATTCATGCATGTCACGGCCGCGGTGACAAGGTGACGCACATACGTTGGCAACACATGAATAATTTCATTACCGAAAATACAGTATTTTTAGTTTTGATTCAGTACGGTAAATCGGTATTACGCTGATACCGATACCGCACGGTAAATACCGAGTACCACCCATCTCTATCTATGTGACTATTTTTATGCAAAATGACTGATTTTAGAAGGTTATGAGAAGTATATGTGCCCTGTGTATGACTATTTCCTCTAAATACTAACCTGTATTTGCAGGTTGTGTGAAATCTGGGAGTGGTATAACAGCTGCCTGCAAAAGAAATACTCTAAAATCATTTTAATTAATAGGGAACCATTATTCGTTGATATTTTATCTCACGTGACTATCTAAGCCTTACCCACGCTTGTGATTGGTTGATTGACATTCACTATTATCGATAGTGTCGAAGCCATAGTGGGCCTCCTAAATTTAGCACACCCACTATCGCTGGGAAAATCCAGAAATCTATTTTTAGCATGCCCACTATTCCGGGGAAATATAATAAATTATATCAATTTTCGGTAAAAAAAAAGTATTGTTTTGAACTGATGTCATTGTTTAACAACAACAACGACGTCTGCTTTCCATTGTTAATAATTCTCGCGGAAGAAAATTTAAGATTTGCCCAATTAGAAGCCAGGCAATTTATTGAAGAAAATTTGACAAGCAAAAAAAAAAAAAAAAAAAAAACTTTGCACTGAAAATATTGAAATCGTTCTGCAATGAAAAGGGAATACATGGGAATATAGATGATTGTGAATTGTATTGACATTATGGGTCCAGGGACAGAATGAAAAACGTTTGATAAAATATAATAAATATTGCACGGCTTGTCGATGACTATGCCAAAATAGTGGTCCTCAGTGGAGGAATAGTCCCCTCGCCTCTGGCTCGGGGACTATTCCTCCCCTCGGACCACTATTTTGGCATAGTCACCTCCAAGCCATGCAATATTTATATAATATTGTGATTTAGAAGACAACAAAACCAACATCTAAGTATCCAATCGACCCTGCATAGGACAAATATGCAAGATAGGACCAAAGATCGGTTGCATGTTTTAACCCTTTCATGAGGTTCATGATGGGAGCTGTGCTGGTGCAACATTAAAGATCCTATGCCATTGCATTATCTTATATATGCAAGCCTCACATATATAAGAGAATGCACTGGCTTACAAGGTCAAGGTAAATATTGTTAGGCCAATGTATTCTCTTATGTATGCAAGGCTCCCTATGACTCCCACTGAACTCAAAATCGCAGGTGCGCAGGTTCCCATACTGGTTGACATATGTGCAAAGTTTAGAAAAAATTGACAGAAAAATGACGGAATACAGGCTCGGACAAAAGATGCATCCCAGAATGTATGATTCTATGTCGAAAAATGGCAATAACTCCACCAAAATGAGTCAGACTGAACACAAAATCACAAGTGTGCAGGTTCCCAAGCTGGTAGATATATGTGCCAAGTTTTAAACAATTGACCAGAATACACTCGACAAAGTTCCGGGCGGATGGACATACGAGGTCATTACTAAAGTCCTCTGATGGAATGTCGGAGACAACAACTAATGTGGCTGAAACCAAACTATCTGCGAGCTCATTTCCCAAAAATAGTTTGCGAACCTGTACATTTGACCAAAGACATGTGTCATCAAGCGATTGCCAATTAACCATTTCATTTAGACCAGTTATTATTGGAATGTTCTATTATTTTGGAGGGGTGTTCAGGAATAATGAGCAGATGACAGAGACAAAAAGATAGTAGAAGTGCAGAAGTATTCCTATTCACTGGTGGGAAATGTTCCAATAATAAGTTCAATGGTCATTTGTTGAACTTCTTATCTGAACATTTCCTATGCGATAACTACTCATCAAGGTTTATTCAAGGTTGAAGTTTATTCAACTTTAGCAATATTAATAATTTTCTTACAGGTTTTGCTCCAAATATGTTTCCGACAGCTGATTTTTCAGCAACTGGAGCTTTCTCATTGGCTGCAACATCTGCTTCTCGATTTGGAGTGCTCGTTACAAACTCCATTCCTCCACCTGTGAAAATCACTTTAGACAGAGAAGAATCAGGAGTATTGGTTTTTGCACCAAACATAGGAGCGGCCGGCTTAGGTTTACTTTCAGCTACTGGAATCCTGTCCTGGACAGGTGGCTGAGATTTCTCAAGATTTATTACGCGATCTGCTGGCTTTGATATATTTTCTGTCTTCTTTTCTACTGGAGAACCTGAAATAAAACGAGTGAGGACTTTTTTATTATTTATTTATCATTTATTCATATTTTTGGTTAGAGTACTATACAGTATACTCATATAATATAACAGATTTTCATACGTTTCATACATGAACAGTGTTCACGCTGGGCTGTAAAATCTTTGGCCAATGTTTGGCCAATTCTATTTTTTTTTTGCCTGATTAAAAAAAAACTTTCGCCAAATAATATCCTCATTTTATATGGTCTCACAATTACTGAATATTTTGGTTTTATTTAACATCTAATATTCTATATAATTATGTCAATACCTTCAAATATGCGGTGTAGACTTCTTTAATCCAACCATTGTTACTTGACAATATACAAACAGACAAAGGATTCATTAGTGTTAACCCTCATTGCTGTATTATTTCATTTGGTGGCCCATTGTTGGATAGTGCACTGCCATGAGTGCCTTTTGTTACCCATTAATCTGTATCACCTAATCAATTAGAAGTTGATCATACTATAAATTTGAATCTCATGTCTCTCCCGTTACAAAATTAATTTGGGTTTTTGAATTAGATTTCCGATTTTGGGTAAAAATAACTTTGGCCAAATGAAAGTTTGATTGGCCTTTTTCGAGCAAAATTGGCTATTGGCCAATTTGGCCTATGACAGTGTGAATACAGAAAATAAAATTAGTTTCCTTAACCCTTTCTATACTAAATACTCATTGACGAGTAGTTCCTATAGGAAATGTTAAGATACTAAGTTTCAACAAACAATCTATGGAACTTATCATCTAAACATAACGAATATGAATCCTTCTGCTCTTGTATTATCTGTTTTTCTGTCCGTCTTCTGCTTTTATTACCTGAACACCCCTCCAAATAAATAATATACCATTCAAATGTATACTTTTATAACTGAATGAGAGAATCCATTTATTATAGAAAGGGTTGATGTCTTATTTTGTTCATGAATCCTTCTTTTATCTTGCAATCACAATTCAGACATAATATTTCAACATCATCTCTCTATTTGTCATATCATGCCTCCTAATATTGTCAAGTTTGATATTAGTTTGCAAAATAAATGTCTCATGAATTAACTGACAATTAGCGACTTAAAAAAGATTATATTTAGGTTATAAAAAACTTACTCTTATGTTCTGGTTCCTGTAAATTCTTTAACTTGATCGCTGAAGCCATCCGTGAGGAAGACAGGTTCGCTGCGAAAAAAAATTAATATAGATGTAGTGACCAATAGGCTTTTTATTATTTTTCCCAACGAATTCCAGCAAATAACGGATGAGTTGATCAAGTGTGTCTGTCATTTGAAGAATGAGGTCTCCAGAGGGTAAATTTAGTGATGCTATCCCGCACTACTAAGCCTCATCTTCTGGAAAGTATCTATAGTCTTAAATTAACATTGTTTTAATTACTTTTTCCTTTCTGTTCAGTTTCTATATTCCATAATTTGCAGAAGATAAAATGGATAATTGAGGTCACTAATAGGTGAACATCATCAACTTCAACTGGGGATCTTCAATCTGATCCTAGGTCTCCCATAGCAGTTGAGGCCTAAGCAGAATGAGGTTCCCAGAGGGTGAACTTGGTGATGCTAACACACCATGAGGGATAACATCACTAAATTCACCCTCTTGGGACCTCATTCTGGAAATGACAGACACACTATTTGCAGACTTGGAGTTGATGGATGAATAGATAATATTATTGATCAAAATCTTATAAGTTTCAAAGCAGAATCTCATTTACAATGGAAGGTTAAGTGAAGCACAAGCCTTGAAATAGTGTCTGACATTTGCAGAATGAAGAACCCAGAGAGTGAATCCTGCACCACTGTCTAATCGCATGTTCATGGAAATATCGTATTCTCGCGGGTATAAGCCCACTTTCGGGCATAAGACAACCCCAGTATTTTCACTAGAAGTAAGTTTTCCGGGGTATAAGACCACCCCCTCCCTAGCCCTAACCATAACCCCTCCAAAACGGGTTTATATACCAGTATTTGAGAAAAATAAAGATGATTTATGTTACACTGTGTCTTGTTTCTTGTATATTATTGACGTTCATCGATGGTGACAGGTGTCGTACTGAGTGGATGGAAAAGATGAATACAAGAAACTATATTCAAGGTTAGATTACTTTTGAAATTTGAAAACAATACAGAAGATTTTTGTGACATTGTGTCTTGTTTGTGTTCAATTATTAACCGGCCGGTTGGCCTGTTTTACTGATGTTCAATCAACGGAAAAGATCAATGGAAAGAAACTATTGAAGGTAATTAAGACTGTGTCCTGTGTAAGTTTGTGCTGACAATGTGTGAACAATAGGTGAACTGCTGTCACTGCTTTGTGTGTCCTTTGTTGTCACATTTCAAAGGCGTCCGGTGTTGTTTTAGTCATTCCACTGTAAGCCATGTTCATATGTGCAATGTGGGTTTCAATCAAAACATATGATTGATATAAATACTGAGAAACTAACCCCAGATCTTCAGGAGGGTGAAGGAGAAGATATCTCAATCTTTTCGACCATCCTGGGCGCTTCGCGCCCTCCTACTACCTCTACAGATCTTGAGTTCTTTATTTGTTCACAATGCCTCTACAACGTAAATCTTACACAATTGCTGTGAAACTGACTGTGATCGAGTGGTTTCGCGATAACGGCAGGAATTTCTCCAAAACCAAACGTGAATGGGGAATTTCGCGGAAGCAGATTCGATCTTGGGAGCGCGATTACGATAAACTCAAACCCCTATCCAAGGGTAAAACGGCCCAAATTAAGAAACAACACGCCGTTAAAATTTGTTTTGTTCCCCTAATTAATTATTCAATGTCATAAATAAGGCCTACCATAAATCAATATAACACCTTTCATGCATTGATGTAAACAATGTAAGTTATGTAACCGCATAAGCTGTATTGTTTTCTCATTCTGAATAGCGATTGGATTTCTCAGTTCAATTTAACGCCCACTTTCCATTGATTGACATATGAAGCACAACATTCTTGTTTTAATGTCAACAGAAACTAAATATTTTACGGAATGCAGCACTCCGTTTACGAAACGATTATCGGAATATAAATCCCCATTGTAATTCCCAAATAATTTATCTAGACAAAGTTTTACATACGTTTCTAGGCCTATATATATTCTTATACTGTGTTATGTATCACATGTGTTATTTTGACTGTTCGTTTCTGTGCATATTTTCTGTGTAAGATTTCCAATTCAACGTTAATTCTGTATCGACCATGTGCGAAACCGAAACTAAATGTGGGGAAATCCCAGCTTTCTGGTAAAGTTACGTTTACGTATACCTCGAAATGCAGAAATGAGATATGTTCGATATACTTACGCTAAATATACTTACTCATCCATCGTCCAACGCCATCGAGAGTCACTTCATTTAATTAATATATAAGCATGATGGTGTGTGTTGTAAAATTGGATATAATATTTGTAAAAAATAACTACTTTGAGCAAGATTATCCTCCATTTCTATCTGATCACCCATACCGGCGTGTTTCACATCACTTTAAGAACACTATGTGTGATTTTATGACTGTTCCTCAGTGGTAATTCTAAGTAACAACTGATATTGTGACTACCTTTATATTATTAAAGGTACACAATCTGATTTGATGGTCCTCATATCATCAGATTTCAACAACAACATTTATTGAAATGCCGCTTCAGTTATCATAATCTATTAATTGCCAAAATATAATGCTAACCACTGTCAACTATAGTATAAAATTAACCAAAAAGTGTTCTATATCAACATTTTGTTCAACCGAAATTGGTATCAAGAGTATGTTGGTCGGCATTCGTCAAATATTTGCCAGGCAGCCAAATATTCGAGGTGGTGAAAAATAACAGAATTCAAAAGTAAAATAAGGATTAACTGTCATGTGGACTGTTTTTATGGAGATGTAACGGTGAGGTAAGTGGACATAACTTCGGGTTTTACATACAAGTTATGTCCACTTACCTCACCGTTACATCTCCATAAAAATAGTCCACATGACAGTTAATCCTTATATTTATATACATTTAGCGAAAAAGCCACTTTTGTAAATATATTTAAATCGAAAAGTGTATCGTGACAAGATCAGCCCAAAATACCCAATAGCACCCTTGGCAAAAATTAATAGGAACAATTTCTCTTCATGTTGAAACCCGATGATATATTAAGTCAATCCTGCGCGAGTCAAAATGCGCCCAAAGCTTTACGCATTCGTCTTTCCAAACCTAATGACGTATCGATGGTGTTATTAGCTTGGTGTTATTAGGCTTTGCGCATTCACCGAGAAATAACTGCAACTAGCCACGTGGGCGCCGACCAATCAGAATGCTGGATTTAGTGATGACAACACTTAGTGTGTAAATATAATCTAATAACTCTATGTTTTGATGGGTGGGTTCCTCAACTCAAATCTAATATTTTTTACCACTGAAGCCGAAAAAATAGTAATTTTGGAGCATTACATAGGATTGTGTATGTTTAATATTACTAACCTGGGACAGTCGAGACGACTTTAGGAACGATTCTACTGAGTAGATGCTGTCGTAAGAATGACTGTTTCTCTGGGGTAATCCCGGGTAACTGCTGATATGTTCCATAATTATGTGGTTTACTATCGTGCTTCTGTGAATCTTGGAGTAGAGAATTAGCTAGCTGGGACATCTCTGGCTGTCTGAAAATTAACAGAGCAAGAAGATAATGAGTTCTCTCACAAGCCTGCAAATAGTGTGTCTGTCTGAATTTATTTATGCTATCCTCCACATTGGGCAAGCATCACCAAATTCACCCTCTGGGGATCTCATTCTGCTTAGGCCTCATCTTCTGGGAAGTATCTATAGTCTCAAATTAACTTTGTTTTTAGTTACTTTTTCCCTTCTGAGAAGTTTCTATATCCCCTAATTTGCAGAAGATAAAATGCATAATCGAGCTGACTAACAGGGATGAACATCAACTTCAAATGTGGAACTTCAATCTGATCGTAGGTCTCCCATAGCAGTTGAGGCCTAAGCAGTACTAATGAGGTTTCCAAGGGGTGAATTTGGTGATGCTAGACCGCAGAGGGATAGCGTCACTAAATTCACCCTCTGGGGACCTCATTCAGCGAATGACAGACACACTATTTGCAGGCTTGTTCTCTCATTGCATATCCAGTGTTCGCACACATTTTTGAGACTGATACGCCATGACAGTTCCAGGACTACAGTAATATCCTAAATAATCGACTCCTTAACCACAGCAGAATTATGTGTAAATTTTCAGGATTTAGACGGAAATATGGCTTGTTGCCATTCATCGGAAAGCTCTCAGTGAGAGCTTTCCAATGAATGGTAACAAGCCATAATTCCGACTAAATCCTGAAAAATTACCCATAATTCTGCTGTGGTTAAGGAGCGATTATTTAGGGCATTACTGTATTCCATGACACAGTACCATTTTTCCATGACCTGATAAGATTATTACCGAAAGCCTGTTTTTAAATATGCCAGACATCGGTGTTCATTGTTTTACGTTTCAGAAACCTTCAATTTGAAGCAGAAATAACTGGGTCGGAAGTGTGCATACGCTGAACTTAAAGTTAGAAATAACACCTGCAGTGATGAAACAGACCATGGACTGCACATATCGTAATTGATGATGGCGATATCATTGGATTATATTTGTTCCTAGATTGTATGGAATTGTCATCCTCAGGGGCCAGAACAACATATCATTTTCCATAACTTACCAAAAAAAAAAAAAAACCATTTACCCATGAGTTCCAAGTCTGGAAATTGGAATGTCATTTTCCATGACTATACAGGACGAGTACGAACCATGATGTCATAAACAGGAGTTAGAATGGTTGGGAAAAATAACATAGAATGAAAATGAGTATATACAGAGAACAGCACAATTGTTTTCCTGGCTGTCAAATTTTGGCATGGGTGAAAAGGCATAAGGATATCATGCAGGCCTGAAAATATAGTGCTGGATATTTTCAGAATGAGGTCCCCAGAGGGCAAAATTTAGTGATGATACCCCACACAGCGGGCTGCATTATCCTGCATCACTAAAATCACCTTCTGGGGGGCCTCATTCTGCTTAGGCCTCATCTTCTCTGGAAAGTATCTTTATAATCAAATTAACAAGCTTTTTAGTTTCTTTAAAAACTTATTCAGAAAGATTCTTTATTTTAGTTTTAGTTTCTCTATATCCCCAAATTGGCAGATGACACAATGCATAATCAAGGCGCCCAAAGGCGTATATCACCATACCATCTTCACCATCTGGGAACTTAAATCTGAGTCTAGGTCTCCCATAGCAGATGAGGCCATGCAGAATGAGGTCCCCAGAGGATGAATTAGTAATATCAACATTGTGGCTCAGGACTGAACCCAGCTTTCTACAGTAAACATGTGGATATATGCTTTTTCTCAAGTATCAAAGAGGAAAGTCAGGTACCAGAAGGCTCTTTTTGTTCATGTCGACAGTGATAATGAAACCTGCATATCTAACGGTGTATGCGAAAAATTGAAACAGACTCGTTCACAAACTGTTTTCATACTCAAATGGAGTCAAATCCCAAAATTTTCAACCCAACAGAGTATGTTTATCTCTTAAATAGAATGTGAAACTCACTTGTTATTCCTAGTTGTTACTGAGGATCGGCTCTTCCATGGCGACGTCCGATTGTATAATTTGATCTGCTTCAGCGATTCCTGGATTTCATCGATGTTGGACGTGAGACCTCCCATTATTTTATGGTTATTCTTCAGTGTCTGATATAAAACATCTGATTGTGGAGTAGCAACTCTGCATAAGAATAAACTATGCTTAAATAACCTGAAGAAATGGGAATTTTAAAACACCTGAACAAAGCAAGTAAATAACAAGAGGTGGCATCAGAGATGCTGTGTCTCGTTTTCGGTGGCTTACCGCCAGTGGCTACCGCCGGTGGCTACCGACAATTGGTGTGCATCAGTATCGGTAGACTAATTAATAGGTAAAATCGAAAAATGACTAATTAAGGGCCATAACTCTATCAAATTTTATCGGCCCAGGCTGGTTTTCGAACTCGTCCGAAATATTCTTGGCAAGTACGTCTATTCCAAATTTTAAACAAATCGGAGGACGTTTGTTGAAGTTATCGCGCTAACGAGCTAAAAATTCACGAAAAATGACTAATTAAGGGCCATAACTCTATCAAATTTTATCGGACTTGGCCGGTTTTCGAACTCGACCGAGATATTCTTGGGAGACACCTATATACCAAATTTCAATCAAATCGGATAACGTTTGTTGAAGTTATCGCGCTAACGAGCTGAAAATTCGTGAAAAATGACTAATTAAGGGCCATAACTCTATCAAATTTATCGGACCAGGCCGGTTTTCGAACTCGTCCGAGATATTCTTGGGAGACACCTATATACCAAATTTCAATCAAATTGGATAACGTTTGTTGAAGTTATCGCGCTAACGAGCTGAAAATTCGTGAAAAATGACTAATTAAGGGCCATATCTCTATCAAATTTTATCGGACCAGGCCGGTTTTCGAACTCATCCGAGATATTCTTGGGAGACACCTATATCCCAAATTTCAATCGAATCAGATAACGTTTGTTGAAGTTGTTGCGCTAACGAGCCTAAAATCAGTGAAAAATGGCAAAGGGCCTTAACTCTGTAATAAATGTGCGGACGAACCCGATTTTTTGTCTGCAGCTTACGTGCATGGATATGTACTCACACACCAAAATTTATTTTTAATCTGTCAATAAACGGTTGAGTTATAAGCAAAACACGCCGCCCGCCCGTCCGCCCGTCTGTATTTTGTGCTAGTAAACTCACATACCAAATTTCATTCCATTCAGTTCAGACTTACTAAAGTTATCATCCGGAAATGAAAATTGAGTGCAAATTCCAACAAAAAAGATGATAACTCTGGTGAGAACTGGCGTCATCAGGCAGAAACCAAAAGCGAACGAACAGACTAGTGCTGAAACGATTAGGGCTTTTCGTAGTCGACTAATAGACAGTCAAAAATTGAGTCGAAGTTAACTAATCGACAACCCCCATTCCCCATGGAAAACTTCCAATTTACTACGTGGCTATTGAGTAATATAAAATAATTGAGATAACTGCAGTTCACATTTTTTCTTGGGTATTACGATCGGAAGACAGAAACCGGTGTTACAAACAGGTGGCCGGTGCTACTAAATTTGTATCCATCCAGCTAATTAATACCAGGTGTCTTGGCTAAGTTGGCTTCACTGGATTTCATTGTGTATACGTTTCTCGTTTAACGTTGTATTATGCACATTCATCATACCATATCCGAACACATTAGTCCATAATCATACTGAATTAATTAGACACATAATGACTAAGAATATGTAATAAACGTATTGGTATAATTAGTGTATTCAATTCAACTGAAGTGACGGGACAAATTGCAAGAACATCAATGGATTCCAAGCGCGTCTGCCGATATGGTTATCTTTGATTGGCCATAGCGCAAAGCTGTTTATTTATTAGTGATATTGTCCATTTCATGACTGGTGTTTATGTAAGTAATTCTACTAAATAGCTTGGTTTTTGTTTTAACTTTTAACACTGTCCTTGCCTTTGTTGGTATATTGTAATCCCTTAAAACATT